>CM050512.1:2855000-3245000 GCA_027563665.1 Antrozous pallidus | reverse complement strand
TGGGGTGACCCTGTGGCCTGATTCGCAGTTAACGCCTCCACGTTTCCAGGGATCGTGGGAACAGCTTGAAAAATGACGATTTTTTTTTTCCTGTTTGAGTTTTCCTCCTTTGCCCGAAGGAAACCCGGAGAGCGCGCTGCGGTGGGGAGGACGCAGGGCGTGGCGGGCGGACAGCTGTGGAGTCCAAACAAAGACCCTGCGGCTCGGCCCTTTGGGGTTCAGCCGGAGGGCCTCCCCGCTCCCGCCCCCCATCTCAATGGGAAGGAAGGATGGTCAGCGGGATGCGTGCACGCCGGACGGACGGATGGCCGGACTGACGGGACAGGGAAGGAGGAGCACGGGCATCAAGGGGTGGTTGAGATGCGGTTTCTAGGTGTGCCATTAGGAAACAAACAGAGCCACCAGGCAGGCTGTCCTGACTCCAACGCGGCACTGGCGGTGCTGAGTCATCAGTGAATCATCTCTTTGCTTCTCGCTTCTCTCCATCAGAAACTGGGGCCCCTCCTGCCAGCGGCCTGGGAAGCCCAGACAGCAAGACCTGCTGAGAAACTAGGCTTGAAACCAGCCTGGAACCAACAAAGACAGCCAGCTCTCTGCCTCCCTCTGCCTCCCCCTGAATCACTCTGCCTCCCCCTGAATCACTCTGCCTCCCTCTGCCTCCCCCTGAATCCCTCTGCCTCCCTCTGCCTCCCCCAGCCTCCCCCAGCCTCCATCTGCCTCCCTCTGCCTCCCCCTGAATCCCTCTGCCTCCCTCTGCCTCCCCCAGCCTCCCCCTGCCTCCATCTGCCTCCCTCTGCTTCCCCCTGAATCACTCTGCCTCCCTCTGCCTTCCTCTGCCTCTCCCAGCCTTCCCCTGCCTCCCTCTGCCTCCCATGCCTCCCCCTGCCTCCCTGTGCCTCCCCCTGAATCACTCTGCCTCCCTCTGCCTCCCCTGCCTCCATCTGCCTCCCTCTTCCTCCCTCTGCCTCCCCCAGCCGCCCCCCCCCCCAGCCTCTATCTGCCTCCCTCTGCCTCCCTCTGCCTCCCCCTGAATCACTCTGCCTCCCTCTTCCTCCCCTGCCTCCATCTGCCTCCCTCTTCCTCCCTCTGCCTCCCGCAGCCTCCATCTGCCTCCCTCTGCCTCCCCTGCCTCCCCTGCCTCCATCTGCCTCCCTCTGCCTCCCTCTGCCTCCCTCATCCTTCCTCTGCCTCCCCCTGCCTCCCCCTGCCTCCCTCTGCCTCCCCCTGCATCCCTCTGCCTCCCTCTGCCTCCCATACCTCCCTCTGCCTCCCTCTGCATCCCTCTGCCTCCCTATGGCTCCCTCTGCCTCCCTCTGTGTCCCTCTGCCTCCTTCTGCCTCCCTCTGCCTCCCCTGCCTCCCTCTGCCTCCCTCATCCTTCCCCTGCCTCCCCCTGCCTCCCTCTGCCTCCCCCAGCCTCCCCTGCCTCCCCCTGCCTCCCCCTGCCTCCATCTGCCTCCCTCTGTCTCCCCCTGAATCACTCTGCCTCCCTCTCCCTCCCTCTGCCTCCCTCTGCCTCCCCCAGGCTCCCCTGCCTCCCCCTGCCTCCCTCTGCCTCCCCCTGCCTCCATCTGCCTCCCTCTGCCTCCCTCTGCCTCCCCCAGCCTCCCCCTGCCTCCCTCTGCCTCCCCGTGCCTCCATATGCCTCCCTCTGCCTCCCATGCCTCCCTCTGCATCATTCTGCCTCCCTCTGGCTCCCTCTGCCTTTCTCTGCCTCCCTCTGTGTCCCTCTGCCTCCCCCAGCCTCCCTCTGCCTCCCCCTGTCTCCCCCAGCCTCCCCCAGCCTCCATCTGCCTCCCTCTGCCTCCCCCAGCCTCCCTCTGCCTCCCCCTGCCTCCATCTGCCTCCCTCTGCCTCCCCCAGCCTCCCTCTGCCTCCCTCTGCCTCCCACAGCCTCCCCCAGCCTCCATCTGCCTCCCTCTGCCTCCCCCTGAATCTCTCTGCCTCCCTCTGCCTCCCTCTGCCTCCATCTTTCTCCCTCTGCCTCCCCCAGCCTCCCCCAGCCTCCATCTGCCTCCCTCTGCCTCCCCCAGCCTCCCTCTGCCTCCCACAGCCTCCCCCAGCCTCCATCTGCCTCCCTCTGCCTCCCCCTGAATCCCTCTGCCTCCCTCTGCCTCCCTCTGCCTCCATCTTTCTCCCTCTGCCTCCTCCAGCCTCCCCCAGCCTCCATCTGCCTCCCTCTGCCTCCCCCTGAATCACTCTGCCTCCCCCTGCCTCCCCCGCCTCCCTCTGCCTCCCTCTCCAAACCTCTGCCTCCCTCTGCCTCCCGCTGCCTCCCCCTACCTCCATCTGCCTCCCTCTGCCGCCCCCAGCCTCCCTCTGCCTCCCTCTGCCGCCCCAGCCTCTCCCTGCCTCCATCTGCCTCCCGCTGCCTCCCCCAGCCTCCCCCTGCCTCCATCTGCCTCCCTCTGCTGCCCCCAGCCTCCCTCTGCCTCCATCTGCCTCCCCCAGCCTCTCCCTGCCTCCCTATGCCTCCCTCTGCTGCCCCCAGCCTCCCTCTGCCTCCCTCTGCCGCCCCCAGCCTCCCCCTGCCTCCATCTGCCTCCCTCTGCCTCCCCCAGGCTTCCCCTGCCTCCTTCTGCCTCCCTCTGCCTCCCTCTGCCTCCCCCAGCCTCCCTCTGCCTCCATGTGCCTCCCTCTGTCTCCCCCTGAATCACTCTGCATCCCTCTGCGTCCCTCGGCCTCCATCTGCCTCCCCCTGAATCACTCTGCCTCCCTCTGCCTCCCTCTCCCTCCTCTCCATCCCTCTGCCTCCCGGTGCCTCCCCCAGCCTCCCCCTGCCTCCCTCCCCCTCCCTCTGCCTCCCTCTGCCTCCAGCCTCCCTCTCCCTCCCTCTGGCTCCCTCTGCCTCCCCCTGCCTCCATCTGCCTCCCCCTGCCTCCCTCTGCCTCCGTTCTTCTCCTTCTGTCCCCCCTCTGCCTCCCTCGCCTCCCTTCTTCTCCCTCTGCCTCCCTCTGCCTCCTTTCTTCTCCCTCTGCCTTTCTCTGCCTCCCTCTCCCTCTCTCTGCCTCCCTCTGCCTCCCTCTGCCCCACCTCTGCCTCCCTCTGCCCCCCTCTGCCTACTTCTGCCTTCCCTCTGCCTCCCTCTGCCTCTCTTCTTCTCCCTCTGCCTCCCTTCTTCTTCCTCTGCCTCCCTTCTTCTCCCTCTGCCTCCCATTTTCTCCCTCTGCCTCCTTTTCCCTCCTTCTGCCTCCCTCTGCCTCTCCCTGCACACCCTCCCTCCTGTCCTCCACTCTCTTCCTCCAGCACCTCCCCAATCAGTGCCAGCCATTAGCCAGCCTTACACCTGCTGCTACGATCTGGGGAGCTTCAGGCAGAGGTTTTGGTGTCAGTGGAGCTGGGGGGCTGACAGAGGTTTTGGTGTCAGTGTAGTTTGGGGAATGGGGGCTGGTAGAGGTTTTGGTGTCAGTGGAGGTGGGGGAAGGGGGCTGACAGAGGTTTTGGTGTCAGTGGAGCTGGGGGGCTGACAGAGGTTTTGGTGTCAGTGGAGGTGGGGGGAGGGGGCTGGTAGAGGTTTTGGTGTCAGTGGAGGTGGGGGAGGGGGGCTGGTAGAGGTTTTGGTGTCAGTGGAGGTGGGGGAGGGGGGCTGGTAGAGGTTTTGGTGTCAGTGGAGGTGGGGGAGGGGGGCTGACAGAGGTTTTGGTGTCAGTGGAGGTGGGGGGAGGGGGCTGGTAGAGGTTTTGGTGTCAGTGGAGGTGGGGGGAGGGGGGCTGGTAGAGGTTTTGGTGTCAGTGGAGGTGGGGGAGGGGGGCTGGTAGAGGTTTTGGTGTCAGTGGAGTTGGGAGAGGGGGGCTGACAGAGGTTTTGGTGTCAGTGGAGGTGGGGGAATGGGGGCTGGTAGAGGTTTTGGTGTCAGTAGAGGTGGAGGTGGGGGAGGGGGGCTGGTAGAGGTTTTGGTGTCAGTGGAGTTGGGAGAGGGGGGCTGACAGAGGTTTTGGTGTCAGTGGAGGTGGGAGAATGGGGGCTGGTAGAGGTTTTGGTGTCAGTGGAGGTGGGGGAATGGGGGCTGGTAGAGGTTTTGGTGTCAGTGGAGCTGGGGGAGGGGGCTGGTAGAGGTTTTGGTGTCAGTGGAGGTGGGGGGAAGGGGGCTGACAGAGGTTTTGGTGTCAGTGGAGGTGGGGGAGGGGGGCTGGTAGAGGTTTTGGTGTCAGTGGAGTTGGGAGAGGGGGGCTGACAGAGGTTTTGGTGTCAGTGGAGGTGGGGGAATGGGGGCTGGTAGAGGTTTTGGTGTCAGTGGAGCTGGGGGAGGGGGGCTGGTAGAGGTTTTGGTGTCAGTGGAGTTGGGAGAGGGGGGCTGACAGAGGTTTTGGTGTCAGTGGAGATGGGGGAATGGGGGCTGGTAGAGGTTTTGGTGTCAGTGGAGGTGGGGGAAGGGGGCTGGTAGAGGTTTTGGTGTCAGTGGAGGTGGGGGAATGGGGGCTGGTAGAGGTTTTGGTGTCAGTGGAGGTGGGGGAAGGGGGCTGACAGAGGTTTTGGTGTCAGTGGAGTTGGGGGAGGGGGGCTGGTAGAGGTTTTGGTGTCAGTGGAGCTGGGGGGCTGACAGAGGTTTTGGTGTCAGTGTAGTTTGGGGAATGGGGGCTGGTAGAGGTTTTGGTGTCAGTGGAGGTGGGGGAATGGGGGCTGGTAGAGGTTTTGGTGTCAGTGGAGGTGGGGGAAGGGGGCTGACAGAGGTTTTGGTGTCAGTGGAGCTGGGGGAAGGGGGCTGACAGAGGTTTTGGTGTCAGTGGAGGTGGGGGAATGGGGGCTGACAGAGGTTTTGGTGTCAGTGGAGGTGGGGGAATGGGGGCTGGTAGAGGTTTTGGTGTCAGTGGAGTTGGGGGAAGGAGGCTGACAGAGGTTTTGGTGTCAGTGGAGGTGGGGGGAGGGGGCTGGTAGAGGTTTTGGTGTCAGTGGAGTTGGGGAAGGGGGGCTGGTAGAGGTTTTGGTGTCAGTGGAGGTGGGGGGAGGGGGCTGACAGAGGTTTTGGTGTCAGTGGAGTTGGGGAAAGGGGGCTGACAGAGGTTTTGGTGTCAGTGGAGGTGGGGGGAGGGGGCTGACAGAGGTTTTGGTGTCAGTGGAGTTGGGGGAAGGGGGCTGACAGAGGTTTTGGTGTCAGTGGAGGTGGGGGGAGGGGGGGCTGGTAGAGGTTTTGGTGTCAGTGGAGCTGGGGGAAGGGGGCTGGTAGAGGGTTTGGTGTCAGTGGAGTTGGGGGAAGGGGGCTGACAGAGGTTTTGGTGTCAGTGGAGGTGGGGGAATGGGGGCTGGTAGAGGTTTTGGTGTCAGTGGAGTTGGGGGAAGGGGCTGACAGAGGTTTTGGTGTCAGTGGAGCTGGGGGAGGGGGGCTGGTAGAGGTTTTGGTGTCAGTGGAGTTGGGAGAGGGGGGCTGACAGAGGTTTTGGTGTCAGTGGAGGTGGGGGAATGGGGGCTGGTAGAGGTTTTGGTGTCAGTGGAGTTGGGGGAAGGGGGGCTGACAGAGGTTTTGGTGTCAGTGGAGGTGGGGGGAGGGGGCTGGTAGAGGTTTTGGTGTCAGTGGAGGTGGGGGGAGGGGGCTGGTAGAATTTTTGGTGTCAGTGGAGGTGGGCTGGTAGAGGGTTTGGTGTCAGTGGAGTTGGGGGAAGGGGGCTGACAGAGGTTTTGGTGTCAGTGGAGATGGGGGGAGGGGGTGGTAGAGGTTTTAGTGTCAGTGGAGGTGGGGGGAGGGGGGCTGGTAGAGGTTTTGGTGTCAGTGGAGCTTGGGAAGAGGGGCTGACAGAGGTTTTGGTGTCAGTGGAGGTGGGGGGAGGGGGTGGTAGAGGTTTTGGTGTCAGTGGAGCTGGGGGAGGGGGCTGGTAGAGGTTTTGGTGTCAGTGGAGGTGGGGGGAAGGGGGCTGACAGAGGTTTTGGTGTCAGTGGAGGTGGGGGGAGGGGGCTGGTAGAGGTTTTGGTGTCAGTGGAGTTGGGGAAGGGGGGCTGGTAGAGGTTTTGGTGTCAGTGGAGGTGGGGGGAGGGGGTGGTAGAGGGTTTGGTGTCAGTGGAGTTGGGCGAGGGGGGGCTGGTAGAGGGTTTGGTGTCAGTGGAGTTGGGGGGAAGGGGGCTGACAGAGGTTTTGGTGTCAGTGGAGGTGGGGGGAAGGGGGCTGACAGAGGTTTTGGTGTCAGTGGAGTTGGGCGAGGGGGCTGGTAGAGGGTTTGGTGTCAGTGGAGGTGGGGGGAAGGGGGCTGACAGAGGTTTTGGTGTCAGTGGAGGTGGGGGGAAGGGGGCTGACAGAGGTTTTGGTGTCAGTGGAGGTGGGGGGAGGGGGGCTGGTAGAGGTTTTGGTGTCAGTGGAGCTTGGGAAGGGGGGCTGACAGAGGTTTTGGTGTCAGTGGAGGTGGGGGGAGGGGGCTGGTAGAGGTTTTGGTGTCAGTGGAGGTGGGGGGAGGGGGCTGGTAGAGGTTTTGGTGTCAGTGGAGTTGGAGGAAGGGGGGCTGACAGAGGTTTTGGTGTCAGTGGAGGTGGGGGGAGGGGGTGGTAGAGGTTTTGGTGTCAGTGGAGTTGGGCGAGGGGGGCTGGTAGAGGGTTTGGTGTCAGTGGAGGTGGGGGGAAGGGGGCTGACAGAGGTTTTGGTGTCAGTGGAGGTGGGGGGAAGGGGGCTGACAGAGGTTTTGGTGTCAGTGGAGGTGGGGGGAGGGGGCTGGTAGAGGTTTTGGTGTCAGTGGAGGTGGGGGGAGGGGGCTGGTAGAGGGTTTGGTGTCAGTGGAGTTGGGGGAGGGGGGCTGGTAGAGGTTTTGGTGTCAGTGGAGTTGGGGGAGGGGGATGACAGAGGTTTTGGTGTCAGTGGAGCTGGGAGAGGGGGCCCTGCATTCGCACCCGGCTCCCCAGGACCCAGGAGGCTCCTCTTCAGGCAGATCTGGAGCCGGCAGTCGGGCAGGCTGTCCTCAGCCTGGGTCCTGGTCTGATGTGGCTTTCAGTTGTCTTACCAGCCAGCGCCTGCCTCCAGCCCCTGTCCCCTGTCCCCTGTCCCCTGTCCGCACACTCGTTTGCAGAGCTCCCTGTGGACTGAGGGTGCTGGGGTTAGAACGGGGCTCAGAGGGAGGGGGGACCCGAGGTTCCTCCTTTTCCACCTTTAATCTCAGAGCCACATCTTAGGGAGGCGTGCGTGGGTATCAGCGAAGCTGCCCGTCCCACCCGCAAACAGATGGACTCGCGCCGTGGACGTCAGATGTTGGCATGAAAACGGGTTCTCGATGGAGTAATAGCGGCCTTATTCTGACCTGTCCGGACACGAGTGCTGATTTACAGCCCTCTCCCCACACTGGCCTCTCCGTCCTGCACACATGGAAGCGATCAGAGGCCCTGGACGCTCACCTGGGCGCTAATGACGCGGCCGGCCGTTATAAATCTGGGGGGGTGTTTATGACTTATCTTCGGGGAGGGCTCAGGCCAGGCCTGTCCCCTCTCAAAAACGGGTTTTCACAAATGCATCTGCTTTCACTTTGCACTTTCCCGGGGCTGGGGCGCACACGCGTGTGAGGAACATGTGAAAATGGGAGGCGACAGAGCTACATGTGCGTTTCATTTCTGGGGCGCTGGGGGGAGAGACAAAGGAGGCGCACAAAGGGCTCTCTGGCCCGGCGCTAATGCCCCAGACAAATCAGAGGCCCCGGAGGGGAGCTGGGGAGTCGGGGGGGGGGGGCAGGGCGGGCGGTCTGGGATGAGATCAAGGACAAACCCTGGTCAGCACAGGGATGCCCGGAGGGAGGGAGGGAGGAGCAGAGGGAGGGGGGTGAGGTGTGGGGACTGGAACTCCGGGCCCAGGGAGAAGAGTTTTCTGAACACGGGGAGGGGTCCCTTGGCTTTGGGGTGAGAGGAAACCAGCAAAGAGCAAACACAAAGCCCCCCACCCCCACCCCAGCAAAAGCAGCCAGTCCTCCCGAACCAGAACCAGAACCAGAACCAGCATCTGGGTGTGCAGGTCTGAGTGGGCTCAGGGCAGGGACAGGGAGCCGTGTGTGAGGGTTAGCAGGCAGGATGTCCCCCAGGGCGGGAGTCAGGGGACCTGATGATGAGGGAGACCCCGTTCCTCCTCATGGTCCCCCAAACCAAAGGAGGAAACTCAAAGCCAGTGTGGGGGCAGAGAGGCAGGGGAGGGGAGAAGATGCACCATCAGGGAGAGCATCAGGAGGTGTGGGGACCAGGGACCCAGCCGGGGTGCTGCCAGGGCCTGTGAGAACCCCCCACAGTCAGAGCCCCGGAGGCCGGGCCTGAAGGGACCCCCAGGGCGGGCGCAGGCCCAGGTCCTGGGGCGACAGGGATGGCGCTGGAGCAGGGAAAGGGAAGCTTGGGTTCCTTTCTCAGTTGGGAGCAGCTGCCTCAGTTTCCCCACGGCCTCGAGGAGGACGCACCCTTGGGAGAGGGTCTGGGGGAGCTGGGGAGGGTCGGATCCCCAGGACGCTGGTTGCCCGAACCCCGGCACAGAGCAGCGGCGGTGCCTGTTGGGTGGCTCCATCCATTGCTCAGCCTGTTGCTGCTGCAGTGGTGGGGGAAGGGGGGGGGAGGAGGAAGAAGGAAGGAGGAGGGGTGGGGGGAGAGGGAAGGAGGAGGGGGCCGAGGGAGAGGAGGAGATGGGGAGGGAGAGATGGGGATGGGGAAGGGGCAGAGGAGGGGGGACAGGGTGGGGGAGAGAGGGGAGAGGGGGAGGGAATGGGGAGGGAAGGGGGAGGGGAGGTAGGGTCCCCAGGTTCCCCGCGGGGTGCCTCCTGGAGCCGGCCTGGCCAGGCGCACGGTTCTCTGGGGGAGATGGTCTCAGGCTCCAGCGGGTCCCCTAGCGGGGGGTGGGGGAAGAGGTCCACCTGGCTTCGGGGGGCGGTCCCAGTGGGGTCCTGGGGGGGACCGGGCCCCCTGCGTCCCGAGGCGCTGCCTGGGCGGGTGGCTCTGGGGCGCCAAGTCAGGGCTGTGCGCAGTCCCCGGGCGCATTGCCCGCCCACAGCCCTTACTCGCCGGGCCGCCCGCCCCCCCACGCACACGCACTTTTACTTTCTTTTATTTTCCTCAATGATGTTGAAACGCCCGCAGACCTCCTCCTGGTGCGCCCCTTCTGCTCCCTCTGCTCCCCCTGCGCTGCGCTCAAACCGGCCGAGGGGAGGAGGGAGGCCGCCGCTCCAGGGCACAGATGTGACCCGTCACCGGTTACCAATCAGCCCCTGCTCGGCCCGGATCCAGGACCTGCCGGCCTGGAGGAACCCACAGCCCAACGGGGAAGGACAGACAGGGAGAGGGACAGACAGGGAGAGGGAGAGACAGACAGGGAGAGGGACAGACAGGGAGAGGGACAGACAGACAGGGAGAGGGACAGACAGGGAGAGGGACAGACAGACAGGGAGAGGGACAGACAGACAGGGAGAGGGACAGACAGGGAGAGGGACAGACAGACAGGGAGAGGGACAGACAGACAGGGAGAGGGACAGACAGGGAGAGGGACAGACAGACAGGGAGAGGGACAGACAGGGAGAGGGACAGACAGACAGGGAGAGGGACAGACAGGGAGAGGGACAGACAGGGAGAGGGACGGACAGACAGGGAGAGGGACAGACAGACAGGGAGAGGGACAGACAGGGAGAGGGACAGACAGGGAGAGGGACAGACAGACAGGGAGAGGGACAGACAGACAGGGAGAGGGACAGACAGGGAGAGGGACAGACAGACAGGGAGAGGGGCAGACAGGGAGAGGGACAGACAGGGAGAGGGACAGACAGACAGGGAGAGGGACAGACAGACAGGGAGAGGGACAGACAGGGAGAGGGACAGACAGACAGGGAGAGGGGCAAACATGGAGAGGGGCCCCCCAGGCAGAGGGGCCCCATCCTTGGGGGGCTCCCAGGACTCTCCACAGGCTCCCAACTGACTCAGAGAGCACTTGGCCTTTCCAGGATTTAGAGACAAAAATGCCTCCATTTGCAGAGGGGGTGCGGTGCCCACAGCCTCCAGCCTCCACCCCAGGCACTGCGAGAAGCTGCTTGCCCCACCCAGCTCAGACCTGGACCCTTCCCCTGGGGATCGCAGGTGGAAGCAGTGCCTGCAGCTCTCCTGGCCCAGGCTGCCTGCCGCTGTTTCTGGTCTCGAATATGCTCAGTTTTCTTTTCTTTTGTTTTAAAAAATATATTGTATTGATTTTTCACAGAGAGGAAGGGAGAGGGATGGAAAGTCAGAAACATCGATGCGAGAGAAACATCGATCAGCTGCCCCCTGCTCACCCCCCACCGGGGATGTGCCCGCCACCAAGGCACATGCCCCCGACCGGAACCGAACCCGGGACCCTTCAGTCCGCAGGCCGGCGCTCTGTCCACGGAGCCACACCGCAGGGCACGCTCAGCTTTCCTGCGGGGCCTTGCCGGGGTGGGGACGGTCTCTCCCTGGAGGCCATGGTGAGTCACGGCGGCGGGCTGTGGGTGACGGTGCACAGCTCACACGCTCCGGGGAGGCCGTCGTTTTTACCACCAGCTGCGGTGCCCCGGCGCCTTCCTCACCAGGAGGCCTCAGCTCACCGTCCCCCGCCCGAGACCAACTTCACCCGCTGAGCCTCTTACAGTGACGCTGCCCGTGTCTGCGTGGGTGTCCGTCTCAGGGGTCCACTGCAACGCTCCCCTAGCCCCCCGACGGCAGGGGGACCGGTGACGGTTGGTCCGCCTCTGAAGACAATCCTGCCAGGAAGGTCGCCGGGCTTCAGCCGCCGGCCAGACCCCCGGCCTCTCCGCATGCGCCCGGCCCGCCGTCCCGCAGCAGCACCAGCCTCCGTGCGGGCTGAGCTTGGTGACAGGACGTAGGACGCACGGTGGAGCCACGCGTGGTATTTGCTCCGACCGTTTGCTTTGTCCCGTGTCATGTAAAGGGGTCTGCTCCTGGACGTGGCGTCTCTTCACACCAAGCCCGGGGCTGTAACGGGGACCCCGAGGCGGGGAAGGGATGCTCTGAGCCGCCCAGGGCGACCTGCTTCCGAGGAGACAGGATGGAGCGGGAGGCAGCAGCCTGGCTTCAGAGCACAGCTGCTCCAGGGGCCCTAGATGGCTCCCTCCACTCAGTCTCTGTGGCTGAGCACAAGTGCCCGATGTCGCCCGGATGTCGAGGATGAAAGTACAAACCCCAGCAGCTGGCCTGGGCCATCGTCTCTTCCTTAGGCCTGAGAGGAAGGCGAAGCCCTCTTGGTCTTCCAGAATATTCTTTTTTTTTTTTTTTTAGGTCACTCAATCATTTTAATTTTTATTTTTTTACGTTATTTATTTTTTTATTCTTTAAAGCATTACAAATAGCAGTACATATGTTTCCTTTTTCCCCCCTCGACCTCCCCCCGGCCTCCCCTACCCCCCAGCACCTACCGTCTCCTCCCCCCCGCCCCCCGCCCCAATGTCTTGTATCCATCGATTATGCTTATATGCGTGTCTACCCAGGATATTCTTTATCCCATGAGCAGAAGCGAGTTAATAAATAGAATCTGGAACAGGCGGCAAGCGATTACCCTCCGAATAATGAGCTACAATCCAAGATGTAGTGGATCCACCGAGACCCGTGTGGCTCAGTGGATGGAGCGTCGGACTGCAGACTGAAGGGTCCCGGGTTCGATTCCGGTCAAGGGCATGTACCTTGGCTGCGGGCACATCCCCAGTAGGGGGTGTGCAGGAGGCAGCTGATCGATGTTTCTCTCTCATGGATGTTTCTGACTTTCTATCCCTCTCCCTTCCTCTCTGTGAAAAATCAGTAAAATATATTAAAAAAAAAAAAGTAAAGGACCCAAGAAAAGGCACATGAGGCTGAGAGTCTTGTGAGCTGACCGAGGTGGGCCTGCGGCGTCCTGGAAGGACCGGCGGCAAGAGCGACAGACACGAATGATGACGTGTCCTCCTCCGGCCCCGGCCACGCCTAGGGGCGTCCAGCCCAGCTCCCTTCCTCATGGTCCCGTGTGCACTAAGCAGCTCTCTGGATGTCATGGTGGCTGTGATACCCGCGGGGTTAGGACAATGTGGACATTCAGGTCTCGTATGACGCGGGCGAGTGTGTGTGTGTGAGGACGGGCACCGTGGTTTGAACATTGCTCATCATGACATTGGCCAAGTGTTTCGGCTCCGACAGTCACTGTGGTTTGCTAAGGAGTGTGATTCCTCAGATGTGAGACTGGGGACCAGCACTGGGCTCTGGGGGGCAATGGCCAGGTAGACATCCTGGTGACAATGATATCTCTGACCATCTGCCCAACTTCCCACAGACTGCAATGTGCCACTATCCCCCATTGCCCAGAGCTTGGAACTAAGAACTAATGTCTCAATGGACAAATAAAAAAATCACTAACGTCCCCCGCCTTTTACCAAAAACGAATCCATCCAAATTATTCTTGAAATTAATGAGAGCTTTGGTCGCTCCCAAATATTGAAATCGTGACGTTTGATACCTCCCGCTGTCATGTATCCTGTCCTTTTATGTTTTAATCCGGTTGAGTTGAATATTCTTTGGATGCTCCACTCTGTGAGCATTTCATTTTATAATCGTAGTTCCTCATGTTAGCAATCCTTATCTTTCTTCAGCGAAAAGGAGCTGCCAAATTCATTTAGCTGTCCCCAAAGAAAACATATCCATCTCTCGGTTATAAAAGTGGTTCATTGTTTAATATTTTATGTTAGAATTTTCTACATTACCTCCACTAGCTCAGAGAGGATTGCACGCACATTTTGTGAAAGCGTAATTCCCCTTTCTAAGGCTGTGAGCGGGTTAAAGGACATGAAGCATGTCAAAAATTTAGCACAATGACTGAAAAATGTATTCGTCACTACCGTTTTTAGCATAGCAGTCCCGTGGCTGAGACTTTTAAGGGATGGGGTTCATTGACACCTGTTTCCTCTTATTCTCTTGTAGCTAAGGGCTTAGAATCCTTCCTCTCATAGATATATTTGAAGTTATTTTTCCTTAAATACAATTCCTTAAACTTGTTTGCGCTCAGGGTTTCAATATAAACGCAGAGATGGGTGCTTTCACCGCGCAACTCTTTTTTGCAAGTGATTTAAACGAAGTTCAATCGGGCACAATCCCTCATTGATCTCTCGGTGACCTTCTTTTTCACGGTGCTGCTCATGGTTTTGCTTACTCCCCCCATTTCTCTGAAAAGTGCAGCCGGGAGAAAACGTGGAGATCAAAGACTGGTGGAATTGTTGAGTTTTCAACTCGGAATGAATTCAGATATATCTGGTTTCTAGACTCTAAGCCAATGCTCCATTCATCCCTGGTAACTAAGCTGTTTTCTTTTTAAATGCTCTTTCAGAAGTTCCTGTAAGCATCTGCCTGAATTCTATCTCCTGGCGTCCCCCTCCTCACACACTCCCCAACCCTCTTAAAACTACGTCCTTATTAGTGAGCCAGGATTTCTTCCCATATAGTCCGCGCTTCCTTTCCGCTAATAGCTGATGCTTATTCTTTTCCTTAACTTTTTATTTTATTTTATTTTATTTGCATTTCACCACATTTTCTCTAATGGCTGAGAATCGAAGCAAAACTCTGTTATCTCGACATACATCTTAGGGATGGCACCTTGTGCTGGCAACCCGTCAGACCTGCCACCCCGTGGGGATTGGCAGGAGAAATGACACGTCGGGATTAAAAATAAAACTCTGCGGTTCCCTTGGAAGGTTTCTTAAGTCCGTGGCTATCGTCCCATCCTGGCGATTTGCTCATGTTAATCCCGTCGGGACTGTGTTGTGACCGTTGGCGCTGCCCAACGTTTCCGGATCGAAGAAGCCCCTCAGCCTCGTTGTTGTTTTCCTGCCATCCTGAGTGCAGTCTCTGCAGATGCTTTCCGGTGCGCGAAATGAGGGACACTGCCCCGAGGCGGTCACCGGGAGATCTGGGGCCGGCTTTGCCTCTCAGATTTCCTGTGTGTCTGCTCTGAAGCCGCTAAGTTGGTCTTTCTCTATTTCTTCATCTGCGACGGGGGCAAGTAATGGCTTCTTTCATGAACAGGTCTGTGGGGTGTGGGTGTGTGTGTGTGTGTGTGTGTGTGTGAGAGAGAGAGAGAGAGAGAGAGAGAGAGAGAGAGAGAGAGAGAGGAAGAGAGGGGGGAGAGAGGGGGGGAGAGAGAGAAATAGAGAGAGAGAGGGAGAGAGAGAGAGAGGAAGAGAGAGAGAGGAAGAGAGAGGGGGGAGAGAGACAAATAGAGAGAGGGAGAGAGAGAGGAAGAGAGAGAGAGAGAGAGAGGAAGAGAGAGAGGGGGGAGAGAGGGGGAGAGAGGGGGGAGCGAGAGGAAGGGAGAGAGAGAGAGGGAGAGAGAGGAAGAGAGAGAGAGGAAGAGAGAGAGGGGGGAGAGAGGGGAGAGAGAGAGAAATGGAGAGAGAGAGGGAGAGAGAGAGAGAGAGGGAGGGAGAGAGAGAGAAATGAAGAGAGAGAGGGAGAGAGAGAGAGGGAGGGGGGAGAGAGAGAGAGAAATCTCAAGTTAGAGCAGCCGTGGAAAGCTCTAGGGCAGGAGGAGCAGGTGGGCCTGTCGCCCACGGCCTCGCGGCACGCCCGTGTCGGCAGCTGCCCACGAACCAGCCATCGTGCTCTCGCCCCTGTTGTGGAGTCTGTTGTGGGGAAACCGTTCAGCTGAGCTGTCCTGCCCGCTGCCCCCCTCTGGCTGCCCGCTGCCCGTCAGGCTCCGGCTGCTGCTCTGGTTCTTTTCCGTCCCAGCAGCGCCTGTCCCAGCCGCGCGGCGGCCTCTTCTCTCCAGCGGAGACGGGTCACGTACACCTTTGAGGACCATTTGTTCTAGAAATCTCTGTGCCATAGATGACGAGTCTCCCGCCTGGAGGGTTGGCTCTGCTGAACGGCGGCTGAGTTCCCGATCTGTGCTGCCGCTGTGGGCGGCGCTTCCCCTGTGTGTGCACGTGTGTTGCTGCTCCGAGTGCTTGTGGGGAGACCCAGGCTATAGGCAAAGAGGAGAGTGTGTAACCCCTCCTCTGAGCTCAGAACATCCCCGCTCTGGTGGGGTGCCCCTGCCCGGGATGGGCCCTGCTTCTCCCCCTCAAGACACCCTCGGCCGCTGGTGACAGGCGTCCCTGCTGCCCTTCTCTCCCCCCCGCCCCCCCCCCCCTCCACCTTGCCAGGAAGAGGAAGGGAGCAGGGTTTGGCTGCCTGGCTCTCTGGGCACCATGGAATATTTTCAGCTTTTGAGAGGAATCTAGCGTTATTCACCATCTGCCAGGCAGTGGGAGGATGAGCAGGTCCCCGTTTTCACGTTCGATCAGGCTGCATTCCTTTAGATAAGAACATTTTGTGTGTGTGTGAGGCTAAGACTTTAGAGTTTGCTGTAACCAGAAGCAAGTAGCTTGAAACTCAATGTGGAAAAAGAAATAAGGATAACACTGTGCAATCCGACTCCAAGATTTGAGATGTTGTGTATGCCCCTTACATATACGCCTCCTACGAATTAGTATTTGTGGTTACGAGTGGCATGAAATATAATGTCTTTCAATCATGTATATTACCCTTTCAAGTGCCAATCACCTGTGAAGACATGAATATGTGAGCTGTTTGTACCCAACTACTGAATAAACAGACTGTTAAGTATGTCTTCTGGCCCAAGGCATGATGGGAAAAATGAGCGGCAAAGGCCTGGGAACTCTGGCCTTCAGGCCCCATCACGGTGCATGGATCGACGGTTCTTCCCAAGGCTCGTCTTTCTCGTTCCTGAAGCAGGAGCCGCCCTGCGAGTGCTCTCAACATCTGCGACAGGAGCCGTGTTTCCGGAACTTTCTTCTCCCAGCTGCTTTCTGTCTGTCAGGGATGCCTCAGCTTCTCTGGGGTGGAGAGGAAACGATGCCCTGTATGTAGCCGATATTTTTATCCTGTAAACTATAGTGGGAGCTCCTCTGTGCTGCTCCAGTGTTCGTTCGTGGGCTGATGGAGTTTTCGGTTGTATTCGGTTCAGATACATTTTTTTGAATCTTTTTCTTTTGGGCATTGGTTCTTCTGCTAAGAACTCCCCCAATTATTTCTCAGCTACCTTTTTAAAAATTTTTATTATTACACCTGGTCTGTCCCATTTTGTAGTATTTCCTCTTTCTGTACATAGACATACTTGCTGCTTATCACAGCTATCTTTTTGAGTAGAATAGATTATAGGAGGGCAGAATTACATCATTAGGCTCCCTGAAGATTTTAATTTTTTAAAATAAATGTTTTCTGAATTATTTTCATAATTGGCATTTTCTGTTAGGTCCTTTGCTAAAATTACGTAATTGCATACAGACTCATTTGGCCTTTTGTCTTCATGTCGGGTGCTGAAATGACTCCTGTAATCACCATCATATTTGAGAAGAAGATGGAGAGTTTTCTTTTCTGACACATCCCTGGTAGACAGCTGCATTCGTAAACATGGGCACAGGAGTCATGGTCCGCTGGGGAAGTTTGGAGTTCCTATTGAAGTCGTCAGTCTTTTCCGAACTAAACATTATACTGAACTATGTCTTCAGGAAATAGGAAGACACTGGGGGAGCACTGGAGATTTCTCCGGTCACAGAGCGAGAGGAAAAGTGACCTCTGTCTTAGTCCCTTCCACCCGCCGCGACAGAATTCGCGGGTGACGGGAACGAGAAACACCGACTTCCCATAGTTCCAGGGGCTGGGCCGTCCCAGGTCAAGGTGGCCACAGACCTGGTGTCTGGCGAGAGTATTCTTCCTGGTTCACAGGACACGCTCAGGTCTCAGCAGTCTGCTCCTCCCCTTAATGGGGCTCCACCCCTGGGCCTGAGGGCCTCCCAAAGGGCCGCCTCCGGATACCATCACCTTGGGGAGCGGGTGTGTGTGTGTGGAGCGGGTGTGTGTGTGTGGAGGGTTTCATCCTATGGGCTTCAACAGATGTTAGTCCTAACATGGACGTCCCTTTTCTTTCTACACTTCCTCCCGCGGCCAGCACTGCGCATAGAAGCACAGGAGACTTCATCAGCGCTGTTCCTCTGCTTCTGCGCCTGGGCGGGTAGGGAAGGTCCAGTGAGGTTAGATGTACATGATGTAAGATAACTGACTGAAAAGTTCAATCCAGCCAGCTCTTGGTCAACACGCACGCACACACACACGCACGCACACACACACGCATACACACACACACACACGCACATACATGCACACACTGCGCACAGTCCATCGGGCGTGTGTACACATACAAACACAACCCCCCCCCCCCCAGGCAGGGCAAGAAATCAGAGCTGTGGACCAGAGTTGCCATGACGTGCGCCATCTGACCATGTTCAGTGGGTGGTACCAACCGGTCCTGCCCCTGACCATCGCCTATTCTCACCAGGAGGCTGAGGCGCCTGCAGCCCCTCCGTTCTCTCCCGTGCATCGTCCCGCAGAGCCATGATGTGCTTCCTGGCAGGGACCCGTCTGCTCCTTTTACTGGTTGAGCTTTAGTGAGAAAACCCGCGCAAAGGGGACCCAGGAGGCCGCTGCAGGGCTGGGCGGATGGAAGAGGGGTGTCTCGGTATTTCAGGGTCGGGAAGGTGGTGCAGGTGTCATGGTCTATGGAGCCTGGAGTCCCTAGGGTATGAGATTAGCACCCAGCCATTCTGGAAGCTGGTTTGTAGAAATGGAGGCAGCGCCCACACCTAAGCTGTGCCCCCGGCGTGGCCCTATGTCCCCCTGGTGTGGCCCTATGTGCCCCTGGTGTGGCCCTGTGTCCCCTGGCGTGGCCCTGTGTTCCCCTGTTGTGGCCTTATGTCCCCCCTGGCGTGGCCCTGTGGCCCCCTGGTGGAGCCCTGTGTCCCTCTGACGTGGTCCTGTGCACCCTGGTGTGGCCCTGTGCCCGCCCTTCCTCACGTGACATCAGCTGACGAGGTGGATGGACTCTGTCCTTCACCAGAACCCTGGCCCCGAAGTGCGAGGCGATGAGGACCGCCTGAGCTCCTCGTAGAAGGTTTGGCTGAATCACTTCAAGTTCTTCACATTGACAACCCACCCATGCCCAGGAGTTGTCCAAGGAGAATAATCCATAGTCAGACGCCACTGTTGAGATCGGATCCACTGTCTTGGATTGTGTGTTCATTCAAACAGGTGCTCCTCTGGCCTACTCATAGGTGCTCCTCTGGCTGGCTCATTATTAGCAGACCAGGCACATTCAGCATAAGCCTGGCCGGTGTGGCTCAGTGGTGAGTGTCGACCTCTGAAGCAGGAGGAGGTTTGATTCCCGGTCAGGCCACAGGCCTGGGTTGCAGGCCCAACCTCCAGTGTGGGGCATGCAGGAGGCAGCTGATCAATGATTCTCCCTCTCATCATTGATATTTCTGTCTCTCCCTCTCCCTTCCTCTCTGAAATCAATTAAAATATATTAAAAAAATAAATTCGAACATGAGATTTCAAAGAGGAAAAGACAGAAAACATACAGTACAAGTTGCTTCGGGACACCCTCGAATTCGCCTGTCTTTGTTGGTCTAATTAAGTGTAAAAACACTAAGTGAAAACACAAGTTTCACATTGAGACCGGGATGCAAACTTGGCCCTGTCGACTCTTCCCAGGAGGCAGGAAGCCGCTCGATTGCCTCAAATTCGCGGGGCATCGTGACGGAGAGGAATTCTCCGTTTCTCCCTATAGTTTTGCCCATGGCTGCTTTGGGGACGGCAAGGTTGGACGTATTTATCTGAGGGACACTTCCACTGACGTTCCCTCCTTTGCTTTGCATGACGGGCCGTGCACTTGTACACCGAAAACACACATCGGTGAGCAAGTTCAAAGTCTTCCAGGGACCGCTGACTGCGGCGCCCCCACAATCAGCCGGGCCGGGCAGGCGGGGGCCCACGTGTCCCGTTTCTCGTTTAAATATTCGGGTTCTCAGAGGATTGCTCAGAGCAGGCCACCAGAACTCAGGGAAGGGAAAACACTCCCTCAGAACGTAGCTCCCAGAGACAAGGCAGGCTCTTCTGCTGAGAAACCCTCGTTCCGACGCGCTCCTGGCTGCCAGCAGGTGGAGGGGTGCTCGGATGGGGCCACCTGTGATTCCCTGCTCGTCGGCACCCTCTGCACCAGGGCGGCGCCCGCAGAAAGGGCTGCTGTCACTGGAGAAGCCCAGCT
Organism: Antrozous pallidus; assembly: GCA_027563665.1. Taxonomy (NCBI): domain Eukaryota; kingdom Metazoa; phylum Chordata; class Mammalia; order Chiroptera; family Vespertilionidae; genus Antrozous; species Antrozous pallidus. The sequence goes on along the minus strand of CM050512.1, from coordinate 3,225,989 downwards.
TTTCACCCCGAGGCCACTGCCTTTTCTGGGAACATGGATCTGAACAATCAAAGCCCGGATTCCTGGCGGGTCGAGGATGCCTGACGCTCGGCCTGCTTTGTTTTGAAACCAGGCCATTTGGGCCCATCACTCCGGTCCTTCTGCACAGCCATCTCCTCAGCCAAGTGCACGCCTGCTGGTGCCCACAAACGGCCCCTCCTCCCCCTCCCAGCAGTGCTCTTCCGTGGCTAATGCACACTGGCCTGTCCCCCCGGGCAGACTGCTTTAGAGCGGGGAGCTGCAGAGAAGGCGAGAGCGCCGCTCGCAGCCACACAGGGTTGGTCGGCTGGAAACACAACAGGCACAAGACCCAGAACCCACTTCTTCCGGCGCCTCAGCCAACGCCCCCCCCGCTCCCTGCTCCCCGCATTCCGGGCCTCCTGGTCTGGTCTCAGAACCCCCTGCTGGTGCTGAGGTGTCGCTCTATGATTTGATCCTGGCAGAGTCGGAGTGAGCTGGTGCCTGAGCAAACAGTGCGGGGAAAGTGATGAATGTATCTCCCAGAGAAACCGGTTTCATTAGAGAACAGCTCTGCGTGCCCACCCTCGGAGCCCCACTCACTCCTTCCCAGCCAAGGTGGAGCGCGGTCTCATTTTTCACACTCTGTTGTTTCGGAAATGAATTATGTACAAGTTGTTGCTGAAACGGCCCGGCCATTCATTCGCTCCTCCCTGTGACTGCTGGGGGCATGGCTCAGCCTTGGGATCCAGCTTAGGAGGCCAGTTGGGGAGGACAGGGCTGCAGATCAACTACCTTCTTTATCTACTGTTTTGTTCTATAGGAGCACACAGAGGTAAAAAGATAAAACACGCTATGTAATGGGCTCCCTACAGATGTGCTTCAGACCTTACTCTTTGTCTTCAGTTGTTTTTTTTTCCCCCTCTCCAACCTCCCCCTCTCCCCGGCGCTCCCCCTTTTTAGTAAATGTGAAACACGGCATAACGTGAAATTTTTATGAGACTTCCATTTATGTCAACCCACTCCCATCCATTTATTATTTATTTGGCAATTAAGGGAGTCTGTACCGCTAATCAGTTTATTGTGTCAACAAGCATTTGCTGCGAAGCTACTAATTTTCCTGGTTCAAAAGAAATGGAAGTCCTGGAAAAATCTGAGAGCCGTAACGTTTAAGAAGGCAAAAATACTTAGGAAATAGTAGTCTAAGGTTTTTAAATTGCTGAGTGTGTGCGTGTGTGTGTATAGGGTACAGCTTCGCCAGAAATGTGAGTTTAAAATGAGAGAAAGATGCCTAAAATATATGATCACTATACAACAAATTCAACATTGAAAATTTGACTCAATATCACTGTTTTAGAATATTTAGTCGATATTTTCTAAGCCTGTCTCAAACCTTCATTTAGGTGTTAAGAATGAAGAGTACAATTTTTCATACTACTATTTACAAAAAAGATATTTTCAGGTATGAGTTTCTCTCTAAAAGCCCAACATATAAGATCCGATTTATTTTTCAAAACTATAAAATTTCATACCCTTTATTGATGTGTTAAACCCTCGGATATCTTTAAAGTTCTAATCACCTAAGTCTTGCGTTCCTCATTCCTGAGATAACTCAGTGTCTTACACTTGGAATGACAAGACTACAGAGCATTTGATAAAAATAAGTTTTATGTGTTATTTATAAGAAAGACACTTAAGAATTTAAATAAGCCTTTAAAATATTTACCCTTTTACTTCTGACTTTTTGTCTTACGCTTTTTTTAAAATGGGGTTTTCTCTTCTATTTGATGTAGATTTCAAACGCGAGATTTATTGTTCGACACCTCGCAACAAATTTTGTAAATATTCGGTGGGGGCTCCGCCTGGAAACGTAAACACTTCCTGCGATCGAAACGCTGAAATAGAGCAGACCCCTTGTCTGCTCCGAGCCAACGGGGGACTGAGGAGGTCGGGAGCCTTTTTTATTTTTTTCCTGGACCATCTTCTTCAACAAGAAAAATGAAATGTCATCAAGCTGAGGTGAATCATAATAAATATTATGTCTCGCCTGACACCGAAAATAAATCCCAGTAAGTTTGGAGAAATATTGGTGGCTTCTCCCCCCATAGAGGTTTAGATCAGCTTTATAAATTAAGCAGCATGCGCTGACAGCTCCGGGCAGTAAGTAAACTATTCCGCAGATAATCTCCATAGAAACCAAAAAAGTTGAACCATCTCGATCTAAAATTGCACTCTGGGCTTAGCTGTTGCTGCAATAATGGTGAATTCTTCTTTTTTCCCCCCTCCAAATCAATGATTAGCAAGGAAACTGTCGTTTAAGAAAATGTTTGTTACGAAAGAACTTAGCAACACACAGGTATTAATCCTCGGGATGGGGATCTCAGTGTGAATGTTTCCCCCTGAAGTTTCCCAATAATCATTTGTTGTTGTTTTAATCCTCACCCGAGGATATTTTCCCACTGATGTTTAGGGAAAGTGGAAGAGAGAGGGGAAGACAGAAACATCGATGTGAGAGAAACCGCATCAATTGGTTGCCTCCTGCATGAGCCCTGACCAGGGCCTGCAACCAAGGTCATGCCCTTGACCAGAATCGAACCTGGGACCCTTTAGTCCACAGGCCGATGCTCTATCCACTGAGGCAAATTGGCTAGGGCTCTAATAAGCTTTGTTAACTTTTAGAGAGTGCTGCTTGTTCGTCAGACATTTTTCTAAGCACTTCCTCTTTACCAAGTCATTAGACCCTACACCAATGACAGGAGATTCTGCTGTTATCCTACACGTGACAGATGAGGAAACCGAGGCACGAGAGTCAGTTGCCCGATGGCAGTGGCGGAGTGCGGCCTTGACCCTGGCCTCTGTGGGCTGCCGTGCTCCCCAGTTAAACCACGTAGTTCTTCGACAGCACAAATCTCCATGAACATTTGTAGCCGTGTATTTGAGAAATATTAATTATTTTTAATTTAAGAAGTTTAAGTCAGGTTTCATTGCCCATCAGTCTCTGCTGGTGTAATCTGACAGAGAGTGAAAGATTTGCCTGCCTGGAGTCTACATCTGCCTTGAATGTGTGTCATTCCCCCTTTCCGGCGGTCCAGGCATTATAGGCTGCCACGGGAGGCTTACAAATGGTGAGGACCAACCATTGAGCATAGGCTGGTTTTTACATTGGTTTAGCCGCTCTACCTGGTTGGTTAGTGTCCCTCCCCAAAATGTATGTCCACCCGCACCGCGTGAGTGATTGATTTGGAAACAGGGCCTTTGCAGATACAGCTGAGTTAGGATGAGGTCACGGTGGGTTGGGATGGGCCCTAAAGCCAATGACTTGTGTCCTTATAAGAAGAGGGAGACTCGGACCCAGAGACACTGAGCACAGGTGGGACTGGAGCAGTGCAGATGCAGTAGAGCCTCGTTACTTGTGGGGGTATCTTTCCCGGCCCCCAGTGGATGCCTCAAACAGAGGGGAGTACCAAACTCCACACATACTATGGGCTTCCTTTATATAGAATGGGGCAAAGTAGATCGACTGTAGTTCATGTGGAAAATAATACAACAATAAGTAAATAATAATATAAGCATAAACTGTTTTCCAAGCTCACAACTGCATACCTACGTTTGCCCCACCCTGCGGTAAAGTTCAATGTACAAATTAGACACAGTAAAAGATGAACGGAATTCCTATATGATACGAGGGTGATATGCAAATTGACCCTAATGGAAGAAGGAATGGAACGACTGCTCGACCAGTCACTATGAGGCTCACTGACCACCTCTGGGTCCCTTTGCGAGGGCGGCAGACTCTCATTGCCTGATGGTGAACAGGGAACCTGGGGTGGCTGGTGGGGGATGTGGGTGGTGCTAGGCCAAGGCCCCCCACCCTGCCAGTTGCCTCACACACAGAGGTTGATTCGTGGCGGTGGAGGGGCTGGTGAGCGGGCAGGAATGGCCGACCTCTTGGTCCTTCCCGCTGGCAGGCAGACTATGATCCCCCGATGGTGAATGGGGTACTGGGGGTGGATGGTGATGGGAGTTGGGGCTGGTGCGGACAGCTGGAGAAGATGACCCTGATCAGGCCTAGGGACTGTACCCACGCCTGGCCTCTAGTAACTAATAATAAAACAGGACAATTATAACAATGTCCTATCTAATAAAAGAGTAATGTGCAAATTGACCATCATTCCAACACACAAGATGGCTGCCCCCATGTGTTCAAAGATGGCTGCCTCTATGTGGACACGAGATGGGTACCAGCAGGAGAGGGACCAGGCTGCAAAGGAAGGCAGTTGTGAGAGATCAGGCCAGAAGGAGAAGGCAGTTGGGAGCAACCAGGTCTGCAGGGAGGGCAGTTAGGGGTGACCAGACCTCCAGAGGAGGGCAATTAGAGGGAAAAAGGCTGCAAGGAGAGCAGTTAGGCATCAATCAGGCTGGCAGGGTAGTGGTTGTGGGGTGATCAGGCTGGCAGGCAGAACCGGTTAGGGGCAATCAGGGAGGCAGGCAGGCAAGCAGTGGGGAGCCAGCAGTCCTGGATTGTGAGAGGGATGTCTGACTGCCTTTTAGGATGGGGCCTAAACAGTCAGTCGGACATCCTTCGAGGGGTCCCAGATTAGAGAGGGTGCAGGCTTGGCTGAGGGACACGTACTCCCATCCACGAATTTTGTGCACTGGGCCTCTAGTCTACTGTAATAAAAGTGACAAGAATGTGGCCTCTCTCTCAAACTATTTTACTGCACTGGACCAGCCCTTCTTGTGATGCTGGGAGATGATACAATGATGGATGAAGGGAGGTGATCGAGACACTGTTCAGTAGAATGAGGGGACTTGGACACCAGCACCATGACACCACGTGGCTCTGATAACCAGTTTGGCTCCTAAGAGACTGATGGGTGCACAGCATACCCAGGGCAATGGAGCTGCTGGCAGAGGGATGGCTCATGCCCCAGGTGGGGCAAAGCAGACAGCAGGAGATTTCTTCAGGCTACCCCGAATGGCCCATGGTTTATAACTACCCTTTTTCCCCTGGAATTTTCCATTGGCTATTTTTGGACCACCACTGACCGAAGGTCACTGAAACCACAGGAAGTGAAACCTTGGGTGAGGGGCAGGGTCACCGCAGAAGACAAGGCGCAGCAAGGATGGCCAGCGGCCACCGGAAGCTGGAAGAGGCAAAGGCTTCTTCGCTGGAACCTGCGGGGAGCGTGGCCCTACTGTGCTGCCGAATTCGCGGAGCCTTCCCTGAGGTTCTGTCTGCTCTGGGGGGGCCAAGGCGCTGCTGGTGAACTGCAAGCTTTCTCCCTCTTTCTCCCCTCCTCCCTTCATCTGCCATGGTGACCACCACTGCCCCATCAGGCTCTAGCATCTACTTATTAACTAATGAATTAGCATCTATGATGGTAGATTTTATGTGTTCCTAAGGGATCCCCAGGGAGCTGGTCATACATGGTTCCTGGCATACATGGTTCCTGGGTGTCTGTGAGCGTACTTTCAGGAGAGATGAACATTTGGATTGGCTAGAGAGTGTACATAAGATCACCATCACCGATGCAGGTTTCGTCCTCCAATCTGCTGGGGCCTGCATAGAACACAGGGGTGGGGGAATGCCTCTGCTTTCTGCTGAGTGGGGACATCTGTGCTTTTGGCTCTCAGGTCTTTGAACCTGGGCCAGGACGTACACCACCAGCTCCCCTGGCTTAGCAATGAGCCTGGTGGTCTGCTCTCAAAGCCTCCTCTGCAAGCTCCTTGGGGCAGGCTCACACGTAGGCCATGGTCATGGCACAGGCAGAGCTTGGAGGAGGTGGGAACGGGATGGGGCAGAGTCCTGCTGTAGGAGCTGTTTTAAGGACAAGGAGCCCACTAAGGCTGCCCTTTGCACCTGAGTTTTCCCGTGTACTCAACAGTCCATTCACAGCTGTGTCCACACGCGGTGTTCCGAAGAGCACAGCCCTTAGCTGGCAAGGGTTAACTATTGCTGTCCAAAGGGGCATTCCCTCTGGCTTACCGATCACCTGGCATCGTCTCTCTCTCTCTCTGAGGACTTCATGAAGCGGGGCTCATTGGTCTCAATTGCCTGAGTCAGAAAAAATGTAGCTTAATGTGTCGGATCAGTTGAGAAGCATGGCATGACAGATTTAGATGAAAAATAATGTTAAAGACGAGGAGATCCTTTCTATCTTATCTCCTTGTATATAATATATGTAATCGTGTATATGTGTATAAATATATAATCTCTTAATTATTAACATTTCAAAAGATTATCTGGCGCTTGATATCCAAGAGTCCTTGCAGGCACCTGGCACAAGAATGCAGATGGAGATAACAGATGATTTCACAAGCATTTTTGAGGCAAAAAGTATCCAGTTCTGGCTCATGAAGCTCAGTCAGGTGCTTCCCCCGCAGTCAAGCCATTTATTGGATACTACAGGGCCGGTGCATGAAAATTCATGCCCTGGACGGGGGGGTCCCTCAGCCCGGCCTGCCTCCTCTCACTGGCCGGGAGCCCTCAGGGGCAGGAGGCAACCCAGGAATCAGGGGAAGGCGATGCTCCATCACACCTCTGCTGCTGCCACTGCTGGCAGCACAAGCCTTGGCCGGCCTCCCCAACACACAAGATGGTTACTTGAGCCTTGGGCAGCCCTGGACGGCTGGGGGGCTGAGGGGACTGGGGGTCTCCAGAGCAGGTGTATAGAATGGCTGGGCTGCACACCTGCCGCCCTGGTGGGTCTGAGAGGACTGGGCACCACCGTCTTGTGGCTGTGGGCGCTGCCATCTTTGAGGGCATGGGAGTTTAATTAGCATTTCCCCTCCTTATTGGCTGTGGGTGCCGCCATCTTTTAGGGTGAGATAGTCAATTAGCATATTCCCTCCTTATTGGCTGTGGGCGCCACCATCTTTGCAATGGTGTGAGGGTCAATTAGCATATCACCTCTTTATTAGACAGGATGGATTAGAAGGAGAAGAAAAAGGAGCAAAATAGCAGCATAGAAGTTTTCTACAACTAACCTGTTGTGTTTTTAAAAATAGGTATATTTTTATTGATTTCAGAGAGGGAGAGAGAGATAGAAACATCAATGACGATAGAGCATCATTGATTGGCTCTTTCCTGCACACCCCACACTGGGGGTCAAGCTCGAAACCCAAACAAGTGCCCTGACCAGGAATCAAACCGTGACCTTCTAGTTCATCGGTCAGCACTCAGCCGCTGAGCCATGCCGGTGGGCCAACCACACTGTGTGAATTTTCAATTCCAGACATTAAGACGTTCCAGTGTTATATTTGGGAAGACAATATTTGGCCCTACGTTATGTACACTTACATAATCTCAGAGGGGCCAGAGAGGTCGTACAGATAGGAGTGACCCTTAGTATTAGGACACGGTGGGAATGATTACTAACCAAAGAACAGATGAGGTGAGTTCCTTTCTTGGTAACCGGGAGGCTACCAAGTCATGGTTCTCGTAGGAGCTAGATCACACGCAACGTGTTTGCAAAGCCCTCCATTGTGTGCTTAGCGTACAACTCTGGACACTGTGAGATCCACTTGCATTTGTCAGTGCTTTGCTGATGCAGCCACTTTGCTGGAAGTTCAACGGCAAGAGGCCAGTGGTTTAGATTTCACATGACATCCAAAGCCTGGGCAGTGAGAACTAACTTTGTTTCCACATACACACACATCATGAATGCACACACTCATTTCACATACACACACGCATGCATGAATGCGCACACCTCAGACAAACGGGTCATATATGACACTGTAATCACCAATTAGGAAGAAATCTTTGCTGCTTTTTTGGAAAAAGGTAAACACATCAACACACATGTAATAGCAATTCACATATTTATTATTAGCAACTACATTTTTAAAGATATATATCATGATCTACGGGAGGTTTGTGTCTAATTTTTTTAATGAACAAAAGCTGAAAATATACCCTCAAAGTTGAAATATTCCTGCAGCATAAAAGGAAATATAATCAGATGCCCTGGGCTTTTACTCTAATTATCCAAACCGAGAAGTTGTTTACTTTACTTTGGGAGCAGATGTGATCCATCACGGTAGCCCATAAATAAAGTGTCAAACTGTTCAGCTGATCAATGAATATAAATTATTGAAAAATAATGTAATTCCAAGGTCACCGAAGAATCGAGCTTAGTGTTATTTTAAAAGGAAGACTTTCCATTTTAAAAATATATGTGCATATTTAAGAACGAGTGGTTCTTTTCTAAATGGAATCGCTGGCCCTGCAAACAGCTTTGTGTTTGCTCCTAGAAATAAATGATAATTCTTAGGCTCGCTTTATCCGAGTTTCAGCATTGTCTTCATTAAGGACAATGCTTTTGGAATTCTTACATGTTGTGTGTGGTAGTTAAAGATGGGTCCATACATCATTTCTCTAAAATGCGGAGACTATATTCCCTCCCCTTGTTGGGTACATTCAGCGACTCACTGTTAACGGATAGAATATGGTGGAAGTAACTGCATGTAACCCCCAAGATTAGTCCTAAGAGACATTTTGCACCTGCCTTGCTATCTCTCAGATCCTCTCATCTGGGGCAGCCAGCTGCCGTGTGCTGAGGGCCCTCAAGAGCCTGTGAAAAAAGAGGTCCATGTGCAGGGAACTGAGGTCTCCCCAACAACCCACACAACTCACCAGACATGTGGGGGAGCCACCTTGCAAGAGAGTTAGTTCTTCAGCCCCAGTCACCCTTCGCATGACCTTGACCTTGGCTGGTATGTTTGTTGATTGTCACCTCAGAGAAACTCAAGCCAGAACCAGCCTGTGAAGTTGTTCCTAAAATTCTGACCCTTAAAAACTGGGGAATAAATGCTGACAATTGTTTAAATCTCTAAAATTTGGAGTAATTTGTTAATGCAGTGTTGGTAACAGATATTTATTTATTTACCATCTGTTTATGCCCATGGAGGCTGGTAGAGTGGAGAAATATTTTCATCTTTACCAATAGCAGAATAAATAATGGTGACAGACCCACAGGAAATACATTTTAGGGTAAAAGGGCCTTGAAATTATAACACATAACCTGCAGACAAATCCTTCATGTATGGCTTGGGCTTCCTGTTTTGTCCATTGTTACAATGGTCCCAGGAATGAGAGAGCCATCAGGCACAGCCTAGGACAGTGGTTCCCATTGTGGGGCACAATTTGATGTTTAAGGGGGGCAATTTGAGAATGAGTTATTCACAGTGAATTTTCTACATTTCTTATGGTTCTAGGGGCCTCATGTAGAGTCTATAAATATTGTGACATATTCATGCATTTCAGTTCTTTATTATATGTTTTGAAACTTTATTTGCTATTTTAAAATATTACTTCATATTATTATTATTTAACAACTAGGGCCCCAGTGCACGAAATTTGTGCACTGTGGGGGAGGGGGTACCCTCAGCCCAGCCTGCCCCTCTCACATACTGGGAGTCCCCAGGCGATGTCCTACTGATGGCTTAGGCCCGTTCCCCACGGGGAGCGGGCCTAAGCCACAGTCTGGCCTCCCTTTGTGGGAGATGACTGGGCTGATCAGGGAAAGGCACCAGCCCCATCACCCCATTGCTGCAGCCACTGCCAGTCACTGCAGCCACCAAGGTGTTTGCATCAACCCAGACTCCGGTCCCTTCACCATGAAAAAATGACAACTTTCTTTAGGCATTTCAAGATGTGTCTTTCATAGGATATGACATTTCTTTATTTTTCTTTTTTTATCCTCACCTGAGGATATGTTTCCGTTGATTTTTAGAGAGTGTGGAAGAGAAAGGGAAAGAATGAGAGAAACATCAAAGTGAGAGGAACACTTTGATTGGTTACCCTCTGGCGTGAGCCCTGACCTAGGCCCTAGCCAGGGAGGAGCCTGAACCTAGGTACATGCCCTTGATCAGAACATAACCTGGACCCTGCGGTTGGCAAACCTAGGCATTATCCACTGAGCCAAACTGCCTAGGAAAAGGATATGACATTTCTTAGCCCTCCAGCAGCAGACCTTTGTTTTTTTCTCCAGGAGTGTGGTGGAAGAACCCTAGATTACTTTTTTGGATTCTTATACCCAAGTTACTAAGAATATTACCACGTATAGGGAGCTTAGCCAATGAGCGGTCAGAAAGGTGTTTTCTCTACAGTTCACACCTATCTCCTCTGATCTGCGGCTCCACCCCAGCCAAGGCCCCAAGCCTCTGGCCAAGGATCCAAGGCTCGGGTCTAGGGCAGGGGACCCCCAGCATGCTTGATTGCTCTGATCTGAGGCTGGGGCCCTGGGCAGTTGACACCCAGCACACTCAATTGCCCTGCTGCCTCTGTTTGAGGCTCCGGCCCTGGGCAGTTGACTTACAGCGAGGCCATGCACACACACTTCACCCCCCGCCCCCCCCCCCCCCCCCCGCCGCCTTCCATGCTGCCTCAACCCCCCTGCTCCTGATTGGCTGGTAGCATAGTGAATGTACGGTAATTTGCATGTTTCTCTTTTATTAGATAGGATTTCTTAGTGATTTCATCTTCAGTACGTCCACTTTCCTTTCGTTCTTTTATTTTCTCTTTTGTGGATGCCATGTTCTCTGGAAGCTTGTTTAGACCACGTCCATGGCCGTTTAGGCTTCCTCCATGTAAATAGGAGCTCACTTTTTGAATAATAAAAATTCTATGTCATGGGGGCGGTGGGCAACAGGATGTTAGAGATACTGAGAGGGGGCGTGGCCACAAAAAGGTGGAGAACCCCTGGCCTAGGCTCTTTCTAAAAGCCTTTGGAAGGTTTAAAGGTTCAAAACAAAAAGTAACTAAAAGACTCCAAAGTCATAAACAAAAGAGCCAAAGAATTGGACACTGTACCAGACTTCCAAAAAGGAAATTAGAGAATATAAATCAGTTGTTAGTATCATGTTTACAGGACATTGTTGGTCAGCTGCCACTCAGGTAAGCTCTCCCAGTTGGAATGGGTGATACCCACCGTGGAAGCAGGTACAGTCAGAGCTCCTGCGCCCACGAAAGGCCTTCATGCTTTGCACTTACTCCACCCATGACTGTCCCTGGAATAAAAGAGGAATTGCATTTTCTTTGTAAAAATTAAGGCCATTTCCTCTTTTTAAAATTTCTGAGTCGCTGCCAACAGGGCTATCCTTCCAGGAAATGGAACTCAGGGTTTTATGAATGGCAAATATTTAAATGATTTATCTAAGTAACTATAAGGAACGTGCTGAAGGGGGAAATGGAATTTTAATGTTCAGTAGTTTCTTCTATTTTTTTTCTCTTTCTTTTCCTTCCCCTATCTCCTGTTCCCTTTTCCCTTCTTTTTTCTTTTTTATTCTTTAAAAGATTAGAGAAAACATTTCCTCCAGCATTTCTGAAGATACCTGGCAAGACAAGGTAGAGAAATCTTAGTAGAAAAGTTTAAGAGAGTGCAGAGTGGGTAGTTTGACTGTCCTACACTAATCTGTTTTATTTGTTTTATAGCCTGGGTTGAATATTTTACTTCTTATATATTTTTTTGATGTACGTATGGAACAATAACAACCAGATTTTGATAGAGCATTGTGACTACGTTTTTGTAAGTTTCTTTGGAAATTGAAATGTGTCACATAAACACAGTATCTTGATAGGGAAATCCTTGAAGGGATTAGTACTCTGAGTACACACTACGGGGTCTCCTGCGAAGACTTTGAAAGTCATTTAAATATCAGCGTGGCTTACACTTGACGGTACAGTCCTGTCGTGCTTGGCTCTCTCTACAGTCTGATCCTAGAGGAGTGTCCATTAGAGATTTCATTTCCTCTTGCTCTCCCACAAGAAGTGGTGAAAGATTTGATGTCTGGACTTGGCTTTTGAGGACTATACAGAAATAGATCTGGTGCAGCCAAGTAGAGTTTGGGAACCCCAGCACTATTTGAGAAGACATTATATTCTCTCTGAATGTTTCTGAGGTGCCCAGCACTGTGTGTGTATAAGCCTGCCTCTGGGTGGCTGGTATGGTTGCTTCCTCTCTCAGGGTCTCAGGGCCCTTTCCTGAAACCCGAATTCTCTTGCCCCATCGCCCTCTTGTGTGTTGCTGATGGGCACCAGTTGTTCATTTCCTTTGGAGCCTCTGACCGCCATGTTGCCTCTGGGGCACCACATAGCCTGCCATTTAGTCGGTACTCGTCTCAGACCTGGGCAGTGACTCTGCCGCGGGCATCTGTGAGCTGTCTCACTTCCCAAGGCTTTTACGGCGTGCCTTCGGGTGTCCGCACCTTGTCCTGCCTCTCTCTGGTGTCTAGGAAACTGTCAAGCTCTTCTTATGTACAAAGACTTTGTTTTGGTTTATGATGGGAGGCGCAGGAGGCAGGAGGGTGATAAATAGCCTGTAGACCTCAAGGGATGCACTCCGGCTGTTTCTGGTGGAGTCTGATTTTCTCTGGGGGACAGGCTCTGCATGCTGGTGGAGAGGGAGGAACTGGGATGGTCAAGGACGGTCAAGGTGAGTGCCCATCCTTCCTACAGCTACCCAGGCTCAGCTGCTGAGGGGAGTGCTCGTTTGCTCCCGGAGATTTCTCTCTCCTGTCTTGTTTTCTTGTCTGAAACACATTCAGGCATGTTTGTGTAGCTTTGGATGTCAATGATGGATGCTTACTAGTTCTTGCCCATGACCTGCTTGCTCAGTCAAACCAAGCAGGTGATTGTGCACTATGGAAGGCTTCCTAAACACCTCCTGGGAGGACCCTGCTCACTAAAAGCACAGACCAGGGAGGGGTGGGAGCAGTCTGAGGCGGGTCTGCCTCGCTACCTCAGCAGCCAGCCTGGCTGGATCTTAGGAGCAGTTCATCTAGAACATTCCGAACTCTTGGTTCAAAGCGTCTCTGCTCTTTCTCTGAACAAAAGTAGCTAAAAAACACAGCATCAGCCTTGTTCCTCGGGGAGGCGGGAATGACCCTGGAAATTCAAACCTATTTGTGATTCGCCAAAATGCACACATTTGCTAATGATTTCTATCAGATTGTAGCCCCTCGTTTCTAAATGTAGACTTTACACAGTCCGTCAAGGATCGCTCAGTACTTTGTTAAATGTTCCTTTCTCTCATGACCATTAGCCCGAAATCAACCAATCTTGTTTTCTAGGGAAGGGCGTTTCAGAACAGGGTTTGCATTCGGTGGACCTGGTTACGCCCCTGAGTGTCTGCTTCTCTCTGAGCGCAAGTAACCTCCCAAGACTTCCACCTTGGGCCACACTTTCACTGCAGATGAGTTACGGTTAAACAGGGAGAAAAGAACCTTAGCAATGAAAGAGCAAGTTCACCATGGTGTACTTCCTGAGGGCTTTTGTGGGGAAAGTAAATATCCTGGAAAAAAAGAAGTGAATTGTGGGAGAAAATAAATACAAAAACCACAAGTGACTCTTCGCCTGTCAACATGTGTCTGGCTTAAGAAACACAGAACGATCTGTTTAATGTGTCCACCGTCTTAGAAGCTTTCCTAAAAAGAGCACCTGGTGTTTGGGCCGATGGGACCTCTGTTTGTACACAGTGCCCTTCAAAGCAACGAAGAGACTTAGGACTATCTGCATAGCTGTTCACCTTCTCCAGGGGGGATGCTTTTGTGCAGGGACAGGCTTCCATACCTTATAACCACGTCATTCTCCAAAAAAAATGCAGGAACCACTTAAGCAAATATTAATTCTTTGACACAGTGACGGTAGAATCACCACCTCTCATTTACATTATTTATCAGGTTAAAAAGCTAAAAAAAAAAGACAAACAAACAAACAAGCAACCCCTGAGTATTAAATACCTAATGACATTTTTATTTTGCACTGTTATGGGAAATAATCTTGTGAAGAATTTTTCTTGGCTCCTTTTGCATTTTTCTCCCCCCTCGAAATGCGTGCTATCATTTGCACACAGACACGCATATATGTCTGTTATCGGTGCGAACTGATTTCATACTCTGCAACCTTGCGATTGTGCTGGTTTCATCATGTTTCCCACACACCACTTTATCTGGCTTATTACTCAACATCCTGGCCCAAGAAACTGGAGTCGTGTTCTCTCTCTCTCTCTCTCACACACACACACACACACACACACACACAGCAGGACTGACCAGGGGCTGCCTAGGAGCCAAGAGAAATGGTGATGAGGCTTCGAGCTGTCATGTAAACTTCTGCACCTCCGTTCCGGGGACGGTCCTACCCTGCTGAGAGAACAAAGCCCCGGGCCAGATCTGCTGCGGGGTGCGCAGGCAGATAGAAATAAGCCACCCCGTCTCGCAGCTCCGAGGAAAGTCTGGGAGAGAAAAAATGAGCTCCGCTCCCCCTATCACACACAAGTCCTGGGATATGGGTGAGTTTAGCTCCGAGAAAAGCCTCCTCTGTCAGAAGCCCCCCAGTCTGGTCTGTGTGGACATAACTCTGTAAGTTAGGCAGTGATTGTGTTAAGCAATTACAGCCCCTGCAGGGTTTTTGGAAAACACTTACACCTGATTTCTAAATCAGGGAGGCAGGGAGGGGAATTTATTCTGTGTGGTTTCCGGGTGCCCGTGGTCTTTTTCTTGTTTTACACAGTGTTGTCATGGCCTCGCTGAAGTGGACCGGAAATGCAAGATCTATGGCTGTAATCAGTGTCCCCCATTAATCACGGCCCTTGTCCCTTTGCCCCCTATCACTCCTTGTTGGCAATACCTCGGGGGCTATGTCAGTTGTCCACCCACAGTGGAGGATCTCACAACCCCAGATCTTCGGGCTGGATGAGCGAGGGTCCAGGTAAGGACAGGAGCCAGTTTGAGTTTCAAAACAAGGGCATGGAAGGTGGCGTCTAATGACCAAGACCTGAACGCTCAGCTGAGGTTGCCAGTGAACTGACTCAGAGACAGAGAAACAGGAAGCTGCCGTGCCCCGAGGCTGGAGAGATGGAAGGCCCGGGGGCTGTTGCCCGAACAAAAGAAAGCCTGGGAAGGGATCTGAGACCAGCCAGAAGCTGGAAAGGCACAGGAACCCCTAAAATCTTTACGAAGGGCACCAGACCTTTCAGCACCCCGTCTTCCGTGGCCAGTCTCCTCTCATTCCCAGAATGGCTCTGCAAGATCCCTGGGTGCCTACCGCTCTCCGACCCACCGTGTGCCGCTCCGCACCCACCTCGTTCAGCTCCCCATCAACACTAACTCACCCACCCTTGGGTCCCCTAGCGAGGTGTCTTTCTCCTCCCCACAGAGCACTTCCCTCCCTGGGCTGTGTGCTCTCCTTCTGCTCCTCTCACTGGGCAGTTAAATGCTCTGTTTTTAATGCTCTTCGGTGCCCTGACCCCATTCTGATGGTCACTGCCATAGGAGTGCTGTCTCCTTCTGCAAGCCACCCCCCAAACAGAGAGAACATCCCACTGGCCGCCCCCACAAACAGAGAACATCCCACTGAGTCACCCCCACAAACAGAGAACAGCCACTGAGTCACCCCCACAGACAGAGAACATCTCACTGAGTCACCCCCAAAGACAGAGAACAGTCACTGAGTCACCCCCACAGACAGAGAACAGCCACTGAGTCACCCCCACAGACAGAGAACAGCCACTGAGTCACCCCCACAGACAGAGAACATCCCACTGAGTCACCCCCACAGACAGAGAACATCCTACTGAGTCACCCCCACAGACAGAGAACATCCCACTGAGCCACCCCTATAAACAGAGAGAGCAGCCCACCGTGCCGCCCCCACTCAGAGCCAGATCTTGGAGCCTTGTTCGTGCCTCTGTCCTGGTCCTCCTGGCCGCCTGCGCCTCTGGCAGCTCCTGGACTCTGCCCTTTGCTCCTCCTTTCTCCGACCGGCACCCCGCATCCTGCTACAGGTGGCCTTGGTCTTGCTGGAAGAGAGAGTTATTTTGGGGCTTTGGCAAGAAACCTTTTTGTCCCCGTCATCCCTAGTCTCTAGCTCTTGCTCAGCTGTCATGTCAGGAGCTGTATTGCAGGCCTCAGAAAGTAGTTTCCTCCACTGGTTGGAGAGGATATTGTTTCCAGTTTCGGACCCAGGTGCCCCCAGGCTTAATGCCAACCCCCCTTGCAGCTAGTGAGCTGTAGAACTGGGGTGAGGGGATGGGGGTGAGCAGCCACATCAGCGTCACCTGGGAACTGGTTAGAGGCTGAGTCCATCCCACAACTACCAAATCCAACATCCTCAGGGCGAGGTCTAGAAACTGGATTTAAAAAAACGTTCCAGGTTATTCTGAAGCACTTGGAAATAAGGACTGAGGAAGGGAGGAGGGGAACACAGGGGAGAGGTAGAAGGAGAAGGAGGTATTGGATCGGATGGGGTGGAGGGAGGGGGTGCAGCAGACACCCCAAAGGCGATGCAGGAACATGTGGGGAGATGTCTGCATCGGGACACGCAGGGTTCTGCACAGGCCTGGCCGAGGATGAGTGCGGGAGGCCGGGTCCAGCCCACCTTCTGAGCTGAGACACGGCAGGGGCCACGCCAGGGGAACCTCAGGACAGGAGCAGCTGCTTCGGGCACACACGTGAGGACCGGACCGTGTCTGTGCTGGCACTGGGCGGTGGTGGATGCCTTGCACCTTGGCCGGGACCAGTCCTGGGGGTGGAGGATGGGGCGGGGGGGGGGTGCGGGGGGGATAAAGCAGGTGCTCAGTGGGGAGGCTGAGTGCGGAGTGTGACTGTAAACTGGAATGTGGAGGAAGTGTCCCAGCCCTGTGTGTGCAGGAGGGGCTCTGGCAGGGAGGTCACTTCTACGGGGGGTGAGGGGGGCAGTGAGGGCGGGGGGTGAGTGTAGGGGTAGGCCCTCTGCATAGGGCAGTGGTGGGAGACAAGGGTGGGAGGACTGAAAGTGGGGGGAGGGAAAGAGAGAGAGAGAGAGAGAGAGAGAGAGAGAGAGAGAGAAGGAGGGAGGGAGGAGAGAAAGGGAGAAAGGGAGAGAGAGAAGAGAGAGAGAGGAGAGAGAGAGATTTGGACCTTTATCAGAGAGAATGATGGAAGAATTTTGAATAGGATTCTACTGAATCCGAATGAATAAAATTCTGTCTGTAATGAGGCTTTAAAGCACACATTCTCATCGGCCCAGGTTTGCTGTCGAAGCAGCCGGGGTTGCAGGGAGAGTTTCAGCTGGAGAGAGTTTATTTCTCGGTTCATTTTCCAAACAGTTTCGTTCCACCAGCTTTTACATGTTATGCCCCAAAGCTGAAAAGTCAAAGTGTGTACTGCGTGGGGGTGGGAGGGAGAACAAGATTCTGGATGGCGGGAGAACCTGGGACCTGAGCTGGGGGTGGTCTGCCAGCTCAGGAGCGGGGACGGGCGCTGGAGGACTGTCTGTGCCGGGTGAGCTGCAGAGCAGCCTTGCTTGCCCTGGAGGAAGCGCTGGAATCCGGGGGCTATTTCCGGTCAGTTGTTTACATGCTTTTGCCAATTGGCCCCAATTTGCTTAAAATGTTAGCAATATGGGATAACGGGACATGTAGAAATTCATCTCATCCTGCAATAATATCTTGAACCTCCTTTAGAAATGCTATTTCACCCTCTCAATCCCCCGTTACGGTGACACACACAATACAAAAGCTTAGATAAGACAAGTCTGGTAGCCCCCGGATGGCTAACGGGGACCCGGCCAGTAGAGAAATCCTGCGCCAGCAAGCCCTCCTGAGGCCGTGTGGGCTGGGCAGAGGTTAGGAAACCACGCCATGTCCACCCAATACTTCCATGACAATGGAAACGGGACTGTGATATCGCCCTTCCAAATGGCTGCTTATTGCCCATCTTCAAAAGCAGAAATAAACAGATTCGCTCAAGGAATCCTGACTGACTACATGGGTGGCCCCTTTTAATGGGTAAAGTTCCCATCTAGGAAAGTATTCGGCTTCTAAGTTAGACACACACACACACACACACACACTCATACACACACACACACACTCACACACACACACTCACACACACACACACTCACACAGACACACACAGACACACACACACACTCACATACTCATACACACATTCACACACACAGACACACACACAGACACTCACACACACACTCAGACACACACATACTCACACACTCACTCACATACTCATACACAGACTCACACATACACACACTCACAGACACACACACTCACACACACACAGACACATACACACTCACACTCACACACTCACTCACATACTCATACACAGACTCACACATACACACACTCACACACTCACTCACATACTCATACACACACTCACACATACACACACTCACACACACTCACAGACACACACACTCACACACACACAGACACATACACACTCACACTCACACACTCACTCACATACTCATACACAGACTCACACATACACACACTCACACACACTCACAGACACACACACTCACACACACACAGACACATACACACTCACACTCACACACTCACTCACATACTCATACACAGACTCACACATACACACACTCACACACTCACTCACATACTCATACACACACTCACACATACACACACTCACACACACTCACAGACACACACACTCACACACACACAGACACATACACACTCACACTCACACACTCACTCACATACTCATACACAGACTCACACATACACACACTCACACACACTCACACACACACACACTCACACACACAGACACATACACACTCACACTCACACACTCACACTCACACACACACTCACTCACATAGTCATACACACACACACAGACACACACAGACACACACACACACAGACACACAGACACACACACAGACACACAGACACACACACACACAGACACACACACACACACACACACACACACATACACACACACACACACACACACACACACACACACAGCATTTTCAAGAGCAAAAGGGCCAAGGCCCCTGGTCCCCAGCTCAGGTCACTGTATCATCATAACTGAGACCGAGCTCCTCTCCACCTGTGAGGCGGAGAGCTGTAGCCCGGGGCCCCGCCTCACACCAGTGCGCGGTGTGTCTTTGCAGTTCCTTCCCTGGTTGCAAATGCAGCGCCTCCTATCCACACGTGTGTCACATGCATCCCGATACACTGCGCACACATCCTCACCGTGTGTGCGGGAACACTGCTCTTTCTGACTCTGAGCGCAAAGCCCCGCACATTTTCATGAAAACCTCTGTCCGCTCAGACAGACAAAACCGGTGCCGCCCCATCCGTCACGCTTGTGAAGAGCATTTCATTAATAGACGGGTCGGGACATACGTCTTGCTGTGCATCATTTAATTGTTATGTATTTAAAATGAGACACCTCACTCATAGTCCTCCCCGGCTCTCATCGACTTCAAATTTATGATGTCAGTGCTTCGAGGCAGTGACATCACAAGATGGATTCGGAGCGATGATTGCTTTGCCGCTGGAAAAGCTGGGAGCGCGCGGATTACTCAGGCCCGCGCGGGGAAAGCACCCATGTCAGGGGCTATCCATAATCTCCCTCCGCTTAAAGGCTCATGAATTACACACGAAGCGGTGAGAAACGGAGGAACTGGGTTTGACTAAAAGACCCTTTTCACCAAAAATTTGCTGAAACGGTTTCTTCTAATGTATTTCAGTGATTAATCAATTTGATTGAAAATGCTGGAATTATTTAAGGTCTTGTACTTTAGATTTACTGTGAACTCAAAGCATGTTTATATTTATTGCATCCACTGAGTAAACGGCATATGCTTAATGCTTTTAAAATGCTTTCCAGTAAAATTTAGGTCAGTACTTATGTGTTAGCTCTCGGCCACGAAGATGCATGGACAAATTCGATTAACAGGGTGCGTCTCCCACAGTGCTTTGTGGCATTGCTGCAATTTTATGTCATTGGCAGATACTCAGTATCAGCGGCAATCAGATACTTGAGGATGTTTTAGTGGCATTAATTTTCTGTATTTTTCAATATTTATACATGCCCTTCTCGCAATTATTTTTATTTTCTTTGAAGATCCAACGATTCTGCCACGTAGATATTCTTTAAGGCATAAAAACTAAATGGAAATACGCAGGAGGCATTGATTTCCTCCGCTCACCGTGTGCTGCCGGGCACCGTGTCAATACAGCGAGGCCCAATAATGACCGAAAATGAGGATTATTTGAAATGTTAACCACTCTCTGACCCTATTACGCACTCTTTACTCCCATGACTACACGGCTGTCTTAATGACACCACCAATGCAGACTGTCTGGGAAGAGGTATTTTCCTCCCCTTCTCCAGCGAGTAGTTCCCGAGTCTGAGCTGGGTTATTGCTGGTGCATCCTCATGGAAAAGTGCTGTAAGGGAACCTAAATATATATATATATATATATATATATATATATATATATATATATATATATATATATATGGAAGTCACACAGCGAGACGAGTTAGAAGAAACAGTTTGATGACATGTTGGCCTCTACCAAATCTCACATCTCGCCACTGACGATGTTTCATGGGCTCCAGATCTTCCCGTCCACCTCGGAAAGACGAGAGGAAAGGAAATGACGAATGTCAATCCGAAGCACTTGCATCCGTCAAGGGAAAAACAGGAATGAATACAGAAATAATTCTACCAGTTGGGGCCCGGAGAAACCCTGGTGGCTATGATCACCAGTAAGCAAGATGCCTGCTGAACGCTGGCATCTGGTGTAAGGGGCCGTGGAGATCTACAAGCTGAAAAGTGGGAACGACAAAGCTGAGGGTTTAGTTGCCCAATGGAAGCCCCTGGAAACGCCAGGTTCAGCAAAAAAGTCCTCCTCAGGGTAGAAGTTTGGGCCCACATTGGCCAGGAGTTCCAGGACTGCGACCTAGGAGGCCAACCCCAAATGATCATAGGATCCGTGAATGCAGTGGTGGGCAAACTCATTAGTCATCAGAGCCAAATATCAACAGGACAACGATTGACATTTCTTTGAGAGTCAAAAACCGACTTCTGCGCATGGGCCACGAAGTTTTGGGCCCGCACGTGGCGTTTTGTGGAAGAGCCACACTCAAGAGGCCAAAGAGCCGCATGTGGCTCGTGAGCCGCAGTTTGCCAACCACTTCGTTAATGTTTAGTTTTTGGAAAGGTAGAGGAAAGAGTGGACAGGGTTAATTTACCTCTCAGAGGAAGAAAAGGGCACAGGATTTCGGGGCTGTGTCTCATCTTTGTAACTGGTCCTGCTGACCACGTTTCTACATCATCCCCATGGAGTTATTTAGGCCAGCGCATCCTTTATCTCCACTGTCTGATATCTCCCGTGCAATCTTGCACGTTGGGAAGTTTTCGGGGTATTTCCTCTCAGAGGGCACTTCCAGTCTGGCACAGTCCAGTCAGAGGTCATCTTGCTCTCCTGCCAAGTCAACCTCTCTTCCTCACCGTGTCCCTTTCTGGGATGAATGCCACTAGTTTGGTAAGCCCTGAGATTGTCTCCAATGAGTTGTATCAACCTGTCCTACTCCATCCCGCTGTCCTTCCAACCTTACCTGGGGTTTCAATAGCTCAAGGTCGTTTTTGTAACTGGCCATCTTCTTGAGGAGATTCAGCCACTGCTATGCCATGACACAGGCAACACCCGGGAGACAGAGTGTCCTGGCCCACCCCACACCTCCAGAATCAGCATCTGCATTTTACCAAGCCTTCCCAGGTGACCCCGGCGTACACTAAAGTTTGAGAAGCTTTGTGGGATCCATACTGGTTTCCGTGACATGCTCAGAATTGAGGTTCATATTACCTTGCACCCATTGGCTACCCCTGGCTCAGATGCAGCCCGCCAAGCTCTGAGGGCTGCTCACACCCCGAGTTTGTCTAAGAGAGACAGGGGGAGGGCGGGGAGGAAGAAAATGAGGCCAATAGGAGGGCAGGGCTTCCCCAAACCTGGCAACTACGCCAATTAGCCTTGGTTGGATCCCTGTATTTTTTTCAGGATCAATTTTGTGTCCTGTGACTCAGCGGCTCTGCCTCCTTCCTGCCTTCTCTTCCAACAATTTCATCCTCCTCCAAGAAAACCCATTTCTTTGTTGATCATCCAGAATTTGAAAGCTACTTATCCAAAGCTTCTTATGGGGGAGTATTAATGCTAATGGATTTAGTGCTAACCACACCAGTCAAGATGTCAACCACATCCATGAGAGGATCTTCCTGCTTCCTGCCTCTTTAATGCCGGGGAAGTAATCAATAGGGAATTTGGAAAGGACGCGAGATGTGTGAGGGAGAGGACATAATCTCCTAGCGTTGACAAGGGTGCGCTGTCTTTCGAGAACTCACCGAAAGTTTGCGTTTAAACTTCAAACATTTGAACTGTTACCTCTGACTGAGGAGGTTAGCCTTGGTTCACCCCCAAAGTCACCAGGAAGAAAGGTCTAGAGCTGCACTGTCCAGAATGAGGGGCATGAACGATGCATGATTACCGAGCATTCGGAATGTGGCCAGTCCACTCTGAGCCGGGTACTATGCATTTAGAAGGCTTAGTATAGAAAAGAATATAAAATACTCAATAATTTTTACGTGGGCTACCTGCTAAAACCATACTATTCTGGATATTTTGGAGTAAATAACATAATGTTAACATTAATCTCAACTGTAGCTTCTTAGATTTTAAAAGCGAGACTAGTAGAAAATCCAAAGTGCACACGCAGCTTGCAGAATATTTCTACCAGAGAGCAGCAATCTGAAAGTACAGCGCAGCCTTCCAGGCAGGCGAAGTGTAGGTCAGCTGCGGCTCTCCCCCTGATTTAATTCTAATGCTAATTTGCAGGGGAGTAGGAGACTCAAAGGCTTAAACTATGGTTATAGGATGCAGCTGTGGCTAGGGTGGCCTGAGCTGGGCAGAAAATGGCAGAAATGTTAAATGATAGATAATTTCATCTGAATCCATTTTTTCCCTCTTGACACCATACTAGCCAGAAAAATTGATAAGCTTTCATAAACAGTCTAAAGGTGATTTTCACTGGTTCAGGGGAAATTTTGGAAATGGTCTGGCCAGAGCTAATGTGAAGTCATCCGTGTTTGAGAAAACATCCGCGTGATAGATCAAATCTAAATAACAAATGACCATCGAATACCTATGATGTGCAAGGTGCCGTACCATGAACATATTTCATGTTTTACAGAGAAGGTGGCAAAATAGGAGAGCATGAAAATATTTAATGTATTAGACCCAGTGTATCCAAACAAAACAGATGGGACAAGGTCAAGAACATATAACACGACAGAGCCATGTCTTTATTAATTCGGTGGGTTGACTGGTCTATGCCGGCACTTGTTTGCTCTAACCACCTCTGCACTTTCTCATCAGCACTCAAAAGTTTCTCCCTTTCTTCTATTTCACTGAGAGCATTCGCTATGTTTTTCTGCTGTGTAGGGGGGATAGAACGTTAGGCTCATCTGGTGCCGAATCTCGGCAGTTGGAATGGATGAATTGTCCACAGTGGGAACAAATATGCTATATTTGGTCTTTCTTGGGGAACGAGGCGATGATGAAATTACACTCAGATTGATCTGTGGTTGCCGAATACTAAATCTTCAGGGTAGCGAGGTAGGTCACTTATTTCTCCGTGGATTACTACATGAAATATTTTTTTCCATGACATCAATGTCTGTAACAGCTTTTCCTTTGACATTTTAAAAGGAATATTCTTTAAAACCCACAATACAGCCTACCAAAACTCTATAAAGAAATGATACAATGTGAATAGAGACCAACGGTTGTCAGTCTTGACCAAGAAGTTATAATGCTCAGACCTACATTCTAAATGGAAACATAGAAAACCCATCCCAAACTGAAAGAATTGATATATGCAAAGTCATTCATGGCAAAAGCCTCTCACACCCCGAAGCTGTGCATGGAGGGAAATGGGCGTGGCTACATTGTCCCAGTGGGAGAGACTGTGAGTGTTCACTGGAAGGGTGTCCTGTCCAGGGTAGGTTCCCCTCAGTCACCTTTCGGGGGGCTCGGGCACCTGAGACCTGATGTGGAATAAGGGGTTTGGGAAGTCATTCTCTTATTTATTTTTATTAATCATTCTTAAATGTATGCATAGTTCACATTTATTTTAGTGTTGAATATTAGAAATGTTTTGGGTCTTCATTTAAAAGTTTGGTGATTTTTTTTTATGACCAGGAATATGCTATATAAACTTAACTCTTGTTTGCATCAATTAACCTGGACCAATTGGTTTGGTTCTTTGTCATTTCTCTTAAAGTCACAGTTTCCAAGAACCTCTCTAGGACGCTTAGTGAGGACTTACTGTCTATTATCAGGTCCACGAGCAACAGCGCCCTCACATGCCCACCGAGAGGAGGCTGGCAAGGGCTGTGCTTTACCTATTACCAGGCCAAGGTTTGCCAGGCACCAAGAACAAAAATCCAATGGGTTATAGCCAGAATTTAACAATACCAGCAGCCAACCCCATTTGTAAGAGTAAGTCCTGTTTTGTGAAAACCTTGCTTTAGTTGCCTATGGGTGTACGTGTGTGTGTGTGTGTGTGTGTGTGTTAGCTTGTTCTTAGCCAGCATGAAAAATATATTTCTTGTTGTGGACAATAGTCACAAATATTTAGAGAACATTACCAAACACATTTTGATGGGTTGCCATTAAAGTGATGCGTCTGAAGTCTAGGAAAATTACCTCTCCCCAAAGCCACAGGACTGATTAATAAGAGATGTGGACATAGAAACCTAATGATGCCCCATCAACTCGACTGCACTGCACTGCTCCTGCATTTCAACCTCAGAGCGTCTGCGGTGGAGTCTGTACCCAAGGTTCAGCTTCCACTTTAAAGTAGATGACTTTGTGGCCGAAACCCGTGTGGCTCAGTGGATAGAGCGTCAGCCTGCGGACTGGAGGGTCCCGGGTTCGATTCCGGTCAAGGGCATGGACCTTGGCTGCGGTCACAATTCCAGTAGGGAGTGTGCAGGAGGCAGCTGATTGATGTTTCTCTCTCATCAATGTTTCTGACTTTCTATCCCTCTCCCTTCCTCTCGGTAAAAAATCAATAAAATATCTTATTAGTTAGATGACTTTGTGGAGGACTGCAGACTCGAAATAAGATGAGAGTTCACTGGTAGAAAGTTTTCTTCTGGTTGTTTTTAGGGTTAAGTACCAACAACTACGTTGATGCTTAAGAAAAAGGCGGCAGCTGATGTCTTCTCTCCCGAAGGGTTCTAGGTGAGGAATGTCAAGTGGACAGATAGCGGTTACTGGACAGCGGATCCGGAGAGATCCTGTGGAAGTGCTTGCTGCTTTCCTCGGCTCCTTGGGATGATCTGGCTCAGCAGAGAGCGAGGTCATGCATTTTAACCAACGGCCACAGGGTTTAGTCAATAGATGTGGTGCCGGGTCCAGCCAGAGTCATTGCATGGGAGCCGAAAAAGTCTGAATGAAGGTACTTACGAGAGATTAAGCCACTTTAAGCCACTGAAAGCTGTTGTAAACCACCGTGAGTCACGGTAAGACGGGACACGGAAGGGGAACCGTAACCATGTAAGTTCCAAAAGGAAAACTAGTTAAGCGTGTGCCCTCAAATACGGGGGTATAAGGTGATCATCACCTTCCGCCATCCGACAGCGATGCAGGCGCATGCACCTGCCAGGTCAGCAGCAGCCTCGTCGGGCGTTACCGAGGACGCAGAGTGACAACGCTTTCCAGCGCTGGGGGGATGGAAATCGGGCTGAGGAAAAAAGAAGAGCTTGGCCCAAATCTGAGTGCTTTCTCTTCCTCTCGCCAGCCCCCCCTGAGCCCCTGAATCTTAACACGACCCCCACAAAAGTAACTCTCTCCTTCCTAGCAAACCCGGAAACGCCCAAGCGTCCTTTCAGTAATAAGCGTAAAACATGAGCCTCTTTGTAGAAATGTAGTCTCTGACCCTTTGCCTCCATAAAGTATCTTAGGATTGACTCGGGCGATCGTTCCCCACAAATTTATGGACTGCTTCTCTACACCTGTGGAGACAGACACACATCATGTAGGCCATTGTATGAGGATGGCTATAGAATTGCTTTTAAATTTCTGGCAGAATAAACATTTCGAAGGGCAGCAGAATTAACCTCAGCGGTATGTTTATTGGCACCTTAATTGTTGTGGAAACGTGTCTTTCCATACAATGCTCGTGATCATTCACCTGCAAACATAACCAGTGGTGTGTTGACAGATGCTTCTAGGGCTGCTCCTGTACCGGCTGTGTTTTCCACACAAATGGAACCCACGCTGCACTTTCCACTTAAAATGCGGGAGGCAGAGTGCATCATAACGGGATGTAACCGAGCATTAATCAGATTAGCACAACCCTCCAAAGGCTGGGCTCCTGCCTGGCTCCGGGCAGCTCACAGGACACGGAGGAAGCAGAGAGCAGCCGCGTAATGGGTGGTGGCTCGGCCGAGGAGCCCTTTGTTTGCTTTCCGGGAAGATGGGGGGGGGGGGGGGGGAGGCGGTGGTTCATTTCCATCGCAGCGAGCATGGGGAGGCAGGGGAACCGTGAACGTTCGCCAACGGACACTAAGTGGGATTTAGAACTCAGAGGCGGTTTTGCCACTGGGAAGACATACATTCCGTAATTATTGGATGACACAACAGAACTCGAGTGACCGATGGTTAAATTATTAAACCTTCATGATCTGAGCCAACACAAGCCCATCGAGGCAGTGTTAATATTCAGCATGTGGCGGGTTCGACGATGCTGTGTCCTTGTGAGTAGCAGGATGGACAGCGATGGAAAATGCAGGGCGTCCAAACCCAGCACGCAGTGCAGATGTAGCACACGTCATGTGACGTGGCGTCATTGTATTGAAAGGGTTATTGATCTTTACCGGGGTTTGGCTTTGCAGAATCCTAAATGTGCAGGTAGCACAGTGCACAGGAAAGGTAAAAACCAGTAGGAATTCAGCTGCGACTAATGATAATCAAGGAATCAGGCAGATAAACGGAAGCCAACTGCCAGGTTGAGTATTCCAGTGATAGTTACCAGTAGGTGCCTGACTCGCACAAACTTCCTCTTCACTGTGACAGGCAAATAACAAGCAGAAAGCTGATGTCCTTTGGATCTAAACGTTTTTGTTTTTTCTTGGCCTGGGGACTAGAATGAGTGGAGCACAGAGAGATGTACTCAGTTACCTCCTGATTTTTTCCCTAACGGATCCAAGGTTATTTTAACACGAGAGTCCCGGTGCATGAAATTCGTGCATGGGTAGGGTCCCTAGGCCTGGCAGGTGATCAGAGCCGATCTGTGGGGCATCCGTCCCCCCCTCTCCTTCCCGCTGGCACCCACTTTGGCTAGCCTGGAGCCACCCACTTGTCTGCATTGAGTGTCTGTCCCCTGGTGGTCAATGCGGGTCATAGCAACCTGTTGTTCCACAGGTCATTCAGCCATTCAGTTGATTTGCGTATTAGGCTTTTATTATATAGGATTGTGTTCCAAGTCCAGGATTGAAGCCTACGTGGAGCAAGAGAGCAATCCATTTCCAAAATGAGAGCCGGAGTGAAATAATCTTAATATCTGAGTATTGCAGTGTGTCACTTTACACAAAGGATGGATTCTTGTACATCATCCAGTCAAGATGTCTGCCCACCTACAAAAGTGCATGGTACTAAAAGTTAAGACATGTAGACGTTGAGAAGAAGGTGGAGGATACGTTGGAGTGTGGGCAAAGGGGAGACACAGGAGAGAGCGAAGGAATGGCAAAGAAGACAACAGAGGAGGCAATACAGAGGAGAAAAAACAAGGCTAGAAGGGCGAGAAGATAGAAATTGAGGAGGGAGGGAGAGGAGCACCGAGGTGAAGGAGAGACAGAATGACCCCATCACCAGGCAGTCAGGTGAGTCTAAGTGGACAGTTCACCTTTGCTCTCAATCGACTGAGAGGTGATAGTGGGGGTGACGGATTAGAGGAGCTCTAAGATTATGATTTGAATGTTTTGTGACCTTATGGCTCTCTGACCAAAATCTTTACTGCCAACTCTTTCCAGTGTCCAGTAATGAGTCTGTCCGTCCATTTTTTTTAAAAGTGAGAAAGGATTTCCTTTTTTTATCAGGGGAAAATCAACATCAGTCTCATAAGGAACCCTTAAAAACTCAGCAGCACTCACACTGCTCAAGCTGACCACATCCTTTTTGGGGTCATTCAGCTTTCTCTCTCTTTTAAAAATATATTTTTATTGATTTCAGGGAGGAAGTGAGAGGGAGAGAGATAGAAACATCAATAATGAGAGAGAATCATTGATCAGCTGCCTCCTTCACGCCCCCTACTGGGGATAGAGCCTGCAACCCCGGGATGTGCCCATGACTGTAATTGAATCCTGACCTCCTAGTTCATAGGTCGAAGCTCAACCACTGAGCCACTTAGGCCAGGCCAGCTTTCACTTTGATTCAGAGTAGAAGCCACATAAACCAGAGTGTCTCATCCTCCACACAGCTGTCTAGGGTACTGTGGATGTTAGCAGCATCCTGGTCTCCACCCACTGGATGCCATGCCACACACTCCCCTCCTCCCCATCTGTCCTCACTAAAAATGTTTCCAGACACGGCCACATATCCCCAGAGAGCAAAAGTTGTACCTGATTGAGAACCCGTAGCCTAAATTAAAGGTAGAGCACACAGTGAGGACAACCAAAGGACCCAGGTAAAAGAAATAAGAAACTC
Organism: Antrozous pallidus; assembly: GCA_027563665.1. Lineage (NCBI taxonomy): Eukaryota > Metazoa > Chordata > Mammalia > Chiroptera > Vespertilionidae > Antrozous > Antrozous pallidus. Next base: position 3,197,430 of record CM050512.1, on the reverse strand, counting down.
TTTATTTCATAGCACAGAATGTCAAATGGTTCAGGTAAATTGAAAACAACCCCAGATCCAAAGATAAAGTTGTGATAACCTAACTTTATTAAACACACACACACACACACACATACACACACACACACACACACACACACTGGCATGTGTAAAGCTTCTAAATTCCACAAAGGAAGTAAATCTGAGTTTTAAATAATATTCTGAGGCTGAGAGAGGAAATCCAAGTGTAGTGCAGGTAAATTTGAGAGAGAGAGAGAGAGAGAGAGAGAGAAAGAGAGAGAGAGAGAGAGAGAGAGACTCCAGTTTTAGGTCAATGCCCCCAAAATTTAAAGGTAACATTTGAAACAGCCCATGTGAATTTAGTGAACATATTGTGGGTTGACTTGAAATCTTTCCCAGAGAAGCTGAAAACTACCGTGGGCTTGGTGTATGTCCCCACCCATCATTGACTAGCATCCTGGGGAGTGGGAAGCAGCGCCCCTCAGGTTAGGACTTGTGGTTGGGAAAAACCAAGCACGGTGCTGAGTGGGGTTTTCCTCCTAACGATGCTCCAGGGCAGAAGTTGGAGATGACTGGCCTTGGGTACCAAAGGGCTGTTCGGGGAATATTTGGGTGAAGGCCCTGTTTCATGGACATGTCCTACACGTGGACCTGCTGGTGCGTCACTGCAGCGAGTGAGTGTCACTCACATGGCACTGTTCTCTGAAGGGTTCTCAGCCTCAGGGGCCAGGGCTCACCTGGAAGGCTGGGTGGGGGAAGGGGGTTCAGCTGACAGGGCTCCAGCCCAGCGTTCTTGGCTCCTGAGCTATGGGGTGGGGTCTGGACCCATGGGAGGTCCATGCTACAGAGAGTCCCAAGCCCACGTGCTGAACTCTACCGGCCCTTGGTTCCCCAAGTAACTCAGCCACAGAACCACCCTTTCACGTGCTTGTTGACACTATTGCTCAGGTGTTTGGTTAGTGATGCCCATCTTACATTTGGTTCTACATGGCCTTTGGCTATTTTGCTGATTTTTTCCTATAAAAGCCTTGTCTCCTATAGAATACTAGAGGTCTGGTGCATGAAATTCATGCACTGGGGGAGATGGCCCTCAGCCCAGCCTGCATCTTCTCCAATCTGGAATAGATGGAGGGTGTCTGATTGCCGATTTAGGCAATCTGGGATTGTTGGCTGTATGTTGGCTCCTAACAACTCATTTGCCTGCCTGATTGCCTCTAACCACTTCTGCCTGCCAGCCTGATAACCCCCTAACTGCTCCCCTGCCGACCTGATTGATGCCTAACTGCTTCTCTGCCAGTATGATTGAGATCTAACTGCTCCCCTCCTGGCCCATTAGCCCCCAACTCTCCTCCCCTGCAGGCCTGGTCACAAGCGCCCTTTCTTGCAGGCCATCTTGTGACAATGTGGTGGTGGCCATCTTGTGACTACATGGGGGCAGCCACCTTGTGATGCAAGGGCGTGAGGGTCAATTTGCATATTACCTCTGTATTATATAGGATTTGCTCTGCCTTCCACTGATCCCACTGCACGGAGCACACAGTAGGTCCCTCATAAATGAGCCCCGATTATAGAGTGAATGAAGACAATGTCAAGTGTAAAATTACAGTATGTTTTATCCTTTGGGTGTTTCATCATCAGAAGTAGTGATGTGTTAGCTGGCTCTAATACTGGCTCCCTTTACTCTCCACTTTAAATCCTATTTTTTCTTCCTGCACAGAACCCCATATTATGGCTGACATACTTCAACATGAGGAGCATATAAAAGGGCTTTATAGCCATACTTCTATTTTCATGATCTGAGTGTATTAGTAAAAGCCAATTTGTCCCATCTTCCTTTGGGGGAGCCAAAAACAGCTGGGATTTATGGGACGAGAAAGAGCTCTGACAGTTTATTTGACACGCACATCAACCTCGGAGAAGAAAATCGCCAGAGGAAGTGTCCCACCAAATAGGATGTGCTCCTGCTCATCCCACACGCCAGCGGGGTGCTGGGCGGAGTCCTGCTGACGCAGGGGAATGGAGAGGTGGGACATGGACAGCGGTCTGGCGGAGAGCATGTATCACCCTCACTGATAAAGGCACGTGCCGTGTCATGGATCATTCCACGTGGGCTCAGCCATTTGTCACCAGACCGTTAGGACGTGGCTGCGCTCTTGCCTTCTATTTAATGGGAGCTTTATCAATTTTATTTGATTTTTTATTTAGATTTCAGAATTCCTGAAAGGCTATTCTGCTGTGAAAATGAAACTATGTATATACTGCCGAGCCATTTGAGCTCATATGTGTATAAATAAGAGATTTATCCCGCTCGTGGTTCTTCAAGGGTCACGGAGCAGGCCCACCTTCAATACCGTGAGCTGTAAGAGAGAATGGACATAATAATCTCCCCACTCTGATTCCAGGCCGACTCCAGATACCCTTAAACTGTGGAAAGGAGAGCAATCATCTTTCCTTCATTTACTCCTCTTACTTCTGTACATGATGCCATATCTCTCTCTCTCTCTCTCTCTCTCTCTCTCTCTCTCTCTCTCTCTCTCTCTAATTCTATGTCATCTATCTCTATAGCTCTAATTCTATATGTATATCTATGTCTATATATCTATATCTATGTCTCTGTCTCTATCTCTATCTCTATTCATCTATACCTAATCTATATCTAATCTATTTCTATATATCTATGTCTGTCTATACCTATATCTATATTTCAGTATTTAATCTATATCTAATCTGTATCTATATCTATTTGAACTTCAGGTGCAGAAACACAATAAGATATTTGAAATTAAGATGGTCTCAGAAAGCTCCATGTCACATGACCTTTGTAAGTGTCACCTTTAAAGACCGAGGTTTTCCGAGGAATGTGTGCTTTCAGCATTGCAGTTGCCTGCAAAGAACCAAAGGTGCCTCTCCCAGCGTTCTCAGCTTCTCTCTGCCCCCATCCGTTTCAGCTAGAGGAGAAAGAGTGCATTAGTTTCCATCTCTTCCTGGAATTTGGGGCCACATTGTGCATGGCCCAGCTGTACACACCGTCTGTATGCAAATGGATATAACCTTCAAGTAGCTGAGCTGCACATGTCTGATTTTTCTTCTAAACTCACCAATCAGATGATTGTCCCCGACCCCTGACCCTTGAAAGGCAAATGAGGGGCCAAAGAAGGCCTGGACTGGTTTACAAATGGAAGCAGTTGTACGTGGAAATGGATGGGAAGAAATGTCACCTCAGTGCCTGGTGCCCTTTCCTTCCCTAAGAGTTGAGGACGCACAGGCAGGGGTGCAGCGTGCTCCCTTGCAAAGACACCTGCGCAGGCGCAATGGGAGGCTAAGCTTTAGCTCCTCCGGTCGTTAGGAATGTGTCCACCCAGAAGAAGGGGTACCATTTTCTCTTCACAAGGCAGACTGTGCCCAGGGTGGGGTCTGCCTGGAAGGCCACCCTTTAACAAGTTGTCTGTCCACAGGATGGCATCTTAAAAAAACTCTTCTCTCCCCGCGCCCCCAAGGATAGAAAGCTCTCCTTGTCTCCTTCTCTTCTCTTGACCATTTCCCTGCATCCTTTCCTTCCTGTTCTTCTCCGCGCCACCCCTCTGCTCACCGTTGTTCAGCCTCCGGCCTCCACGGAGCTTTCCTTCCCTCTGTCTCTGTGCCCTGTTTAAGGCCAGGCTGAGGGACTGCAGTTCGCTAGGATGCTGGCTGGTCTGCACAAGTCAGCGTAGATGAGACCCACACATTGGCTTCCTGTTCGATGACATGGGCCTGTCTTAGCTTTGGGGTCAATTGGGCAGCACCCTGGGCTCCTGTTAGCTCACAGTGAAGAACCAAAGTGCCGAAGTCTTGCTCATGCACGCTGCCATTTCCAGCATGCCTCCTGCCATCTTTTATTTTATTTTATTTTATTTTATTGAATGAACATATCAAGATTTTATTGTCATATAATAAAACAAAATATGACGCTCTAGAACTGGATCACTTGACCCTTTCTCTTATCTCCTCCCAGGTCAGAATGCTTGCATCTCTTAACAGGCAGCATTCTCTTAGATCTGCAGTCAGGCTCAACGCATTCAAGCCTCAGCACAATCTTCTTTGCAGTTTCAGCCTTTTTCCAGAAAATGGGCTTGGTCTGCCCACCCCAGCCACTTTGCTTCCTGTCATAACACCGCGTTCCCTGTGCATACGGAGGATCCTTGCCCTTCGTGTACTGTGTTACTTTGTGGGGTTGATGCTTGCCACATTTCTTAGAGAAAGTTCGGCGGGTTTTAGGACCGTTCACCATGTTGGCGAGCACCATCAGCAGTGAAAGGAAGACCCTAGGCCCTTAGCAAGTGGGATGTGCCATTCGCTTCCGCCGGCTCATCCCTGGAACGTGCTGAGGGGGAGAGGTTGCAGTGGAGAGCTTGAACCCACAGGGTTGTCTTCGGATTCCTCGGCCGCGCCGGTCTGCGCCTCTTACCAAGCTTTCCTGTCCGAGGACCGTGTCCTGGGCAGAGGCCAGGAGCCATCTGAGGACAGGGTCAGCGCCATTCTTTTGTGGCCATAAGGCCTACCTAAGGCCCGGCTTAATGTTCCTTTGGTGAATCAGTGAGTAAAGGAGACACAATAGGAATTGTGCTTCCCATTTGTCTCCAATTAGTGGATTTATCCTTTTGTTATTCTTCTCCTAACTCAGCACAAATCTAATAAGTCTTTTAAAATATTTTCCATGTCCTAATTTTATTCTTTGTAATTCCTTCCCTATAAACTCCAAACTCTTAAGGCAACCCCGTTCGCTCTCTCACCTACTTCCCTCGGGGGACTGGTCCAACATGCACCTTTGTAGCTGTCCTCATACCCTGTTTCCCTGAAAATAAGACAGTGCCTTATATTAATTTCTGCTCCCAAAGATGCGTTAGATCTTATTTTCGGGGGGATGCCTTATAGTACAGCAAGTAGGTCTTATTTTCGGGGGATGTCTTACTTTCGGGAAAACAGAGTAGCTTATGTGTATCTGGTCGCTTTCTCTAGTGCAGAGCATGAAGCCGGAGGCAGGTAAGCTGCAGTCCGGTTTGGGATCGGAGAGGGAGTGGCAGTTGTCTCTAGACTTACACGGGGTTATGGAACACAGACACAAAAACCACCAGTGCATGTCACACCCACACTGAGTCTCAGGAATCAAGAAGATGGGGAGCCTCACCAATGGGAATGGGGTGGGAGTGGGGGGGGGGTAATCCTGCTGATGTTGTAGGAAAGGCCTGAAAGAGATTTTTAATATCACATTTACCCTACGAGTTTGAGGAAAATGGAGGAAGTCTGGGAGAGTTTGGAGACTTCATTGTGGATTACAGGATTCCCAAGTCTTGAGGGGCCACCTGAGATCAGACATTATAAATTTGTGGTGGGGCCACCTGACGGTTTCCGGCCTGCCCCAGGGTCACTGGGAGGCAGGGTAACAAGTGCAGGGAAGACAGGGTTAGAGGTGGACCATGGGGCGGGCAGGACAGCTGCAGGGGAAGGAGGAGAAGGTAGGGCATGCCTGTCTCTAGTGAGAGAGGAGAGAGGGGGAGAAATGGGTGATGATGACCAGCAGGCCAGCCAGAGAAACACATGAGCCAACCAAGGGCAGAAGCCACTAGTGACAGGGAGGGCGGGCGAGGAGGGAAGCGTCTAGAGACAAGCCCGGAGTCTTCAGGCCCGAGAACGGTAAGCCGGTGTGAGAAGGGGCAGACGTGGTAGAGCGACCGGGCGTCCATCTCAGGCTGGAGTGTCATCTTCACCATCAACCAGGGAGCACGGAATGTCGCGTGTGGCTTCCTGCAGGCGGGTTGCCAGAGTCTTGCAGAGCCGAAGCTCAGGGTGGCGGGAGCCGTGGAGGAAGAGCAGGTCCAGGTGTGAGGAAGTTATCAGGTGTGATGTTGAAACTAGCTCTGGGGAGCGTTGGGGCTGAAATCTGTGAGGCGAGGCTGAAATCGCTCAAAGGGGGGAAGATGAACAGCACTGCCAGAGAGTGGAAAGGCCTGGCGGTAAAGATCATACCAACCTGGCTGGCAAGTTCCAGCCATGGCCAGCCACAGGCCGCCTGTGTGGAGGGGCAGAGCATAGGAGAAAAGGCGAGACCGTTTGTTTCAATGTTATGTCATGGGTATGTAGCCCTTTAAAAAACACACAAAACCCCTCAGTACTTCTATTCTATTCAATGCCACTGAAAAGCAGTCCTCCTCCTCTCTTCCACATTAGCCAAATGTTAAAAATGTCAAGAAGTTCCGTCTGGGATGTCTGAAGAAAGGTCATATTTGTGTGTCAGACCTCCCAGCTCTAGTGCTGATTTATTAGTCATTAAGTTTCATTTCATTTTTATTAACGGAAAATGTTACTTTGAATTGCGCCCATTACTTTGAAAATTCTGGGAACAGAAACCAAGCTCCATAGAAAAGACTGTGTTGCAGCCACACCACCACCACGTTGCGTGGATGGTTCCGTCTTCTCCTTCGCGTCTCTTCCTGAGATGACTCTCCCGCGTGGAAAGAATTCTCAGGCCACACGCACAGTGACTGGAAATGATCACCTTGTTGTCATGGTGACGGGTGACGTCACCTGCTTTCCCATCCCGTGCGCAGTGGCACACCTCGCCGCAGCACGGGGAGAACTGCAGCTCTGTTTACTGCTACATGGAAAGACCTGCTGGTGTTCAGATCCATCCCCAGACAATCCACGTGAGCCTCATTCGCATATTCCTGAGAGGTTTACCCACCCTGCTCTGAAATGACTGAAGTCACGTGGCTCCGGCTACGTGGACCAGCCTGTCTCACTCTCTCCTTGTTCTCTGATCATCCCTGAAGAAACACTAACTATTCTGCTCCATTTTCTCTTACTCTCTTTCACTCCAGGCAGCAAGGCCCAACTTTAAATGGCTACACCCAAGGTTTTTTTTTTTTAACCTAAGTTAAAAAAAATATGTTAGTTTGAATGATCTTGGAAAGTATTTTGAAGGTGGCATTGCAAATAGTGCACAATTTTGGGTTGACATGAAGTGTCACGAATGTCTGGTGAGTAGAGATTTCTTGTCATTGGGAAGATTACCCTCCACATAGTCGATTGATTAGGTCATCTCTCTATTCAATTTCGCTCTAAATGTGCATCCCAAAGAAACCAGTTTCCCCTACTTGCTTCCAGTTCAAGTCTCAAAGTCAGAGTTCTGTCTCAGCTTTGTAAGCTGACCAATCTTCCCACGTCCGTTTTCATTTTTAAATCACTGGACGTGTTTGACCCGCCGGTTTTACTGCTGGGCCCCCACAGAGCACCGTTTCTTAAGCATCTTAGCAGCCTGGGCTCAAGTGTCCCGTCCCTCAGAACACCTCCGTGTGTCACCCTCTTGCTGCCCCCCCCCCCACCCCCGCCCCTGTGCTGGGACAAGTACCTCCCTTCGGCCTCCTCTCCTTTCTGTCTAGGCACTGGCAGGTGGTGTTTTAATGATTTGTTCACACCCGATGTCTACTACTGGATGTTGAGCTTCTTAAGGGTAGGACAATAATGTCTTCTTCTTCGTATGTCTGGCATGTATGCAAAGGCTAGGCGACCAGGGCATGTGTGGTGAGGGAAATAGCATACCAAAGACAGCAAAACCCGGGACTCCTGTGGTCAATGCATTTTGGAACCTTCATAGCATCCCTATAGAATAATTAACAAAGCAAAATTTGATTTAAAAAATTTTTAAAAGCCAGACAAGGCGAAATGGGAAGTTTCATATTGTTGTATCTTTTTGAGCAAATAGACTGGGTTCCTCTATCCCTGTAAGTGGGGAGTGGGTGCTGGGGAGAGAAACAACTGCAGGGGAATATCCTTTAATTATCGGACACTCAAGCCCCATTCCGGCAGGGAACGGAGTCACTTGTGGGACAGCAGGGCTTTCTTCCCATCTAGTGTCAAGAATCAGGCTGAAACAATGATCCAAATGTCCACTGAGGTGAGAAGGTAAAGGAAACGTGGTCTGCGTAGACAGTGCAGTGTTACTCGGCCTTGATAAAGAAGGAATCCCGTCACGTGTTGGCACATGGGTGGAACTTAAGGACATTGCACCAAGTGAAACAAGCCAATGGCAAAAACACAAACACCGTGCGATTCCCCCTCCCTGAGACACCAAAGACAGTCAAAGGTGTGGGGACAGAACATGCAACCATAGGTTCTGGGGCTGAGGGGTAGTTTTGCAACTGACGTAGAATTTCAGTAATGCAAGATTTAAAAGTTCTATACATCTACCGAGAAACACGTGAAAATGTTTGAGATGGTAATTTTTTTCTTAGGTTTGTTTTATCTGCTTTTACCACAATGAAGATAAAATGAAATACTCTCAAAGGAAAAAAAAAAGTAGGTTAGATGCTGGCCAGGTGGTGTTCTGACGTGCCTCAGGCCCAAACCCTGACATTGCTTCTCTGGCTCCGAGGGCTCCAGCGATGATGATAGGAGGCAAGAGGAGGCAACCCAGGAGGCAAGAATCCGTTCTGCTTCTGCAGCACCAGCAACACGCTCACCAACCTTTTCCCCCGCAGGCCTCCCTCGGGTGCCTGGGGCAAGATTCAGGGCCGGCTAGGGTCTCTCAAGTCTGAGCTAGTCTACAGAGAGGCCAGCCATTGCCCCAGCTCCGTAAGGAGACACTCTTGCTGACGAAGTCGGACAGGCCACGTGTGAAGGAATGTAAATCTCACACTGTGGGTAAGTGAGCTTCTGAGAGATAACCTCTTCCCATGAAGCGAAATGATCAAATACATGAGTTAATGCAATTGCTCTTGTTAGGTGGTGTCAGAGACGCTGAAGGAAAAAGATGTTTAAAATGGAAAATGTGTTCCTTTTTCTTCTTTTCAAAAAACATGTATTTATTGATTTTGGGAAGAGAAGAAGGGAGAGGGAGAGGTGAAAACGTCAATGTGGATGAGCCTCCTCCTGCACCCCCTACCAGGAAGTGAGCCTGGACCCCTGGTATGTGCCCTGACCGGGAATCGAACCTGCGACTTCTTAATGTAGGCTCAATGGGCAACCACTGAACAAGACCAGCTGGGCTAGAAAGTGTTTCAATGCACCAGTGCTCTTTGGCTTAGATGATGCCATAGTCATTGGAACGCGGATTGAACGTCACCGTGGAGGAAACGTGACATGCCTGGTGGCCCGAGAAATGAATGGGGATTGAGAAATTGGAAAGAGTGAGTACGATTGGAAAGGGGGGTGGTTAGGGACAGTATTGTTTTAAGGTAACAAGAGGTTTCATGGATTTTTTTTTCCCTGCGTAGAATGGAAGACTTAAAAGCATAACTAGGCTTAGGGTAAGGAACTAACAGAGAGAGAAAAAGAAAAACTAAAAAAATACTGAAATAGAGGGGTAACGGACAGACAGAGTTACCACAGGGACCATGACGATCTAAAGCAAGAAAGGGGCATTAACATTTGAAGGCGGAGGAACACCTCTGTTTTCAGACGGAGGAGAGAGAAGGATACATGGGAGATTCTGGACTTTAAGATTTCTGAGGCTCGACAGGATGCCAGTTGTCTCTCTATGTTTGCAAAGTGACAGTTTAGAGCCAACTTTTCACAAGTGTTGTTGTGCTTCGTTTTGATTGGATTAATTTGGACTCAAATTAATTTTTCTCTCCAAGGAGAATTTGACTAAAGCCACGAATGAAAGATTCAAGGTGATGGTGAAGGGCCAGTGATAGATTTCTCTTATCTTTACCGGAATAGGTCAATGAGGACACGGAGGTTTTCCAAAAACGTTTTGCATCGCATTGGGCATAATGATTCCTTGTTGGGTGACCTGGCATTTCAGAGAAGCTGCAGCCCAGGGCGGAGGTCAGTCCAAGAGGAGCTGTGAAGGGCATGTGTAATGCGAAATAAAATTGCTTAAATAATGCAGAATGTGGTTTGGGCTGACACTCAAATCATTTCTGTATGAGATAATTTCCCCATGATCTCTTTACAGGGAGACTGGAAGGTTGGAGCTCTTTTAAAAATGTTTTTGAAGTTATTTCATGATGATTCAGTTTCTATTTCTGGTCAGAGTACTAAGATTATTTATAATCTTATAACAGCTTTCCCCCCAGCTATTTTTATATCCTTATAAAAGAACTCCTTCAAAATGGTAAATTGCTGACACTCTTCATATTGGCTTGACTATTATTCCTCATTTCAAACTTTTTATTATGTAAATAACTGTATCATAAAGTGCTCAACCCAAGTTCCCACCGAGATGTGCATTCCCAAGAAACGCAATCTTATTATCATGGCCTGCTTTATAGGGAACATTAAGGGCCATTGTAGACAGCATGCAACCATAAATGATTAAAATGTCCCTGGTGATAAAATTTTGACCCTAAGTTACCGACAGCATCAACACTACCTGTGGGAGATGGGGGTGTGGAGGGGGTGGAGGATTATGAAGCACCAATACAGACAAGATAAATTCCTGAGTGCAAAGGAAGATACCTGATGTCATTTTCTGTGGTAAAATAGAACACATTCTCTGAAGCATCTGGTTCTGCACATCTCTTCTCACTATCCCCTGCATCATGGGAAGAATATTGAGTAGGACTGTATGTGGCTTCTCAGAGAACATTTCCTGGGCATTCCATGTTTAAAGACATCAATACAGGATCCTTTGGCCTTCTCCTCTGCTTCAAGACAACTTCTTGCCAAGGAAAACTCTCTGAACTGAAATATATGTGCACATATATGTGTACATTACGTGCATGTATATTTTTAAATGCTAATGGAAGTTTTTGTCTGATCATTGTAACAGCTTGAAACAATTCTGAAAAATACGAAGACAAACATAACCATCTGAAATTCTATTGTCTTATGTTAATTAACTAATTAATTGCATTTTTTATTCGATAAATGTCTATTGAGTATCTACTGTTCACAAGGCATTATGGCTGGCTCTGGGGGAAGAAACAGTGACCAAGCCCAGCCAGTGTGACTCAGGTGTGAGTGTTGATTTATGAACCAGAAGGTCACGGTTCAATTGTTGGTCGGGGGCACGTGCCTGGGTTGTGGGCTTGATTCCCCAGTAGGGGATGTGCAGGAGGTAGCTAATCAATGATTTTCTCTCATCATTGACATTTCTATCTCTCTCTCCCTCACCTGTCATCTCTGAAATTATATATATATACATATCTTGTTCCAATCCATTTCTTGGGTAAAAGGAAAAGCTGCCAAGTTCAAGTGGGATGCAGAAAAGCAATGGGCTCAGGCTGCATTGAGTGATCCTGCCATTGGGGTCCTACGCTGTGGTATTGCACGTGCCCTTACCAAAGACAGAAACGTGACAACAGTCCAGGTAAGACTCGGCAGTGACTTGGACTAAGACGGGGGGGAGAGGGGGAATAAACATGGCAAGAAGTGGCTGGATCCCTTTTGAAGTTGGAGCTAACAGAATTTGCCAATGAACTGGATCTGGCTTATAAGAAAAAGAAATGGGTCAAGATGGGCAACTAGGTTTCTATCACACAGCCTCCGTGTAAATATTTGTTTAAGTATCGTGCTCAGCAACAAGACTGTAAATGCCTCCAGAGCAGCAGGCGGATTTATCCTAAGTCTTCTGCACCTCACTTAGTGTCTGGCGCGTAGTAGGGCCTCACAGAAAGAGCTCGGGCACTGCAGTATGCACATGTGTGCCCAGCATGGTCACAGAAAACATTGTGACTTATTTCACTCACTTAAGTAAAGATGAATCAGAAGACCCGGTAATTACGGAGCAGGGGTATTCTCAGCTTGCTTATTTTTTCCTGAACAGGAAAACAGGAGACAGGTGAACAACCCATGACCTGGAATAGCTCCTGTTATTTTTTCCCGATTCCAAAAGCACAGTTCCCCATTTTATTTTTATCACGGTGAGAACCCTCCGACATCTGTCATCTCTGTCTTTTAGCACTCCGTTCTTGTGCGACTATTAAAAGTTGCCCTTACAGATTGTGTTGTAAATAACACAGGGTTGTGATGTATGGTGCAGAAGGTGGGTGGGTGGGGGGTGGTTAGTGCCAGCTGTCATATGACTGGGCGTTTGGGTAGCAATCAGGAAAGACAAGGCTGAGGATGCTTTATGGATGAATTATTTATCAATTGTTTTCCTGAAAAAAAAAAAAACAACAACGCATAGTGGATAGGAACTTTATTTATGACTGAATTTCTTTAAAAGGGTTAGAGAGGTTGCTGTTTTATTGTATGCTCTAGGTTTTCAAATCAATATTTATACTTAATCGTATGCTAATGCACTCCTTCCCATTTGTTAAAATAAATAGCAAACGGTGACCTAGTTCCCGTGCTCGCCAGCCAGCTTGCCTCGGGGTAGCTGCGGGAGAATGAGGAACATCAGATTTCCTTGTCCGGGATATTTTAGAGCAGCTCACGAATACATCACTTAGGGATTGTCACCCTTCCTTCTGTATTGATTCTCTGGCCACCTGGTACTTCCCAGGGTCCTTATCTATCATGTAATGATTCCTGAATTAGTGTCCGGAGTCCTCGTGAAGAAATATTTCCCTTTACAAAGTTGTAAGATTTATTAATAAGCTCTGGATGTGTCAGCTCCACTTTGATCTACGGAGGCTCTGCCCCATCCCCATCCCTTTCTTATGAATGAAGGAGGTATTTTTGTTCCCTGGTCCATTTGTCTTCGGTATTCTTTTTAAAGTTGAGATGACAGAATGTCTTGGCTAGGATTCTTTTTCGGATAACGTTAATTTAACAGGCTCAGAGCTAAACCAAAACTATTAGCCCTTTTTTAATCTGGGTTCTCTGTCCAGTATGAGAAAAACTACTCCCATGTTCCTTCTCTGATTTGCACCCAGAATAGCCATTAGGTGTGGTAGACTTTTAAGAAATTCATCAGTTGAGCCCACCATTTGTCTCATTTGATTGGGAATTACCTTAAATCATCCTTGTTTAACAATTTAATTCCAGGAAGTTCAGGTATATTTCATGAGAACCCATTTACTAATAATGACTGTAATTGCTTTTTTTGTTTTACTTTTAGGTGACTCTCTAAAAGGGATATGAATCATGCAGATTCTTGGTCAAGAGAACAGGCAATAGATTTAGGTTTCAAATGTAAACAAAGCAATTTCTATATCCCCTAGTAAGAGTCATGCAGGCAATGTTTGGCTTAGTAGGTACATAATCATTATAATGAACACTGGAATTGTATTTATGGTTAATTTTCCACAACTGCTATCATTGAAAAAATTGTCATTCTAATATAAGATAATATCAAGATAAAAATTTTTTTCATCCTTTTTGCAATTATAACACTATTACTTTGATTCAATTTGAGATTCTTCTATAACACTCCTATAGCATCTGCTAATTAATAATAGATAGAATATCTGCCAACATCATGGAAAATAGACAATTCAATAAATTATACAATGATGGAGCATCTGTTCATTGAAACATTAAAAAAATATTATGATTAAGCAATCAGTGGTGTCTAAGTGATTGAAAGAAAATCAGGTCATACAATGTTTTAAACCTTTACAATTTTAAACTATTTTATACTTTCTTATAAGCATATATTGTTTACATTTAGACATTTTGTTAGATTTTACAAAGAGTAATTCTATAAATCACTGAAAGACATAAGGCCAATAAGACAACCCTTTAAGAGATTATTTCTTTTGCAAAAAGAATCTGTGGGAAAATAGACTAGATGATTTATCAACCCAGTGATCTGATGTATTTTATTTAAAAATCAAAGTTTAAGGCTTATAACACTTACAACAAAAATGAGAAAAATGGGAGAGTGGACTCTGTTATGGTGTTGTATCTCAGAGTCTACCTCTGATGTGAAACACAGAACCATGATAATGGATTTCCAGCTGTGGTGTGAATCTTATTAGGAAAACATGGAAGACTACAAGGAAAGGAACATTTCACCCCACTTCAAAATAGGCCACTTAGTTACTTTTTAAAATTTTTGAACAAAATAAATTAGGAAAATTACTTTTATTCAAATTATTTGTTGTTACAACTGATTTACATGAGGTTCTCACTGAGTTGCCTAAGTAAGCAAAAGAACACTAATGTTCACAAATCACTTTTTGCCGATCTTTATCATTCTGTCATAATGAGGAGCAGTGAGCAATATATTCAAGCAAATCCTCCCCAAATTCCCTGAACTTTCCCCTCTTCATTAGTGAACTTTGACTAAGTTAATGTTAGGGATGCCATGCAAAACCAGACAAGTTTTGATATGACTTTTGCCACTGGGGAAAAATGTTTACAGTGTTTGGGGAAAAATATAATAACTTAATACAGTTACTACTGAAATAATAGGTGCAATTACAAAATACGGATTTCTTTGTTGTGCCTTGTACCAGCTGATTCTTGTCATGTCCTATTGAGGTCCTTTAAGAGGTTCCTGTTATTCTGTCTGAATATAAAATATTTTAAACCACGTTTTATTTATTTTAGACCAGCCGGTTCAATCCATCCTATCCTGCACTGTTTGAGTGATGAAAGTGAGACGTGTTCATTACCGTAGCAGCAGGACGCTCTCGTGTTGGGCCCACCTAACTTTCAGTTGAGGGGTGCTTTATACTTCTCCACTGGTTTCCCCAAAGGTCATCTTGTTTGGTCCCCCAAACAACCCTGCTGGGAACGAAGGCGGATCTGGTTTCCACCCTTCCACACGAGGAAGCCGAGGCTCAGGGACGTCCGGGGACGCCGCCGAGGCAAAACCCGAGGGAGGCCTGGCAGGTGCCGAGCCCGAGTCTTCCCAATCAGGACCGCAAGGGCCGAGCTGAGAGAACCACCGGCACCAGGGACGCAGCCCCGCTCAGCCACGGAGGGGCTGTTACCAGCATCATTCCTGCTCCCAGCGAACGACGAAGGATATGTGCACCAAGATCTTTATTATCAAAATAAATGCAACCAAGTCCTGGAAGTGTCCCGGTGTCTCCTAACTCCCATCGTTTTTATTTTTATTTATTTTAAAATATATATATATTATTGATTTTTTACAGAGAGGAAGGGAGAGGGATAGAAAGTCAGAAACATCGATGAGAGAGAAACATCCGTCAGCTGCCTACTGGGGATGTGCCCACAACCAAGGTACATGCCCTTGACCGGAATCGAATCCGGGACCTTTCAGTCTGCAGGCTGATGCTCTATCCACTGAGCCAAACAGGTAGGGCACTCCCATCATTTTTAAGGAGCAACGCGTTATCCAGAAAATCGCACAGACATCAGGGTCCCTCAGGCCTGTTTGCACCTGCAGCATTGTGGTTTGGGGAAGAGAAGCAGCATATATAACAGAGACTCTCCGCGCTTCCTGGGGAAAAGGCCACTAGATAAATATCGGCATCATCCCCCTCTTAACACTGGGGATGCTTGTCACCCTCCACTTCGGAGACGCACCGTGGCATTTGAATGAAGTAATGTCTGCGGAGCCCTACAGCTTCCCTACATGAGAAGTCAAATACAAATACAGAAGGTTTTTATCCATAAAGTGTTAGGGGAACCTGGTCTAAACCGAGAGCAGTGAAATCTGGTTAGCAGCCGCTGACAGCCCTTTGCAAACAATGCTGAGGGTGGGGGGCCCTGGGTTAGATGTGAACTAGAAATCTGTGTTTCCCTAATGTTACATTAGCCTCCATTAGCATTTCAAATAGAAACCATTTGACTATTCGATCCAGAGTAAGCTCACATTTAATAATGTTATTTAAAAAAATACAACTTTATGCTACAATAAAAAGCCTATTTCTGTATAAAGTGTATGTTATTGCCATTTAATACAATTGGATCCCTCAGTCGTTTCTCTTTTTTGTGTTTTCTTGATGAGAACGGTGTGGCGCCAATAAGGAGGGTCTCCACAAGTCATTCGCTGGCAGAGGGAAGAGACAGGGTGTCGCTCTGGCATCAGGCTGGGGGTGAGCTGCGGCCCAGGGCCCAGGGCCTCACCTCTCCGGACTCAGGAGGCCCAAGGCTCTCTCTGAACACGGCATTGAGAGACGGGGCTCAGAGACCCAGGCAGAGCACTTCAGGCACCGTCGCTGGCAGGGGGTGAGGGGTTGGGGCTGGGGGAAGCAGGCCTGCGCAGCTGCGGCTGGCTCCTTGGTGGGGAGGGGTCTAGTGTGAAACGATCGTCCCCTCACAGGGTGCCTCGCAGAGTCACTGCTAAGGAATTTAACCTTGACTTTCGGGACGTGATATTAGCTTTATTGCAATGGGTAGTGGAGTTCTAACCTAAGTGAATGAACGAAAAGGTTTATTTCCGGGGGTGGGGGGGGTGGGGAACAAATCAGGGGTTTGCACGTTGGAGTTTTCATTGCTGTATGCATGAACGAGTTCTCCGTTAGGGTCTAGTCTTTCCATAAGGTTGGGAATTTCGACCGAGAAGTCTGACTATGAAGGGCCGTGACCCACCAAGACAAACGCCCCAGAGGCTGTCCTAGCGGCCTCTCGGGCCGCAGAGCCCGGGGACAGGACAGAGTGGGGGGCGGGTGTCTTTATGCCAAAGCCACTTCGGAGCCCATTCCAGGGCAGGCATTGAGCAGTGTCTGTGGGCAGCCTCTCACGGCCTGGTGCTTGCTGGCATCCCCTAGGTAACAGGACACAGTGACGGAAGGAGGGGCCACAGGACAGAGCCTGCAGCCCCAGCACCTCCCTGCGGGGACGGGAAGGTCACTTTCATGGGTGAGGGTTCCGGCCTCGGCGTCTGTCTCTGACCTCCGGGAATAAGGACCCTCAGGAGGAGCAGGGCCCGGCGGCCCTTGTTGTCACCGTCCCAGGCTTGGCTGCTGCTGGTTTCCTAACTCTGAGCAGCCGGCCTGCCCCCGTTCACCTGGTGCCTGAGTCCGAAACTCCGAGCAGTTACCTGCACTGAGTTAGCTGGTGTTTGAGGCCACATGCGGAGCACGGGGGGATGTCTAAGCCAGGACCATCACAGCCAGTGTCCCCACTCACTTCCTTGGCGTCTACATGTGTTGTTAGCGTCTTTCCGTTTCTATCAGCCACGCGTGCACCGAGTCTGGATGTATCTGCACCCCTTCCCCCCATCTTTCCCGTCGAGGAGCATAGCCTGTCCCTCCAGATCTCCCGGGATGCGTCCGCCCTGCAGAGTCGTAACGTGATGTGACATCCGTCCCCGTTCATCAGCGTCCAGGCGGGGCCCGCAGTGGCAGCGAAGGAGGTGGCACTCACACTCCGCCCGCGATGCTGACCAGGTTCTTAAGGAACGAGAGGAGGGGAAAAATAGCATCAGATACTTAAATTTTTATGGAAAAGGTACCACTTGGAGAAAAAGCACCATCATAAATTCCCCAAAAGTGTATCTTAATGACACACTTAGAATAAATCATGCGCCTTGAGAGACAGGCAGTCTCTGGTGACCCGCCTTGCAGCCACCGGAGACTCTCAGACTCGCTCCTTTCAGCTAAATGTACTCTCATATTAATATTTTAAAACGCCATAATGCCTCTCGGAAACCCTCAGAGGACAGATACATCAATTTGCGAGGTCTTCACTCCAGGAAATAGAAACAGGGATAATCTGCCATTAAAAGCAATAGTTCATTATGTCTGCTGCTCGGAGCACATAAACCACGTCCCTCACATACTTAAGTTGCAAATCCTCGCTCTAATGCGAAGGGAAGCACTAGGCCCCGCGCTTTATCGTCCCGCCGTTTATTAGTACAAAGAGGCTTGTTGCCCTATGAGATCCTGGGCGTGTTGCAGTCATCAATCAGCTTCAAAGAGTCTCTACCCCGAGCCGGATTCATTACAAATAAATCAATTAAAACAGCGAGTTGCTATTTTCGGGAGGTTCGGCTGGCCATGCAGAAGAGCAGCACCTGCACCCCAGGGGGGAGGCTGGGGTGTTCCTGGGGTCGGCTCTCCACCAAGGGCCCTCGGGCCCCCCACAAGCTGAGCTCAGACTGGAGTCTGCCCCTTTCTTTTCGTTAATCGCAGACATTCTCCTTCTCAGCATGTATTTTTCATCGGGGGGAAAATCACATGGAAAAGATCCGTGGGAAGCTAAAGATACTGCTGGAGGCAGGAGAATGGACACTGGCCCCGTGTCTCCGGTCCTCGCCATCCTGCACCCCTCGCTGGCAGGAGAGTGGGCAAGGTCACTCTCAGAGCTTCATTGCGTTTTCCCAGCAGCCTCTGAGCTAGGATTGTTTGCCGGGTAGACAGCCGAGTGGCCGGAGCAGCAGCAGCAACAAGAAGAAGAACAACAAAAAGAACAACCACAACCAACCAACCGAAGGACCCATCACAGCGCCAGCGCCTCTCCCGGAAGGCTCCCTCAGACTGAAAGGGAAGGAAGACGATGCAGTCTGAGCCAGGTGGCTGCCTGGGTCCACTTCGGGGGTGGAAATGAGATACCTTTCATCTTACCCGATCTAATAAAAGAGTAATTTGCAGATGGACCATCACGCCAACACACAAGAGGACTGCCGCCATGTGGTCAAAGATCCTGCCTCCATGTGGACACAAGATGGCCACCACAAGATGGCCAGCAGGGGAGGACAAGTGGGAAGTTCTAGGCCTGTAAGGGAGGGCAGTTGGGAAGGATGAGGCCAGCAAGGGAGAGCAGTTGGGAGTGATCAAGCCTGCAGGGGAGGGCAGTTAGGGATGACCAGGCCGGCAGAGGAGGGAAGTTGGGGGCAAACAGGCTGGCAGGGGAGCAGTTAGACATTAATTAGGCTGTCAGGGTAGTGGTTAAGGGGTGATGAGGCTGGCAGGCAGAGGCAGTTAGGGGCAATCAGGGAGGCAGGCAGGTGAGGAGTTTGTAGCTAGCAGTTCTGGATTGTGCGAAGGATGTCTGACTGCCCATTTAGGACATTACTGGGATTGGGCCTAGACGGGCAATCGGACATCCCTCGAGGGGTCCCAGATTGGAGAGGGTGCAGGCTGGGCTAAGGGACATCCCCCGCCCCCCATGCACAAATTTCGTGCACCGGGCCTCTAGTCAATTGTTCAACTGACCATTGGAACACAATGGATAAGTTTGACTGCTAAACCTTCATCAGGGACTTCCTCAAATTTTTCCCATGCATTTTGTCTGAAAGTCTTTTTAAGAAAATAAGCTGTTTGCAAGAGATTCCCAGAAGCAAGAGCCTTTGCCTGTGAGAGAGGCTGAGCAGGAATGATTTCTTGCAGACATAGAGTGCAGGTCTTCTGCCACAGGGAGCGGGGGAGGGGCAGAAGAGAGGGATCAGGCAGAGGAGAGGGGAGAGGGAAAGCAAAGCAGCCTGTGGACCATTCACCGTGGCAGATAACATGCTGGCCAGCCCCAGCCAACTCAGAAACACCAGATGCAAAGGCCTCACCCCCCCGTTCAGTATCTGTCTCCCATGGCCGGTGGCAACCGTTGTTTGAATGACATATGATAGACCCTACAGATGGCCACATTGACAGCACCCTTCTGGGGCCATCCCAGAGACAAAGGTAGAGGGACACCCACTAGAGCAGCAGCACTTCCTGGGAGGCCACCCCCTCTGCCTGCCTCTGAGACCCCGTTTGCTGACGGAAGTGGGAAGGTCTCCCGTTGGACGTTTTCTCTTCCATTACCAGAAGGTCTTTTAGAGCGAGGGGGAAGCAACAGTTACCTTTCCCCAGGAACTGACAGATGATTTGTTCGTCTCCGATGAGGTGGGATCGAGACCCCCCATGGTAATGAAGCACCTGGTCTGAAAATAAACACACCGTGTTCGAGAGAAAGGGGGCAGCTTGGCTCCCGGCCCATAAGCTTCTCAGAAGCATGGCTTTCAGAATGTGCGCTCCTTCAGCGTCCTCATCCTCAACAAGAACACACTCTCCTGACAGTGTGGGGCAAAACCAACACACACACACACACACACACACACACACACACACACAGCCCCGACGACAAAGTCCGATTAGATAGCATCACGCTGTTAGAACGATGGATGTGTTTTTTTTTAATCAAGCAAATCAGAACTCACCACTTGACTTTGTTTTGTATCTGCTAATGGACAGCTCGTCTGTTCCGCAGACAAGGGATTTATCTATGGAAACAAACGCATTTTCCCCTCCGTGGCTCTGGAAATGTCTCCTTAATGGGGTATTTAGTTATTTTTCAAGGAACTGGAAACTTTTTTAGAATTGGCTTGGAACGTATTGAAGAAGCTAGAGACAGAATTTATATGTGATTTAGCTATCTCCCTTCATCTAAAAGCTCTTTGAGGGGAAATATAGAAAACACTTCTTTTAAAAAAAAGTCAAGATATGTAAATTAGAACCCACAGCAGGAAACAATGACTAAACCATTAAGAATAATAAAATAATTAGGCTATTTATACAGGCAGCTGACTCAGAGGATGACAATGGAGGAGCTTTTGCTACTTCCTCCCACATCCCCAGTGGAATGACCTCAGGTAACCAAGGCAGAGTGAGCACCCTGTGCTCCCTTAGGATAAATGAGGACCGTTTGAGGGGGGCGGGGGGTTGGCAATGATGACGTTTATAAAACACTCTTCTATTTTTTACAGAATATTTTATTAAGATTTTATTTTATTTTATTTATTTTTTATCTTTATTGTTCAGTTTATTAATTACATTGTTTCCCTTTTTTCCCCCTATAGCTCCCCTCCACCCTGTATCTATCCCATCCTCCACCCTCACCTCCCCCTCCCCACTGTCCTCTTCCATTGTTGCAAGATTTTTGTCCAGTCTCTTGCTGTACTTCCCACAACCCTTTTCTCCCCAAGAATTGTCAGTCCATTCCCTCTCTATGTCCATGATTCTGTTATATTCACCAGTTTATCCTGTTCATCAGCCTATCAATTCACTTGATTTTTATGTTCATTTGTTGATAGATGTGTATTTGTGGTTCATAATTTATATTTTTACCTTTTTCTTCTTCCTCTTCTTAAAGAATATCTTTCAGCATTTCATATAATATTGGTTTGGTGGTGATGAACTCCTTTAGCTTTTTCTTATCTGCGAAGCACTTTATCTGATCTTCAATTCTGAATGATAGCTTTGCTGGATAGAGTAATCTTGGTTGTAGATTCTTGCTATTCATTATTTTGAATATTTCTTGCCACTCCCATCTGGCCTGCATCGTTTCTGTTGAGAAATCCGCTGACAATTGTGTGGGTGCTCCCCTGTAGGTAACCAACTGTTTTTCTCTTGCTGCTTTTAATATTCTCTCTTTATCTTTTGCTCTTGGCATTTTAATTATGATATGTCTTGGTGTAGTCCTCTTTAGATTCCTATATTTTGGGGTTCTGTGTACTTCTTGGGCTTTTGAGTCAGTTTCTTTCACCAGGTGGGGGAAGTTTTCAGTCACTATTTCTTCAAGTAGGTTTTCATTAACTTGCTCTCTCTCTTTTTCTGGCACCCCAATAATTCGGATGTTAGCATGCTTGAGGTTGTCCCAGAGGCCCCTTACACTATCTTCAATTATCTGGATCTTTTTGTTTCTTGCTTTTCCAGCCGAGTGGATTTTGCTTCTTTGTATTTCAAATCTTTGATTTGGTTCTTGTGGCCCTCTGGACTGCTTTTAGGACTTTGTGTAATATTTTTTATTTCAGTCTGTGTATGCTTGATTTCTAGTTGGTCCTTTTTCATATCCGTGAGGGTCTCGTTCATTCCTCAGAGGTCTTGTTCATTTCCTTGAGGGTCTCATTCATTTCCTTATAAGTCTCATTCATTTCCTGGTTGGTCTTGTTTATTTCCTCATTGATCTGGTTTATTTCCTCGTAGTTCTCATTAAGTTCATTGGCCTTTTCTAGGAGCCTCTTGAAAAGCCTTATAACTGTGGTTTTGAACTCTATGTCTAGTCGTCTTTTTTCCTCCATTTCTTTCACACCTGATTTCTTTCCATATCTCTGCATGGTGGCTGCTTTATGTGCTAGATGTCCTCTAAGGGTCAGTGGCACAGCCTCCCCAGTTACCTGAGGTGGGTGCTCTTACTGCAATCCTTTATGGGTTGTACAGTATTTTTTAATTTAAGCCCAGCTTGTTGTTGTTAGCCGTAGGAGGGTTTAACCTTCAGGCCAATTGGCTGTGAAGGGAGACTGTGTTCAGGTTGGATGTGTGGAGTCTCTCAGCTGAGCAGGCAGCCTCAGTGTCAGCTACGTCCTATGCGGCGCTCGAGCGTGTGCAGGTCTCTGTTGGATGAGGATAGCTGCAGGCACCTCCAAGAGAAAGCCGCTAGTCTCTTCTCCTTGCCAGACAACTCTGCCTCTTCCCAAATGAGTCTGCACACCTAAAAGTCTTGCCCAGGGTTGTAAAACAGGTGGTTTCCGGGACCAGGAGACAAATTTCCAGGGAGCAATTTGCGCGTCTGTGCTGTCGCACAGTTTACATGCGCGCAAACTTCTTTTTCAATCACTCAGCTTCTCCGCAGACTAGGAGACCTCTGCCGCACCCGGCTTCCAGGGTGTGTCCCCCGGACCTCAGACCTCGCCTGGCGCTGGGGAATCCATGCAGTGGGATGTCTCTGCCCTCCCCGTTGGAGAAATCCAGCTGGGGTTGCTGCTCCAGCCATAGCCCATGTGCTCGACCAGGACGGCTCCTAACCTGTTTCCGCACGATCTTCAAGGCTGCACTCCCGCCGCTCTTCTGAGTCTCAGTGTCCCACCTTTGCTTTTATTTGTGGAGTTTTCACTCAGCCAGCTTTCTGGTGATTCTGGGTGATGTTTGTTTTGTTGTTATGTTGTAGTTTTTGAATCGTTGCGCGGGACAGCACAATAGGTGTTTACCTATGCCGCCATCTTGGTTCTCCCCTTATTAGGACTTTAGATACTCCATCGTTCAGCATTAAGATAGTTAAGAAATATAATTAGACAAGGCCCTTTATCACACTACAGACTTAAAATAAGATATAGGCTCTTAATTGGTCTTAAAAGACACATCTGCCTTGGCTATTTTAACCGAATTAATCAGAGATCAGTTTGGAGAGTGAGTTACACTGGATGTGTTCACAAAGCCCAAACAACCACGTGTTCTGGACAAACAACAAGCTAAAGCCAGAGGACGACGATGAGGTGCTGGTTACTAGAGACAAAGAGGAAGAAGCCACACGTAGTGTAATTTTGGCCTCATTGATATTGAAAATGTCTTTTTGACTATAAATAACCAATAAGTGAACTGACTTCTTCAGGAAAATCTGAATTATGGGAGTGAGACCATAAAATCTATTTCTCTATGCTATTACCAGAACAGAGAAGAACACTTATTTTTACATTCGTCAGGATAGGAACATTTGTCTCTAATTGTTCAAACATAATCGTATGTTGTTAAGCTGTTTACAGAAAGTTCAAGAATATGGAGGCTAAAGAACATTCCTATTAGATAATTTGAGAGAATTTGGCCTACACTAGTAACCAATTGATAGACATTTTAATTCCAATGTTGACATTATGATGAAATTGTTCCGGGGACATTAATAAATGGAAATTTGATCAATATTTGGGCTCATATGTAGATTTAGAAAGAGAAACAAAGATGGATGAGGCGAAAGAAATACCCTACATTGTTCTCTGGCATTTTCTCAGTGTGAGCAGCAGCTGAGCCGCTACTCAGAGGGGTAGACTGAGCTCAGAGCTGCACAGGAGTGAGAGGTTGGTAAGGAGCCTTGGCACTGAATCCAATGAGCCTTGAGGCATGAAGTTTGGGATCTGAAGAATTTCTTTTTTGTTAACTGATTCGTTTCTGTATTCTTTCTATTTTAACGAATGATTCCTGGGGAGACAGAGTAAATGGGACTGCAGCAACAGTGCCCATCACTCAGAAAAAAATGTAAATAATTCAGGAAGCAACAGTTTTTTTTCTTGGCATACACAAAAAATGTATCATGTGGCTCCCTGATTTTAGCCAGGGCGATTCTTTCATCTGTAAAGCACAGAGATTGGTCTTATGGCTGTGGATCTGCAGAACAAGTCACTCAGTCTTCCAGAAAACAACTGTGCTTCCATACGTCCTCTCAGAAATGCTCATGGCTCCAAATCTCCATGGCTGTGGCAAGCGATCCTGAATCCCAGGGCTTCTGACCAATGTTTTCTATGATGCCCTAAAAAATATATTACTTAAGAAAACATTAAACTCATTTTCTGCTGAGTCTGACTGCAACAACAGAGTGGCCTGGCTGGCGCGGCTCAGTGGTGGAGCACTGATCTATGGACCAGAAGGTCACGATTGGATTCCAGGTCAGGGCACATGCCCAGATTGTGGACTCAATCCCCAGTAGGGGGCGTGCAGGAGGCAATTGATCCATGATTCTCTCTCATCATTGATATTTCTTTTTCTTCTTCTCTGAAATCAATCCTATATAGTAAAAGCCTAGCCAAAACTGGTTTGGCTCAGTGGATAGAGCGTTGGCCTGTGGACTGAAAGGTCTCAGGTTCAATTCCGGTCAAGGGTATGTACCTTGGCTGCAAGCACATCCCCAGTAGGGGGTGTGCAAGAGGCAGCTAATTGATGTCTCTCTCTCTCATGGATGTTTCTGACTTTTTATCCCTCTTCCTTCCTCTCTGTAAAAAATCAATAAAATATAGTTAAAAAATAATAAAAGCCTAATATGCTAAGTGTCCTGGTGTCTGGTTGTCCGTTCAACCAATCAAATCGTAATATGCTAATTAATGCTAAGGTCTCTCAACTGCTTGTTATGATGTGCACTGACCACCAGGTGGTAGACACTCAATGCAGGAGCTGCCCCCTGGTGCACTCCCACAGGGGGAGCGCTAATCAGCCCGAAGCCAGGCTCACGGCTGGTGAGAGCAGTGGCTGTGGAGGGAGCTTCTCCCATGTCCATGGCCGCACTCAGGATGTTCAACATCCTCCGAGGGCTCCAGGCTGGGAGAGGGTACAGGCTGGGCTGAGGAACCCTCCCTCCCCCTGAGTGCATGAATTTCGTGCCCCGGGCTTCTAGTAAAAATACATTTTTAAAAAAGAAATGACAGTCTGCTTACTCTACCGTGGTGTTTCCAGGCTTCTTGGCAGCTGGCAACTGTGTCAGGAGATGGGATGACCAGTCTTCTACCCCAATCATAGAAACAGAGCATCTGGGCATGTTTGGGACCCAGCAGATTTGTCTGGGGGATGAACAGTGGGTACGCTTCTCTGAGAAGCTTTGGATTCTTTGCACTGTCACAGCAGGTTACTCATGGTGTTAGAGCAAGACTTTCTCCTCGGTCAGCCTCATGAAACCTCTGCGCTCACTCACCGTTCCAGTTAAATGTTTAGACTTGGGAGTGTCAGTGTTAAACTGAATGGGGGGATTCTAGCATCTTCACTCTGTGAATTAAGTTCACACCAGAAAGGCTAACTATTAAACACTCAATAAGGTTGACTTGGGATCAAAGATGTTATTTAGCTTTCTTGGGCTATAAGAGAAGGAGGATTCAGCAAGAATGGATAAATTGGGTACAGGTGAAGGCAGTAGAGACGGCTATTTTAGAAGCTGAGCAGGAAGCGAGAAAAAGGAAATGATAGAAAGAGAACTAAAATGCTTTTTTCTAAGTATGGTATGGAGAGCAGTGGAGAAAGAGGGGGTTCACCATGATACCAAGAGGAAGAGCGAGGTGAGAAATCACAGGCCATCTCTCTGAGTGGACAGGTGCGACCATGGGAAGGACAAGGGGACCTTGGGCAGAGGAGGGGTTCACTCTCCTTTGGAAAGGAAAGAAGCTGATCTACTCTGAGGGGAAGAGAAGAGGGGGACATTGGAGGTAAGGAGAGCTAGGACAGTCAACATTGATTCCGGGAGAAACACGTGAGAAGATTCATTCGGGACCAGACTTACATCAAGAGATTTGAACGAGCCACTGTGAACCCAGTTTGAGTGAGAAAATCCCGATTTTCACTCTATTTTTAGGCAGCTTTGACCTACTTTGAAGTCTCCTGAATGCTCACGACTTTCCTGCTTTCTCCCTGACTGCCCCTGTGAGCTCACACGGGGAAAATGTGTTGCAAACCTTTCCCACCTCCAAAACCAAATGCATTTTACTTCTTGCATCAGGCCAAACTAATCCTAGCATATTCATATGCAAGTCGAAAAGGGGATCTTAATTGCTTTGCCCATCCATAAAAGGTCTTTTAATTGATCTTCCTTTCAGAGTAACATTACTTTTCAATAGGGTATTTTAGAAAATATTTGAAATCCCGGGAGAGAAATAGAGTTAGGGCAGTTTCAGGAAGGATGGGGGTTCATGAGACAACTTAGATGGGCAGTGAATTTTGAAGGGTTTCTTCCATCACATCACATAATTGGCCAAAGGTAATATAAAATGTATTTGTGTGTTTTTATACATGTATATGGAATACCTACCTGCTTGTCTATATTAGAAATATTATCAGTACATTAGGGATATTTTTCTTCCCTGAAGTGCTGGAGAGAAAAGAGTAGGCTACGGCTGTATAAATATTTCTCTCTTATTGCCCAGTGTATAAAAATAAAATGACACTTTCAAAAGACTTTACCCTGAAAACTTTTCTATTACTCGGGGAAGCTCTTCTTAACTGCTTCCTTCGGTCTGGTTTGTGATTTACCGGGGCCATTTAGAGACAGCTCATATTTTCTAGACATACTGTAGATATTTTAATGCCTTAATCAATTTTTGCCACTTTAGTTCCTCTACTGGGCTAGATTAATCTTCCCCGAGGTTCCCAACTTTCAAAGAAGATCACTTATCAAAATCATCTTTACAGGAAAAAATGAAGCTGCAATTAAAGATAACATACTCATCTCTCCTAAGTCATACATCACAAATATTGTGGACGGCGATATAAACAGCCTTTAGAATAAAGATGTGAGATAAATGCATTCTTCAGTTCTAGAAAATGTGTAAAAATGAATATTGTTTGCTTTTCAATTTAACTTAATTTGATTTTTTTTTTTTTTTTTTTGGTTTTACTCCACTAATGCATTATCATATGTCACTTCCAAAATAGTAGAGATGTCATAGTCACAAAATTGTGGTCCGGGTGAAAATGAGGGAAGAAGAAAAGGAAGAGAGGGTGTGGGAAACCCTCTATAAATGGGAAACCCTCTACTATCTAATTTGGGGGCGTATTCTATCCAGTCGGCCTGTGAGTATGTGATTACCTTTCTCAGGCTTTTACTTCCACCGCGAGCTGCTGCTTGACAACAGTCTTCTCCAGTTGCTTTTTGAGAAGGGGCTGCTGTCCCCAAAGGGACTTAGAAGAAGGGGAAGGGACCGACTTGCTCGTCCTCTGTAAGAGCAGAGACAATAAATTGGAGCGACCCCTTTGCCTCCCATTTCCCAGAAGGAAAGGGGTTCTAGGAACACAGATCCTGACCAGCTTCCCAAGGCAACAAGAGCATTGCCTCTCCACCTTCCCCCGGTGATGCCATGCCTCTTGGGTAACGAATCGTCAAGAAGGGAACCACCTTCTGAGTTGGGGAGCAGCTGAAGCTGCTGCCCTAGGTCCTCCTGACGTCAGCCTGGATGAACGCTTCAAGGAAGATGGACGTTCCTGGCAGGTCAGCCTTGAACGCCCAAGACCATTCTCAAAGAAATACTTTTAAACACTGGGAAATTGGACAAGAGCTCACGTTTTCCACAAGTGAAATAAAACTTGGGCCACCCCTAACATAAATGTCAAATTATTTCTATTCTCAGCTGGACTTTAACGTTTCTAGTCCTCTCTACCTTCAAAACAATATCTGCAGTTGCTTCGTAAGGATGGCCGATGGGAATGTGGTCCTGCTCCGTCATGTCTGTGAGTTCGAGAGAGCTGCACTCGTTCCTGAGAGCTTCAGCCACCACAAGTCTAGAAATAGGGTCGCTCTGGATGGGAGAGGAGGACAACTTCAAGCTGAGCATCAAGAAACGTGAGAGAGGTGGGCTCCTGGCTGGACCCCAGTGTTAACTCCTTGAAGTCAGGCACGAAGTCTCAGTGGGCCTCCGTTTCCCCAGCTGTAAAATGCAGAGTCCAAGCTGGAGTACCCTCTGGGGTTTCCCCTAACCCATGGACACAGACAATAATGTGGTGAAGGCCTGGGTAGGGACGGGGAGGGGGTCAGTGGGGGGAGGGGAAGGATGAAGGGACATTTTAATATGTTCAACAATCAAGACGCATTTCAAAAAATGTCAATGCATGGGGGAACAAAGAGTCTACGTTTGAAAACCTTTGTCCAAAGCAGCAGCTCCAGACATTCCAAAAGGTCCGATAAGAAGGCAGTTCTAGTAATGGTTACATGAATACCAACTCCAGCTTCTCCGTGTTTCTGACTCACCTGGGGGCCGTGTCCAGCACCTGCACAGGCATCCAGGGGGGGCGTAGGCTGCCTCCCTCAGCTTTTCATGCTCTGACTGCCCCAGGAGTCCTGAGAGCCTGTCCACGGACTCAAGCCAGGTGGCAAGGCCTCTGGCCATCACGCAGAGAACAGAGCCAGCGCTTTGTGAACGGAGGCCGGCGCTCCCTGCTGACTGCCGTCACTGGGGATGCGTGTGGGGAAACCGTGGCTGGGCTGAGCGGGGATCTGACTCTACACGCCCAAAGGAGACCATGGAGGCACACCACGGGGACAAGTGTTCTTGTCTGCTCAGAGACTGGTGTAGGCTCGCTCCTCAGTGTCTCTGGATAATCTCCCCCAGCTCCCCGCCCTCCTGACCACAGGGCCAGGGCATCGTCCCACGTCCGGGGCTTGCAGGGGGACCTGGCTATGCATCTGCAGAGCACTGTGGGAGTGAGGGCTCCTCCCTAGAGACCATGTTCTGCTTGACCTGAGTCCCTGGCAGGGCGGCCTCTGGACTGTCCCCCTGATGGAGGCTGGGGCTGTTTCACTCCTCTGTGAGCCAGGAGCCCAGGCCTCAGTGTCTCCTGCCTGTCGCTCCCACAGGCGTGGGTGATCTGCGTTTTGCAGACCGACTCTCTCGGGTAGTCCCCTGCGGGAGAGAGCTTGTCTGTACTCTCTTCCACTGCTGTTCCCTCGGAGATGCCGGAGCGGGGCATGCAGGCTGGCCAGGCTGGCAGGAATGTACAGATAGTACAGAGGAGGAAGCAGAGAGATTCAAAAAACCCAGGGGAGGTGGAGGCTGGCTCTGCACACCCAGGCCCCCCGAACATGGGCTCATCCCACCCAGGGAGGCCTGGGAGAAGGCGGGAGGCTCCCGGAGTGGTCCGGGGCCCGTGAACAGCGAGAAATGGCCGCGGGGGTGGCGCTGGAAGCAGGCCTTAGTCTTAATGTTTGCCAGCCAGCTGTCCTCCAGGTCCTCAATTAGGTGTCATTTGGCACCAGGTCTGGCTGGAAGCAGGGAGGACTGTACGTGGCACTGACACTAGGAGCACCGCCGTTCTGTGGGGCCCTAGGTCCACGTGTCAGTGGATCTTCCACAGGCCCTGGAAATGGGAAGGGTCTGGAGGGGGGGTGGTCAGGATGACTATGTCCATTTTATTTATTTATTTACTAGAGGCCAGATGCACAAAGATTTGTGCAAGAACGGGCGTTCCTTCCCCTAGGGGCCGGCACTGCCTTTGCTCTGGCCAGAGCCGCCTTTCCTCCTTCCCACGCTGCCCAGAGGCCTGGAGCGGTTGGGGTGGTGCGGAACGCCTGCGTTGTTGTCATGGTGACGACGCAAGTGTCCCGCTCCACCCCCAGCTGCTCAATGCCTGTGTATGCAGATTTATGTGCAATCTTTGTTGGGTTAAATTGCGTACTCATTCCTGATTGGCTGGTGGGCATAGTGAAGGTACGGTCACTTTGCATCTTGATCTCTTATTAGTGTAGATTTGTTTGTTTATTTATTTATTTAAATATATTTTATTAATTTTTTTTTTTTTTTTACAGAGACGAAGGGAGAGGGATAGAGAGTTAGAAACATCGATGGGAAGAGAAACATCGATCAGCTGCCTCCTGCCCACCCCCTACTGGGGATGTGCCCGCAACCAAGGTGCACGCCCTTGACTAGAATCGAACCCGGGACCCTTCAGTCTGCAGGCCGTTGCTCTATCCGCTGAGCCACACCGGCTAGGGCGGCTGTGCCCATTTTATCGGGAAGGAAACTGAGAGAGCACAGAGCAGTCCATCACCAAATGCAGGGGGTAGGGGGGAAATAGGCAGACAGTTGCTTGCAGGGAAATAATAAAGTGACCAGCAACAATAGTAGAAGAGTGAGCTCTGTGGTCTGCATGCTCACACTGTAAACCATCTTTGCCCACCCTGTGCATGGAGGGGCCTGAGGACAGCGTTTCGGTTTCCGCCACCGAACTCGTGGCTCTAAACCTGTGTCAGTCCCGCGTGATTGCAAACACCGAGGTCCTGTGCCTGGCTCTGCAGGCCGGCAGCTCCCGTCACCTATTCACTCCTTGTCTGGTGCTTCCCCACTCACCTCCCACACAGCCAGCCCCCTCCGCCCACCACGGAAAGGGACAGATCAAGGGCTCGGTGTTCAGCACCTCATTCTTGCTGTGGGGAGAGCTTCCCCACCGATTGCCCTGCCGCCATTTGCATTTTATTTGAGTGCCATTTTCTGGTGTGTGTGTCGGGGGAGTGCGGGGTGCCTCTGCTGCTCTCCTCCTCTGCTGCTGTGATTAGGGCAGTGGTTTTCAACCTCCCTAACGCCGCGACCCTTCAGGACAGCTCCTCATGTGGCGGTGACCCCCAACCATAAAACCATTTTCCTTGCTACTTCATAACTCTCATTTTGCTACTGTTATGAATCGTCAAGTAAATATCTGTGTTTCCCGATGGCCTTAGGACCCACAGGTTGACAACCACTAGCAGGGGTGCCTAAGACCATCGGAAAACACAGATGTTTACGTGACAATTCACAACAGTAGCAAAATTACAGTTATGAACGAAAATAATGTTATGGTTGGGGTCACCACAACAGGAGAGGCTGTATTAAAGGGTTGAGGCATTAGAAAGGCTGAGAACCACTGGACTAGGGGAACGGAGGTGAGGAAAGGGTTGGCCAGGGAAGGTGAGCCCCGAGGGTCCCAGGGAGAGTGCGTGATGCATGTTTTGCAACTGGAGATGGTATTTATAATCTAATGTTTCCATATGAATTACCTTCATCCTCAGTGTCCTGTTTAGACTCACTGCAAACACAGATCCAAATCAATGTGTTTGTCCTCCATATATGACACTTAAAATTTTCAAAATGTGTGTGTGCCCGAAGGCAAAATGTTCAGTTTCATAGAATTCTCTCAGCCGACATAGGGCCTAATTAAAATTGATGATAAATATCCACTAAAATACGTGCCTTTCTCCTTCATCACCATTTTCTAGAGTGCCTGTGCATTGGCAAGCATGTTTAATTCAGTGATTTCATAGTCTTTATTGAATGCCTCGTTGCGACATTGGAAACCAAACCGTGTATTTCAACGTCCAGGAACAAACAGGCTTTGAAAGGACGTTCAATAATTTTCCTTTTAAAAATATTTCAAATAAAAGCATAATATGCTAATTAGACCGGATGTCCTTCCAGATGACCTGCAGGACAAAGCTGGGGCTGCGAGGGAAGCCCTGGTCCCAGGTGCCAGAGGGAAGCTGGTGCCAAGGGCTGGGGAAGGAAAGCCTATTCTTGCACAAATTTCATGCACTGGGCCTCTAGTATTTTAATAATTGCCCTTATTACATATGGCGAACTCAATTGGCCATAGTAGTAAGCTGCTACACGAATTGTCTCTTAGCTGATAGAATTAGAAGAGCTTAAATTATTCAGACACTTGGAACAAAATAAAGTTCATATGCTCTTCTTTTCTGAGGTCCTTGGGTAACTACTGACCTTCGAGAGGCTCCTGGTTACATGTCCAGGCTCTAAACCGGGACTCAGAGACCAGCAACACCAGCACCGTGACACCACCCCGCAGTGTAGAGCCCAGGGACATACACCAGGTCACAAACATCCCGATCGTTCGATGAGTAGTTGCCAATAACAAGCTCATCACCCATCACTCATCTTCTCCTTTCTTTGTGCCTCTAGCCGCTGGGACTTTGAGGAAACTTAAGACTTGGTTTTTGCTTGTGACTTCTGATGTTCTAAGTGAGAAGCGCCAATGCCAGTGAATGGCTCCATGTCAGTCTCGGGGGGGGGGGGGCGCGCCTGGGGGTGTGTGTGTATTTGCTGCAAAGGCCCCTGGCCTGCCTTTCGTTGTTAACATGGACACGGCTTTCTGCCCTTGAGCTGTGAGCGATGGCTTTGTATTCCCCTCCGTGTGCTGCTAGGGTGGATGTGACCACCCCTGGTGAAGAGCAAACACAGTCCCTTCTTGAAACCCACAGTCAATGGCATCTGTGCACCAGGGTGGCAGGGAAGTCCCAACCAGCACAGCTCACTCCTGTCTCTGGAAAAAAATGCCAGCATCCCAGTTTCATCCAATGGCTCGCGAGGTCCCAGCGTTTGCCCGTGAACCTGGGTCCCCTCGGCGCACACCACGGCGATTGCGGGTTTCAGAGGGATCCGCTGTGAACTCGGTGCGCGGAGGTTTGCGCTGAGTGTCTGTTTATTCCGAAAGAAACTCAGGAACTACAAACGGAAATAGAAAGACGATGTCCAAAGAGTTGCTGAGAGTGGGCAGCCCAGCCTCCCGCAGCTGCAGGCCTGGGCCCTCTGACCAGTGTGGCCGGGAGGCTTCCTGCCGTGAGGTCCCACCTAGAGGGGTGCTCTGCATTTTATAGGCACCTCACCTGGCGACCATCGACCCGGGTTCATGTTCCTGGTCTTCTTGCTTTAGCTCAGTTAGTTTCCGTGGGGCTGGCTCAGGTGTCATCAGCGGAAGAGAGTTAAGCGTGTAGTGTAGGGAGCCCTGGTTCTGAAGGTGCCTGTCCTCCCTCTGGGGCGTCTGATGGAGGCTGAGAGTGGACTCAGGGCAGCCAGCTTGAAGGGTTGGCTGGGAGTGCCTTCCCTATTGCCCCCGCCGGCTCCGTGAGCTATGGAGAGAGCAGGGTGTGGCCGGGGCTGGGAGATACAGGGACTTGGCAGGAGACACCAAGAGATGAAGTGCCCCACAGGGCTGAGCCCCAGGAGACGACAGGGCCAGGGGCAAAGCGAAGGAAGAAGCAAGCTGGGCAAGCGTGCCTGAGGGAGGGTGTGTGTGTGTGTGTGTGTGTCTGTGTGTGACTGTGTCTGTGTGTGTGAGACTGTGTGTGTGCACGCACGCATGGTGTGCAGAATAGGCATGATCAAAGCAGACACTATGCTTTGCGTTGTCATGAGTTTGCTAGTGGTAAGATACATCGGGGATTGGCCTAAGTAGTAGGGAGCCAGACACCTGTTGTTGAATGAAATGAAATGGACTCAGCAAATAAAGTCTTTAAAAACCCAAATGTTGAACAAGGGAAAAGTGGAAATATTATGAATGAAATATACATTACGTTTAATGATTTTTTTTTTTTGGTAAAAATCTGGTTGTGTAGCAATTACAGCTTGAAACTGACTTCACTTACGTTTTATCTGAGCGAATTGGACACTGTGCTGCGATTCATTTTTATAACCTCTGAGATTGTCCTATGAGGGTTCCTCTCTTTCTCTCTCTCTCTCAGTGTGTATATGCTCCTATGTATCTGTATGTGTGTACACGAATAACGTAAAATTAAGCTATGTTTATAAATATAACGTGTGATATTGAATATATGTACACCACATACATAGACACATGGATGTGCATATACCATTCATGATCTAATAACTAGGACCAACTGGAGAATGGAAAAAAGTCTGAAGAGAAGTTTTAGAACATATTTTATATTGAGTTTAAGAACATTTAATAAACTATTCATTTTTAAAAACTCAAAATGAAAGTATTTTGTTTTCATCCACTTTGAAATGCTCACATTGATTAACATGGGCAGGAAAACACTCTTTAAATTCTGGCTTCGCAATATCAAGTGATTTTGAAAGCAAGTTCCTAGTAAAAAAAATACAAGAGTCTGTATCCCTTTGCCTTAGACACAGGTTTTGCTCTTTTATAAGTATACAGTTCTTTCTAAAGTTAAAAGATTTTCTAAATTTTATTTTTTAATTATTTTTAAAAATATATTTTATTGATTTTTTACAGAGAGGAAGGGAGAAGGATAGAAATTCGGAAACATGGATCAGAGAGAAACATCCATCAGCTGCCTCCTGCACACTCCCTACCGGGGATGTGCCCGCAACCAAGGTACATGCCCTTGACCAGAATGGAACCTGGGACCTTTCAGTCTGCAGGCTGACGCTCTATCCACTGAGCCAAACCGGTTTTGGCAGATTTTCTAAATTTTAAAATCCAATTACTACTTGACAACTTTACTTAGCTGACATAAGCACATTTTTCATTTGGTTTGTTCACGTGCTGTGAGGCCCTCCTCCCCCTTTGCTGACAACATCCGTGTGCGGGATGCGATTGGAAACACTGAAACCCAAGCCTGCCTTTCCCAGAGTGCAGGCTGCAGACCTGTTACCTACTTAACGGCGCCTGCTGGCTGGCCCGATGGGCAGTAGTGGCCCCGATGCTTGTCTTGGGAGAGATCGATGGCGCCCCTGAGACTGGAGAACTCATCCCTTCTGTTTTCTCTGGCTCCTGGGCCTTTTCCAGGAGCCACGCCTGACCATGCTGAGCTCAGAAGCCTTCCTGCAGGTGGACATCCACTTCTTCTTCTTTTTTAAAATATATGTTATTGATTTTTTTACAGAGAGGAAAGGAGAGGGATAGAGAGGTAGAAACATCAATGAGAGAGAAATGTCGATCAGCTGCCTCCTGCACACCCCCTACAGGGGATGTGCCCGCAACCAAGGTACATGCTCTTGACCCGAATCAAACCTGGGACCTTTCAGTCTGCAGGCCGACACTGCATATTCTCTGAATGTCTGGAATTTGATTAGATTGAGCAAACGGAGGTTACCCAACACCTTGTTTCATAAACATCATAAAGCTGTGTCCATTTGAAAGTCAAAGTTTACACCCAAATTCATTTGAGCTAATGAGACAAACAGTTTTTCATAAATTCAACTAATACTTACTGAGTAACTACAATATGACAAGCACCCCTACAGCTGCTGGGAATACCTCAGAGAACAATTCCAAATACCCCTGACCTCAAGGCACTCACATTTTTCTCCCGGGGAAGGAGGCAGACAGCAAGCAAATAAGTATGGAGAGCATGCGCGAGGTCAGAAGGTCATGAGTTTAGGGAGGAACATAAAACAGGGAGGAAGGGTAGAGAGTTTCCCAGCTGGTAGATAGAGTAGAGAGGTGCCATTTCATCTAGAAAGTTCAAGGAACACCTCACTGAGAAGGGGGCATTTGTGCCAAATTCGAAGGGGTTCAGGGCAAATTTATGCATGGCATAGAAAGACGCTTGAGCTTTTAAATGACCGCATATGAGCTCAACTGTCAATGCAACTCATATGAATTTCATTTAAGTTGATCCTGTACCTCTATCAATGTAGATTCACTGTCATGAAGTGCACATTGCAAAATAGAATTGTTTGGCACTGTCAAACATTTCATCCAAGACCGCAAATCTAAGATGTTAAGAGATTTAATTTTTAAAAATCTTTATAATGATCATTTTTCTATGAAAAGTTACTCTATGAGAAAAATATAATCTTAGTCCTATAATCTAATGCACTATTGTGTCCAAAGGAAAAATATAAAACAAAAAATTAAGAGGCATGAGTTTTAGTCATGTGGATTATATGTTACCTGTTCACCTCATTTGGATGACGAGGGCATTGGACTAGTTCAGTGGTCCAAGCCACATGCGGCTCTTTGGCCCCTTGAGTGTGGCTCTTCCACAAAATACCATGGCCTCGGCGAGTCTATTTTGAAGGAATGGCATTAGAAGAAATTTAAGTTATAAAGATTTGGCTCTCAAAAGACATTCCAATCGTTGTCCTGTTGATATTTGGCTCTGTTGACTAATGAGTTTGTCGACCACTGAACTAGTTCAACATTTCCAGGAAGCTAGAGCCCTAGAGCTGGAGATGCTTCTGGGGAAAAAGGGGATTTAGTGGACAGTTAAATCTGGAAGTATCTTAATAACATGTATTTAGAGAGTCCAAAGCAATCTATAGGATATGAAGAGGTATTGCATAGTAGGAACCCACTTAACTTTGTTTAACTCAAAGTTTCCTAAACATGCTGGAACAGACTTGGAGAAAGCTGAAACAGGTCACAAATGCTAACGTTTCCTAAAACTTAGAAATCATATTATTATTTTTTCATTAAGTTAGTCCTATTCCATTGGTAAAGAAAGGCTAAATTATATTAAGGATACAACCAGGACAAATCTTAGGGTTTAAGCAAGAAAGCTATTTCTTACGTATGCAGCGTGTCCAACTAGGATTGACTCCCATCGCTGCTCTGTTCTCACTGATGTTCGCAATAGCAGAGCAGCCACAGTCTAGTCTCTAGAGCGACACCATGGTGGGGCTTAGGAAAGAGCCCATGTGAACTCGTTTGAATGTGCAGCTGGAAGGACGTACTCAATATGCACTTGGATGAGTACAGTACTTGGTAAAAGCACTAGTGACTTCATATTCATCTCCTGGAATAATTTCATGGTTAAACGAAATATAATGGATGATGGCTCTTATGTATTTGCGTGCTAGATTTTGTTATATTTCAATAAAGAGCGCTGGACTTTATTCTGGCAGGCAATACAATTACTTGTACATACATTTCATCCTTTTGAGTCTTATTTTCAAGTTTTTTTAGGGTAGGTTTAGGGTGGATTTTTTTCCCTTAGGGTTAATGTAGCCCCACTTCTAAGGTTTGACCTCTAGGTCAGCTCTATTGACTATCTGGAGTATTCAAGGAGTCTTTTCTCCCCAGGCTGGTAGAAACGTCAACAACGGCCCCGTGTAAACCTGGACATTACTCACCGCTCAGATCCCCAAAAATCGTTCTTTACTCAGAACTTGTTCTTACCTCGCCTCTTGGGGTTTCTAAAAGGTTCAAGAAGACTCATCTGCATGTTTCTGAAGGCCTTTCCTGCGTAACTACCTCCTGCAAAAGCCCTGCAAATTCTAGCTGCCTCTTCACTCAGGAAGGCCTCCAGGCTTCACTCGGATTTCCCCACACTATGTTACAGTCCAGAAATTTCCTCTAGACAGGAAGCCCAGGTAACCATAGATCTCATTTATTTTGTTTCCTTTCTCCCAGGGATCAGAATGTTGTGTTGTCTGTTGTTACAGCATAAAAGTAGTTATTTCCAATATTTTGTTCAGTTTTCCAGTTGTTATGACAAGAGATTAATTCCAAACCCTGTTCTTCCCTTAAGGCTGGAACTGCATCTCTCCTAAATCTAAATTTAGCTCTTGCTTTATAAACACTTTGTTTTCCAGCATGGCAGAGCACCAGGTACTGAAGGTCAACAAAATGGATTTCTTGTGTTTTTTTTTTTTTCCTGGGAGGACAGAAAGCTATAAACATGATAAATTCCAATACTGTACCTCCAGTTTTCCGAAATCTAACTCTTGGAGCCAATAGGAAAAGTATATAGTGACCTAGATAACTGTCAATGTATGTAAGCACAGAGACCAGTTTCTAAGGCAACCAACTTACTTATCCCTGAAGCAATAAGACATAGGACGGATATTCTAGGTCTGATAAATACTTCTAAAGTAATATAGAAATTAAAATGCATTATCAAGGCAGTGGAATGAGCTTAAATCTAGAAAAACTGCACTAATTTTACTATATATCTTGAAAGGCCAATGGTTGGAATTCTTACACTGGACTAGCAGGCATTTCCTTGTATAATTGTGGCAATAATAACCCAAGTGCTTCTCATGTAAGCTCCGAAAGCTAGGCTGCAGTTTGCGGTAGCTGCCAGTGGCAGGCGCACTGTAGACCGCCTACTTGATGTCAGCTGCATGCTGGGGAAAGGGAAGATGACGAGGACAGAGGTGTGCTGTAATACAGTAAAGGCACCTCCTTAGAAGGAAGGTATGACTTGTCACTGCCTTGACATGGTGAGTTCTGAGACAGTGTCCATGGCTGTAAAGGGGTGGCTTTACATCATACAGGTGGAGGGGTAGGCTTTTTACAAGAATTCTGGAGACAGTAATAATTATTGAATGATGATACAATAGGCATGTATTAATAGTGAGGAGTGAATCATTCATCATGTATTTTCTGTGCACCAGACACTGCGCTATGCTCTTTCTTTATGTGAACCTTACTGCTCCTTCACTCCAATCCCATGAGATGGACTACTGTTGTCCCATTTTACGGTTTTGGAAACTGAGGCGATACGTATAGATGAGATAAACGGAGAGATGAAAAGTACCTTGAGCGTGGTAGCACTGCTCAAATACATATGCAATATGTAATCTAATTAAGTAGCGCACAGAAATTGCCTAACCGGTGTGGTTCAGCGGATAGAGCGTCGGCCTGCGGACTGAAGGGTCCCACATTCGATTCCGGTCAAGGGCATGTACCTTGGCTGTGGGCACATCCCCAGTAGGGGGCGTGCAGGAGGCAGCTGATGGATGTTTCTCTCTCATCCATGTTTCTGACTCTCTATCCCTCTCCCTTCCGCTCTGTAAGAAATCAATAAACTATGTATTTTTAAAAAGTACAGCACAGAAGTGGTCAGTTTCCAGAGAACAGCCAGTTAGTGATAGGATCAGGTGGGGACCAACAGTCGGGCCGCAGCGCCCACAGTTTGACCCACAGGCCTGTCCCGGCTGTCTGTGCACAGGCCCGACTGGAGGGGCCCCAACATCGAGAGCAAGGAAAACCCTCTAAGAGGTAATTTCTAAAACTAACAGCCAATGGGTCACATGAGGAAGTATTAGAGCCAGCCTTAATGCTTGGCAGACTCTGGGTGTGTTACCATACCCCTAAAAGAGAGTAAAAAAATACCCCTCCGGGACAAAAAGACGCTGGTCAAACCGTAAAAGCACCGGAAAACTAAATTTGGTCTGAAGAGTAGAAGGCCATCCTGTTAGCGGGTCTCAACCTGTGGTGACCCACAGGTTGAGAATCGTTGCTGTAGAGCCTAAGACCGTCGGAAAACAGATATTTACATGATGATTCATAATGGTAGCAAAAGTGCAGTGATGAAGCAGCAAACGAAAATGATTTTGTGGTTGGGGGTCACCACCCCATGAGGAGCTGGATTAAAGGGTCGCGGCGTTAGGAAGGTTGAGAGCCGCTGGTGTAGGTGTATCACAGTTTTCTATCCCTCGTCTGCTGACGGGCACTTAGGCTGTACATTTGGTTATGCTGAATCTTCACTCTCCGAAGCAATGGACTCCAGTGAGATGGCAAAATGGAACCGCCAGCTCTTCCCTGCCACCTGGAAGCCCTGCCGCAGAGAAACGCTCACCGGCCAGGGGGTTCCCTGGAGAGGCTTCCCTCCTCCCTGCTGGCACCCCATGCAAAAGGGATCGGTTGGTTCTTACATTGCCTGTCTGGTACAGCCATGCCATTCTGAGGATTTGAATCGATATTCAGACTTATACCATCAGACTAACTTCTCCTGAGCATTTACCATGAGCCACACAGCGTGCTAAGAGATGCACATTCTTTTTCTATCTTACGGAAGCCTATGATGTAGGTCCTATTATTAGTCCCACTCTACAGAAGAGAACATTGAGGTCGGGCAAGGTTTAATTCCTTGCCTAAAGTCACAGAGCTCGTCAGGGATGCTCAACTTCGGGTATCTCCAAAGCCAGGGGGCCCCGCTATGTGGGGTCCTGCCATCTTCCATATAGCGTCCTTTAGAGTGCAGGTGGGACAGAACCCAAAGCTAAACAGATCGCCCACATATTGGCTTCCTTTGTTGTCTTAGATTTTTTTTGCCCTTGGTACCCCTGATGTTACATTCACCCAATACCACAGGGCTGGAAATGGAAGGAAACAGAATCTTCTATGCTGTGTTACTCAAAATGTAGCAACAATCAACTCCATGTCTCTACCTTGGAGTCACACGTGGTCAGCTCCAGAGTTCCCCTCAATATCTGAAGCTCAGCGCATTTATTTCGTCTATTTCTCCACACACATTGCGGCTACTTGTTTTCCTTTCATTTTGGTTTATTTTCCCCCCTTGTGATTTACATGGTGGAGAAGAATAAGGAGTTAAAGTTCCCAGACTCAAAGTAGAATTTACCGGAAACAAGACTATGTGCAATAATTTCCCCCAAATTGTATCTACGGATAACATTTCGTGTATTGATTGAAAACTGTACTCCGCAAAGAGACTCATGCGAAGGAGATAAGAGAGGATGAAAAATGGACACGAAGCACTGATGGAAGTTTCCCAACAGCAGAAGCTGAGAAGCCTGTGCCGTCCCAGGGGACCGGGGGTGAGATGGGGGGGAGAGCACCAACTGCAGCGCATCCCGTAATCACGAAATTAGGCCGCTCCGTTTCGGGATGATGCGCGCTGCGTTTTCATCTTGATTTAAAATCCAATTAGTTCAGGGTCGTCGTTCCTGTTAGTGCTATAGCTTCTCTCCGGTGGCTTTGAGAAGAGAGCGATAGATTAGCGTTTTTGTGTTTGTTCTTCGCAGGCCGTCTTTGAAGAGACGGCTTTTCAAATCTGCAGCAACAGGTGTCTGCCCTCCCACTCGTGCATAGTTTACTGATTACTCGTTCGCTTTATCCTGAGATTCTCTCAATCAGAGCGGCCGGCGAAAGGCCGCATGCATACACGTCTGGCTTTCCCAGTGAATAGCGGGGCCAGCCATGGCCCTCCTGTCTTGGAAAGACCGCTTCCTCTGACATGGTTTACGTGTCGTTTCCTCTGCGGAGAGCTTGCCTACGGACGAATGTCGCTCCGAGTTCTCTCGTTTGTATTTATGGAAACCGTTAGGCGAATCTTACTCATGTCAGGAAGAAGTGAACCTGCCGAGGAGGAGGCTTGGTGTGTCCAATGGGGGAGACGAAG
Source organism: Antrozous pallidus (assembly GCA_027563665.1). NCBI lineage: Eukaryota > Metazoa > Chordata > Mammalia > Chiroptera > Vespertilionidae > Antrozous > Antrozous pallidus. The sequence goes on along the minus strand of CM050512.1, from coordinate 3,156,654 downwards.
GTCGGTGGACAAGGAGCCTCTGATTGTTTTCTGTTGAGAGGGGAAAGGGAACGCCAGGCAGCCCCCGAAACAGCTCATGGGCCCACCTGACTCTGTCAGGGAGTAATTGATGGGACCCAGAGTGAAGTGCCTTCTGGGGCAGACGTTAGGATCTGTACATTAGAATGTCTATGCCCTTGTTCTGAAGGTAGCTCTGCTTCTTATGCTGACTACGTACAGAAAGGCTTCTGAAATGGTGGTGTAACATGTATTATAAAACATGTCCTCCACAGCAAAGCATGGAAAGTTACAGCCCTGACCGGTGTGGTTCAGTGGATAGAGCATTGGACTGTGGACTGAAAGGTCCCAGGTTCGATTCCGGTCAAGGGCATGTACCTTGGTTGTGGGCACATCCCCAGTAGCGGGTGTGCAGGAGGCAGCTGATCAATGTTTCTCTTTCATTGCTGTTTCTGGCTTTCTATCCCTCTCCCTTCCGCTCTGTAAAAAAAAAAAAAAAATCAATAAAATATATTTTAAAAAAAAGAAAAAGGAAAGTTACAGTCTACAACAACCTCCCAGCACCAGAAAGAGCACAGCCCTGCGTGCCCCATGGGCTTCCGAAGAAAATGGAAAGCATAGGTTGAAAGCTGCTTGTTAATTCACTCCAGGGAATCGTGTAGACTACTTAATTTTGAAAATTATAATGTAAACAAAACCGACGCCATAAAGGAGTTCAAGGGCCCTACATCAGAATAATATTTTGTTCGTTTAGTTTGACAAGTGTGGCTCATGCACGTGAGTGTTACTTATGATTATAATGCATTTGAATTAACATAGGGCATTTCATCAACATAATGAAATCTTAGTGATATAATAACTCAGGGCAAGTTCCTCACATGTTTCTCATTCAGATATTTTCAACAATTCATATGCATTAATGGGGACATCTATGTTACTCCATCTGTCCTTCTCTCTCTCTCTCTCTCTCTCTCTCTCTCTCTCTCTCTCTCTCTCCTCTCTCTCTCCCCGCCCACTGTCTCTCTCACACAACGATGACTAAAAGTATGTTTAACTATTTCTCTCCCTCTACGTAAGCTTGTAGATGAAAATTATTATTTAAAATGATTGTATGGTTGATCATCCGTACATTTCTGTGTTCTTACTCGGCAATCTTCTTATTTTCAAACTTTGTTGCAATGTCTATATTGTGGAGCACATATCACATTGTGGCTGATTATTAAGCAAAATTAGATACATTAAAACTAGGAGCCTACTAAGTTGTAGAATCTGATATTATGCATCAACCAAGACATGGGAAGGTGGGAATACTAACTTGGATATTGAGGAAGGCAGAGACGTAAGCATTCATTATTCTAAAAATTTAGTTTATGTTAAGCTTGCATCTCATTAAATTTATTAATTTTCTTCTAGGCTCAACTTTTTTATTTATTTTGTTAAACTTCAGAGAAAGAACATAGAGATGACATATCATCTAAAATCATTATTATTACTTGAACTTTATTCTCCTTACCAAAACACTAGAATAAAATTAGGTGAAACATGAAAACAATTATAAATTATCCAGGAGCAATTAATTATGTTACCTATAGCTGAATAGAGCACAATTCAGATTTATGCCTACCGAGTTACGGTATGACATTTATTTTAAAGAGTAATTTCTAAAATAAACTATATCATCTTCATTCTTTTTTGGTGGATTGATTTAGTTTATACTCTAAAAGACTTAATCTTTAAAATATGCTACTTTTGTTCATTCACTATGAAATTATAAAACAGTGTCCCAGAAATTGAAATCCAGCATTCAGCTAAATTGTTACTTTTAAGTAGGAGTGTTTAATACGTGATTCCTTTATAGGGCGTGCTGATATGAACATTTTTGATAAATTTATTGTCTCTAGTTCAAGTAATCGAACCAATTGGGGCCTTTAGAGCAGGGACACGTTGGTACGGCAGGAACCAGCCGAACTCCGCCCACGGACTGAGGGACAAACCTCAAAACTCATGAAGACATAGGGTCACCAACACCGTTTCAACCTCCAATACACTAGCATTGAATTTAAATGCTCCCTTCATATATGAAGAAGAGCACGATCACAATCAGTTTATCCAGGTAATGATATGACTATCAGTTCCCCAATGGAATTTTGAATTTAAGAAAGGAATTAAATATGAGAATGTAGTGTATTTTCTAAAGGTGAAAATTGTATTCCACCCCCCCACCAACACACACACACACACAATGAATAAATAAATGAATAAATAAACAAACAAACAGAAAAACACCCCTCAAACTTTAGAAGTAAGCGAGCAGTTTTCCTTTGTTATCGGTGAGGGCAAAGAAACTGAAGTCGTTCAAAGCCAGGCAGCGTGGTTTCAGGCAGCGTTCTCTCTGCATATGCACTGTAATCAGCAACAGACACGCATGTAGCGTGCACATTGTCTGTTTAGACACCACGATGCGGGTGTGGACGGAGCGCCAGAAGCCGGGCTGTCACAGCCCCCCAATAACGGGGCAGTCGCAGTTCTGAACACTCATGCCATCCGTGTGATACTTGCTTTATTATTTGCTGTTCCTTTGCTTTCTAGTCGGGATTGGAAATGAGCACCCCCCTTACTCACAAATGAATGTTCCACAGTTTTCAGGGACAACATCCTGAACGGGGCCGACACAGCAGCGAAACGCTCATCCGATCCTTTTGCTCCCATTGGTCCGGGGTGAGCTGGGGTCGTTCCCAGGCCCCTCACGGGACCCGCTGCTTCTGAGGAAAGAGAAGAAGCCTCTGTGCATGGCCAGCCCCTCTCTGCCGAATGAGGAGGCAAAGGAGCAGCGCTGCTTTCCCATGAGAGCAGGGGGTGCCATGGCCCGCGAGGAGGGGGCTCTGAAAGGACAGTGCTGGCCCTGCAGACCCGAGCCTCGTCCTGTCAGCGGGTGAAACCTGTCTCAGCCGAAGCAGCTGTTTGCTTAGACTTGCGAAAATGAGAACCCTTTTGATGGATTAAAATATCACACACACACACATACACACACACACACACACTCATATTCACACACACACACTCATATTCACACACGCACGCACACACACACACGCACACACTCATACACACACACACACAAGCACACACACACACTCATGCACACACTCACACACTCATACTCACACACACACAAGCACGCACACACACGCACACACTCATGCACACACACACACTCATACACACACACACGCACACACTCATACTCACACACACACAAGCACGCACACACACTCATGCACACACACACGCGCAATATTTTAATCCACACACGCACTCATACATACACACACGCACACACTCATGCACACACTCACACACTCATACACACACACGCACGCACACACGCACCCACGCACGCACACACTCATACACACACTACAAAATGCCAAGGGAGTGCGCACAGGGCTTGCTTTAGCAAAAATGAGAAATCGTTAGAAAAAATTAGATTTCCTGCCGTCATTTCAGCTGCGCTAGTCGGGCCAAACTCCAGGTTCCCGGCGCGGGCTTGGCGGGGGCTCTTGCTGGCCCCGTGGGGGACGGGCAGGGAGTGAGCAGAGAAACTCCTGGAGAACGGCAGTGGGTGGCAGGCTGTGGGGGACGCTGAGGGTTCCAGCAGACGTGGGCTGATGGGGGAGTAGCATGACACATACTCGGTAAGTCCTGCCAGGACTGGGAGAGTCAGGGACAGCCAGAGGTCTCCTGGGCTGCGTCCTGCTTTCTGAGGAGCGAGGAAGTGCCCGTTCCCGATGTCCAGAGGGGTTCAGTGTGCCCTCCCCCTGGCTTTTGGGGACGGCATGAAACATAAATTATTCTGGTAGTTTCCTGTCCCTTAGCCACGCTGCTCAACGCTGGAGCCTTTAGAATTGCAGGATGGCTGTGGGGTCTGTTGAGGCTTCTGGAAAAAGAAGGAACCTCAAGACACCAACATCCCAAGATTCAAAGTTAGGCGATGTCTTGGTCACTCAGGTGGCCCTGGATGCGGGCTACAGCAGAAGGGGTGTCCAGGGTTAAAAGGCGCTCACCACCGCAGACTGTGGACCCCAGTCACACACCCACAGGCACCCGTGGGTGACAGCGGATTTTGGCGCATGCAGACCCCCTGCGTGGGGTCCGTGCATGGAAGAACAATGTGTGTTACCCACAAAGAGAAGTCGAGCTCCCCTGTGTGGCTCATCTGCAGCTGAGGGCGTGAGAGCTAGGTCTGCAGGCACATCTGCAGCTGAGGGAGGAGGCCTAGGTCTGCAGGCACATCTGCAGTGGAGGGCACCAGGCCTAGATCTGCAGGCACATCTGCACTGGAGGGCACGAGGCCTAGGTCCGCAGGCACACCTGCAGGTGGGTCCGAGGGCCTGGTGTTCTTTATTCAATGAGAGGACGTTTTCTTACAGGCCCGTGGTTTCCTGCCGGGTGGATGCGAGCCATCGACATGCACCAGCACTGGGCCTGCTCTCACTTCATGCCGCTAAAGAGCTCCTAGAGGAAGCGCTGGCTGTTACTGGACATGATGGAGGAGCCGTAGGCAGGGATGGGGAGTGCCCCTTACTCAGGACCAGAGACCTTAGGTCTAGTTCAGAAAACACTTCCCAACCGCTGTCATGGTGTGGCGCGGGGGGCCAGATATGGTGGGATCTCCCTTTTCTGCGTCCAGCACGGAAAGAGAGATGAACCCATTCTGAGTGGAGGCAGCTGGGGATTGAGAAATAAAGCAAGAATAGAAGACACAAAATGGAAGGAAAAAGCTGGGGCTGGGTGGATCTCTGATCTCTCTGATGGAGAGATAGGGACCCAGAGGCCACTGAGCATGCTTGTTTATATCTCCAAATACCAGGAAGTTACACCAAAAGTTAGGATCAAAGGAGATTATTTGCATTCTTGAGTAGGCCCCAGCATTCCTGGTGCTTGACTGGATTTACATATCATAGTCCCACTCCCCGCCGAAACCAGTTTGGCTCAGTGGATAGAGCATCAGCCTGCGGACTGGAAGGTCCTAGGTTCGATTCCGGTCAAGGGCATGTACCTTGGCTGCAGGCACATCTCCAGTACGGGGTGTGCAAGAGGCAGCTGATCGATGTTTCTCTCTCATCGATGTTTCTGACTTTCTATCCCTCTCTCTTCCTTTCTGTTAAAAGTCAATAAAATATATTAAAAAAAAAAAAAAGTCCCACTCCCAGACACCCGGGCAAAGGTGAAAAGTCAGTACCAATAAGGTCCTCTTTCTCGGCAAGATGTGTATCTAAGACTGGGTTCTGCCTGTCGCCGCGGACTCAGCTGACAATAATTTAAAGAATTGCCCATGTGCCTTCCCAGGGGGCCCTCTACAGTCATGGAGTGGTCCCTGCCACCTCCACTGTCTCATCTGTGACGTTGGGGAAACAGTAACACTGTGATTAAGAAATGCCCTGAGAATTCTGTGAGCGCCAGGTAGGTGGCAGCGTTATATGAATGACAATCACTATCCCCCCGCTACCCTCCCATCCTCCCATTATCCCCCCTCTACCTCCCACTTCCTCCCACTATCCCCCATTACCCTCCCACTACCCCCCACTATCAGGAGATGGTGGGAGCACACCGGTTGAGTGGAGCTTCTGCAGGTCCCAATATGTGAGCTGGATCAAATGAAATTAAATGATCAAGAAGAAATGGTGACTTTTCTTATTTTTATTTTTAGAGAGAGAGGAAGGGAGAGGGAGAGAGAAAGAGAAGCATCGATGTGAGAGTGGAACACCTATCGGCTGCCTCCTGCAGGTTCCTACAGGGGATCAAACCCACAGCTGGGGCACGTGCCCTGACCAGAGGCAAACAGGCAACCTTTCGGCGGGCGCATCAGACGGCCATGCCCAACAAACAGCCGCAGCGGCCAGGGCAAACGGGGACCTTTAAGAATAGCTTCAGGTGATGGCACTTAAGCGAGTGGCTTTGTATTGACTAAGATGGAAACAATTAAATGTATTTCCTAAGCACTTATGGTAAGCCTTGACCAGGACACAATGCTTGATGGGAGCAGAGGCTGGGTCTGTCTTTGCTTCCCACCCTATCCCCGTGCCTCGCTCTGAACAAACGCACGGTGTTGAGGGTGTTGTGGGCAGGGATACCCTGACGTCAAGACAGCCCTGCACCACCAGTTCCCTCAGGAACATTGACAGAGAAGCTGTCACATAACGGGTACTCTCCTGGACCAGAGATGGAGGTAAGTAAGCATTAGCCCATTGCTTTGACAAGCGTCAGCAGACAGAGGTCCCTGTGGAGAGATGAGCTGAATAGGGAACGTGTGACAAGGGATACAAGGAAGCATGGTCAAGGGCCGTGGGAGGCTCAACGATAGAAGCTTCACTCAGCCGAGATCGGACCAGCCACCTCCGTGTGAAACATGGAGAACAGGAGGCTGTGCTCACTCGAGTGATGGAGATGGAGGTGGCAAGGACGCCTGCTTCCAGGCGAGGCCGTAGACTAGGCCAGAGGTCGGCACACTCACTAGTCAACAGAGCCAATATCCACAGGACTACGCTTGAAATTTCTTCGGAGAGCCACATTTTTTAAACTTAAACTTCTTCCAATGCCACTTCTTCAACACAGAGTCGCCCAGGCCGTGGTATTTTGTGGAAGAGCCACCTTCAAAGGGCCGAATGTGGCTCGCGAGCCGCGGTGTGCCGACCGCTGGACTATGCCATACAGTCTCAGTCGCTCACAGGACGAGTCATCTTACATCTGGCCTCTGGAGCAATCAAAATAAATGTGAAATAGCTGGAAGGAGATGCTTCGCTGGGCTAGTCATTTGGAGGCAGGCACCTTCTCCCAAGAAGGGGCTCAACTGACCCCCAAATGAATGCACGAAACACACACTAATAGTGCCGGACATTCACACATGGTTAGGGCACCTATAGCTTTAAGTCGTTGGTAATTTACTCACTGCCATGACAACCGGAGAACAAGATCTTCCTGTTCCCTGAGCACCAAGTCCGACTTCCTGAGTGTGGAGCTTCCAACCAGTTTGGGAGATGTGGGCTCCTCTTCCCCCAGGTGAGACCCCTAAAGGCCTTATTCGCTCCTGACTCGGTCACCTTCTCTGTCTCTGCATCCACCTCCCTTCTCCTTGACTTCAATGTCCCTTTTGCTTGGTGTCCTCCTCTCCAATGGCCTCGTCCTCTGCCCTCTCTCAGCTGCCCGCTCCCTTGCTCTTCCTGTAAATTATATGCTACCGTCAAATTGGCAACAAAGTCTGAATCTGGATTTTGGAGCTCCCACCCTGAAAACTGGGCATCCCCTTGGATCGCTTCACATGGACGCCTTCCTGCTACCCACCTAACCCATTCTCAAGTCCTGCTGGGACTTTGTCCAAAACCCCGTCACATCCATCCTTGCGCCCCTCTCTTCCACCACCTCTGGCTGAACTATCATCAGTCACTTAGATACTATTAAACTTGTAACTAGAGTTTAGCAAACCAGCAACAATCCTCATAAAAACACTAACACATCTAAGCAGACATGCTAAATTTCCTGTTAAAGGAAGTTTAGAGTTAATATAAGATTTATTTACCTTAAAAGGAGGAATGGACAACTTAAAAGGAAATATAAAGCTGAAAATGTCCAATTTTACAGAGAAAAAGGCAATAGTTTATGAACCCATACGATGTCCACATAACACCATCACTCCCTTTGAATGACCGCATGAGCTGATTTATATTACAAAAACGTGTTTAGAGCAAACGATACCTCTCTGTAAACTCTCCAAAAGCCAATCTATACTAATATAAGGGTAATATGCTAATTAGACTGGTGGTGGGCCGAGGCAAAAGTGGTTGGGGGTGATCAGGCATGCAGGGGAGAGCTGTTAGGGGCAGTAGGTGGGCAGGCGGAGGCGGTTAGGGATGATTGGGCAGGCAGGCAGGCAGAGGCGGTTAGGGGTGATCGGGCAGGCATGCAGGTGGGCAGTCAGGAGCCAGTGGTCCTGGAGTGCAAGAGGAATAGCTGATTGCTGTTTTAGACCTGATCCCTGCGGGATCCCTGTATCCCACAGGGACCAGGCCTAAACCGGCAGTTGGACATCCCCTGCAGGGTCCAGGATTGGAGAGGGTGCCGGCCTCCTTTCCATCCAGACGCAGGGAGGGGTGGGGGCCTGGCACACCATTGCAGGATGGCAATGCCTTAGTCTGACTTTGCTCGGAGTGAGAGCAGTGACTGCATCTCACTTTATTGAACCTGGCTCCCAAATGGCACCCTCTGTGATCCTGAGCTACTTCCTGATCGCCCTGTGCCTCAGTTTCCCTGTCTGTGAGAGTGGGCTGTAAGGAGGGTTGGATGAGAATAGGGCCTGGCGGTGCCCTCAGCCTCCAGGCTGGTTGCTTACTCAGAGGCGGTTCGATGGAGCAGACAGTTCTGAGTGACAGCCCTCCCTTTCCTCCGTGCTCCAAACTTTGTTACTATAATTAAACATAAAATCCAGCCTGGGCAGCATAGCTCCAGGGCTGAGCATCAACCTGGGAATCAGGAGGTGATGGCTTGATTCCCAGTCAGGGCATATGCCCGGGTTGCAGCTTGGTCCCTGGTGAAGGGCACATAGGAGGCAGCCAATCCATGATTCTCTCTCACCATGAATGTTTCTCTCTCCTGCTTCCTTCCTCTGAAATAAATATATATATTTAAAAATAAAATCCAAGGATTCCCATAAATGTGTGAAAAGTGTCAAACTGTCCCCATAATTGTATAAATGCAATTTAAATGATATAACTTTTTGTCTATCAGATCATCAAAAATGGAAGGTTTTTCGGAGAAGAAGATTTGACTTTTATTGGTGGGCACACAATTCAATATACAGGTGAGGTGTTACAGAATTGGGTAGCTGAACCTATATACTCTTGTGAACCTGAAACCTATACAATCTTACTAACCAACGAGAGGTCCTGTGCATGAAATTCATGCACTGGTGAGGTCCCTCTGCCTGGCCGGCAATTGGGGCCAATCAAGACCATCTCACCCAGTCCTGAGCGGGGCCGATTGGGGCTGGTGGCTGTAGGGGCTGTGGGAGGGCTCCAGGGTATATCTGGCCCCATCTAGCCTAGTCCCAATGGGCCAGACCCCAGGAGCAAGCTAACGTACTGGTTGGAGCATCTGCCCCCTGGTGGTCAGTGCACATCATAGCGACTGCTTGGTCAACTGCTCATACACTTAGCATATTAGGCTTTTATATATATATATATATATATATATATATATATATATATATATATAGATGTCACCTCAATAAATTTAATTGAGAAAAGATAAATGACCAAAATAAAAAATGTGAAAATTTGACAAGGCATTGGGTTAACAGACCGTCACAGTGGGAATGGAAATCAGTGCAACCTCTGTGCATAGAAACTTGGCAATATCCATACAAATTTAAAATGCAATTCCAAGTCTAGGAATTTTCCCCACAAAATACATATTATTGGACAAAGAGTTCATTGTCATGGTTTGCAATAAGAAAAAAAGTTATCAAAAAGTACATGTCAAGTATTAAGAGATTAACTAAATGTATGTTGTCAGACGTATAAGAAAATACCATGAAGCTGTTCAGAAAAGTAAGCAATGGTGTGGAATATTCTCCAAAACACATAAGTTTTCTTAAAACAAGATACAGAAATATGCACACATATCACTTATACAAGCATAGGTTTGCGAAGAATACATACAGATTATTATCAGAAATCACTTTTTAAGAGAAAGCCTGGAGCCCTGGCTGCCGTGGCTCGGTTGGTTGGAGCGTCATCCCGTCAACCGAAAGGTTGCTGGTTCAATTCCTGGTCAGGGCCCAGACCTGGGCTGCCAGCAGATCACTGGTAGAGGTTTCTCTATCACATCGCTGTGTCCCTCTTCCTTTCTCTCCTCCTTCCTGTCTGTCTAAAATCAATAAACATATTTTTAAAAAAGAGTAAGGCCAGAGATGTCAAAAGATTTTACTTTTCGTAAGCTACCTCCTATTGTTAAGGTTTAAATTTTTTGTTGTGTTATTTTCAAAATGGAACCCAGACCACACACATTTGTTTGCAGAGCTGATGTGGTGAAGTCAGAACTAAAACTGACATCCCATCGTTTAAATTCAGGCTGTCCCGTTTGACATTGTTTATTATTTTGTTCATTGTGTAAGATAAAAGTAGCATTAAAAGTAAAGGGTGTCCTTCTTCTCCCCAATGTGTCTAAGTGCCATTTCCCAGAAGCCATCACAGTTAAGGTTTCACTGTAGTTTCTTCCAGCTCTCTGTCCAGCTCTCCTTGCTCCTGCCTGGGCTTCCCCACCTCCCCTAGGGAGGGGTGCATTGTGGGAAGGGGCTCTGGCTCTAGAGCCACTGTGGCCCCTGCCCCTTCCGCCTGCAGGACACTGGGCAACTTACCTACCTCAAGGTGCCTCTGTTTTCTCATGTTAAATGGAAACGATTAAAATTGTGAACATCCATGCAAATCACAATAACATGTAGGAAGAGTAAGTGCTCATTAGAGGCTGTTATTCACATATTCAGGTCAGTTTTTTTCTATTTATTCCTCTTGTCATTCTCCAATTCTCCAAATTACTCCTAATGAAAGAATATCCCCTGGACCTCCACGATTCTCTCACTTTCCTTTTCCTGCCACACATTGAGTGGTAGGCTGCCTTCCGCGTGCTACCTCCTTTAATCACCATCTGCCCTTTATTGGCTGCCATCTATTTTTTCGTCTGTGATACCCTACTAAGACTTTCCCGTTCACAATGTCAGAAGGCTCACAGGCATCACTACATAAATAATCTCTCAGTGTCGGGCCACCGTTCACAGCATCTGGAGCGTCCCTGTTGATCCTGTCTGACATTTCTCTTCCCTTCGTTTCCTTGGAAGTTTTCCTTGCACCTTTCCGATGAGCCTCTCTGGCTCTGTCTTCCACGTCCCCCCTTCCAAGTGCAGCATTCCCCGGCTATGTGCCGATTTTGTTTTCTCTTTTATGTTTTATCCATTGGCAAGAGCATTCCGTCTCCGGGCTTTAGCTTTCAAAGCTCTGAGGATTACTCCCAAAGCGTTCTACTCCGCCCTGCCATTCCCACGGTTTCCATCCCACATTTCCCACGCGTTGCCTTTTTTGGTAAGGATAGATGTCCGACTTCAGCCGAACACCCGTCTTCCTAGGCCTGCGTCTCCACCCGGGTTTCTTATTGTTGTAAAGAAAAGCCATCCTCTCTGTCACTGAGGATTAAATCCTTGGTCACCATGGACTTTACTTTTCCCCTTGTTCCCCAGGCCAACAGGTTGCTAATAACCATCAGTTTTCCTCTTTAAATTGGTTCCAAGCTGCTCTCGGCTCTTTCGATAGCCATGACCTACATCGAGGTCTCAATGACCTCTCCACACCCACACCCGCTGCTCCAACCCTTTGAACTGGCTCCTATGTTCCCAATCCTGCCTCTTCTTTAACCTTTCCTAAACTCTACGTTTGAAACAATTTCTTATCCTCCAGTCTTGGTCAATGTTATTAAACAATTCCCACGTTTTGGACGCTTTCTTCACTTTGAATCATCCACCTCTGTTGAGACAGTTTTAGCATAATTATCAAAGGTATGGTCATTAAAACCAGTTTCCTTGGCTTAGAGTTCTAGCTCTACCACTTACGAGCTAAGTAAACTTGGGCAAATTACTTAATCTTTCTGTGCCTCAGTTTTCACAGCTATAAAACAGAGATAATAAAAGTACCTATCTCATAGTGTTGCCAGGATAAAATAGGATAATACCTGTTATAAATTTGGTGTGGATAGAAATAGCATTCAATCCTTTTTGAACCTGAGATGGTTCAAAAGCACAGGTCTTTGCATATGGAGGTTCCACAAATGTTTGTTGCATGGTAAATGAGTAAAAACATAACTGTGGAAAATCTGAGAATAAATATATTAGAAAATAATCAAAGTAAAATTCAGGAAAATGTAGGTACTCAAAATACGCCCCGTATAAGCAGTAGATGATTGAGCTGGAACAGTAGAAACGTTTGCAGAGTCTTTGGAGTGAACTATTTAGCAAGGTTTGTGAAATACACTTTTCTCAGTTAAAATGCCCTTTGGGATAAACCCATATCATTAGGAATAATTTACACTTATGTCACTTCATGACCATAGTTATTTCTGGTACACAGAAGTATCCATTACCATTCAATTGAAATTTAAACTGTAAAATAAAAATAATGCATTGCTTTAAAATATTTAACTTTGTAACTAGAAGAAATTAGAAGAAAATATAGGTGAGTATTCATAAATAAGATTGCTAAAAATGACAGGAAAAATAATAAATCATAAATATCATAAATTATTGTTAAATGTCATCAAATAAATTTTTAAAAAACCATAGTATATCCACAAAAATGATGTAACATATATGTCAAAAGTTAATATTTTTGATGTAATAAAGTTACTACAAATTAATTTTTAAAGATGCGTAACTCAATTAAAAATAAACTAAGAGCATTAACATAGGTCTAATAAAAGAAGAATGACTAATGTTCAAAAGGTATCTATTTAGACAACCATTAACATTTGCTTTCTATCAAATATCATATGTAAATACCTTCTATCAAATTATATGTATAACCTAGAATTGCTGAGTGTATAGCAAAATTGATTATTATATATGCCACTGGAGGACATACACATTGGTAGAATTTACTTGAAGTAATTTTTTAACATAGATTTAAAAAGTGTACCTTTTTGTTCATTTATTCAATAAACATTATTGGTCATCAGGCATTGTTTGGAGGTACTGGAGATACAGAAGCGTCTATAAAATAGCAAACGGCTATAATGTTGAGGAGTAAGAAATGTTTGAAGAAAAGCACAACACAATAAGAGAACAGAGAGTACATTGGCATGCTCCCTGACTGATGGTAATTGGGGAGTACCCTGTGGGTTGGTACCATTTGTGTGTGGACTGGGATGAAGGAAGGTGTGAGCTGGGGCAGGTGGGCGGGGAGGCATCTGGAAGAAAGGCATTGCAGGCGGAGGGAGCAGCAAGAACAAAGACTCCAAGTGTGTGTGGGACCAGGAAGCCTGAGGATAAGTGTGCAGGGCACAGTGGTAGGAGATGAGGCCGTGGTAAAGACATTGACCTTTCCCTGAGTATAATGAAAGCCCATTGTTCATGAATGGGAGGAACGTAATGTGGTTTCGTTTTAAAATGCTGCTCTCGAGAGAACAGACTGGAGAGGGGTTCGGGCAGTGGTGGGTACAGGGTTAGGGAGACGATGACCCACTGTATTTTAGCAATCTGAACCCCTCGGAACCTGCATTTTAAACACACTGCTGATGTTCTGGTTGATTTACAGGAGGTTTTCTGTGGTGATATTTTCACTTGAATTAAAAACAGGTGCACCCACTGTCCCATTTGCTGCTTCTGGCCACATTTGGAATTGTGCATCAGCGCAAGCTGGCTTTTCAAGTAAATGTTTTCCCTGAAAAAAAAAAAAGTGGCTCAGAAAGTCTTTAGTGTGATTCCTGCAATAAGTGTTAACATTGCTCACCATCATTCTGCAAGACGAGACTCAGAGAGGGGGAAAGTCCTTTCAGGTCTCAGAGCCACTGAGAGGAAGAAGCAAGGATGTGTCTCTCTCCCCAATGGCCCCCGGAACCTCCCCTGATGGGTGAGCTGGAAACGGGACGCTGGCGGGAGAGGGACGCGGTGTGGGAGCGGAGGGAAGGAGGTGACAGCCTGCCACAGCTGGCTGCTGGCTGGAGTCCCCGAAGGCATCCGTCTGCCTCTTTCTGATCTCAGAGGCCTGTCCTCCCAGAAGCGAACCGAACTCCTTAGGCCCGTGGTCGGCAAACTGTGGCTCGCGAGCCACATGCGGCTCTTTGGCCCCTTGAGTTGTGGCTCTTCCACAAAACACCGTGGCCTGGGCGAGTCCATGGTGAAGAAGCGGCGTTAGAAGAAGTTTAAGTGTAAAAAACGGGGCTCTCAGAAGAAATGTCCATCGTTGTCCTGTTGACGTTTGGCTCTGTGGACTGAGGAGTTTGCCCACCACTGCTAGGCAAAACCATATTTCTCGCACCAGGAAAGAGAGCATCCCAAAGGCCTCTTGGCTCTGAAGCCACTCCGCGAGATGACGTTTCGCCGCGTTGCGTGGGAGCAAATCAGAAACACCTGCTTTCAGCTGCTGGGGCGTGATCATTGCTTTGCAATTAACCGCAAGCTGCCAGGCGGCCTTTAGGTTTTATTAAGTCGCAGACTGTGGCAAAGGGTTCGAGGTGCTGGGCCCAGCGCACACCTGCCCCATCGGTCCTCCCCTTAATGAGTGCCAATGGGGCTTTAATCTCCTCTCCGGGGGCCTGGGCTCCCCGGCCCTCGCTCACTCTCTCAAAGGGGGGCGCAGGCTGGGCCTGGGTCCCCCTCTCTCCACGGCCTTCCCCGTGAACTTGGCGCAGCCCGGAGGGCCACTTGGAAAGCCCGCTCGGGAATGCGGCCTGACCGAGGCAACCTCAAGTTTAACTCGAGTCAGTGAGGCTTTCACGGATGGTCTCAAACCTGCTCAGGGGCTCTGTACCTCAGAGCCTGACTTTTTATTTCTTATTTTTAAATACATTTCATTGATTTTTTTTATTTTTACAGAGAGGAAGGGAGGGGGATAGAAAGTCAGAAACATCGATGAGAGAGAGACATCCATCAGCCGCCTCCTGCACACCCCCTCCTGGGGATGTGCCCGCAACCAAGGTCCATGTCCTTGACCGGAATCGAACCCGGGACCTTTCGGTGCACAGGCGGACGCTCTGTCCACTGAGCCACACCGGTTTCGGCAAGGAGGAGGCTGACTGTCCAGAGCATGCTGTCTTCTGAGGAACACGTATGTGCTTCTGTGGGCATCCCAGCATCCTTCGTGCACACGTATGAGAAAAGTCTTTCTGACCTTGTTCACTGTGACCCAGAGGGGCCGGGGAGAGTGCCTCAGCCCCCCAGGGGAAACGCGATGGGTGTGAGCTCCCAGTGAAATTCTCTGCACACTGTCACGGAGCCAGCACAGTTCTGACCGACATGATTCAGGCGACGTTGAGGATGGTTTACAGACAGTAGGTGAGCTTTATGTGGCGTAGTATAATTTACTCTTAATTCCCCACGTTTTTCATTCTTCTTAGGTGAATGTGTGTGTGTGTGTGTGTGTGTGTGTGTGTGTGTGATTTGCCCCCCCCCCCAGGTGCCAATCACCGTAATGCTTCTAATTTAAAGGGGCGCTACGCAATGGGAGGCAGGGGTCCCAGGTGTCTGAGCTGGAAGGGCTCACCGCACACCTGGGGAGCTTGTGAAGCACTTTCAAAGCTACCACAACAGGGAAGGCCATGGTGACAGCATTCACTGTAGAGAGGAGGAGAGAGACCCAGCCCCCCACTTCACAGGATTGGGGTACAGAGGAAAAGCCACCACAGTTAGGTGAATCCAGAATGGGGGGGAGGTTACAAAAACAAAATAGCGGCTGCAGAGGGCACGTGTTGTCACATCTCTGCTTCTCGCCATTGGATGTCCACCAGCTGAAAAGCTCTTTCCTCTCCAAGGTCACGGGCATGACCTTCGTTAGCATGAGACCCAGGGTGATGGCAGCAGAGGTTGGCTGAGACCCTGGCCCCCCAGAGCTGCCTTGAGAAGTCAGTCGGATTTATGGCCCCTTTGTCCAGGGCTGGCCGCCGGGAGACACGCCGTGGTTACCGCTATTTCTCCCCCAGGCTGGGAGCCAGGACTGTCTTGGCAGGAGATGGGGACTAGCACTCTGCAAGCTCCCCCTCCGCCCGCCCGCTGGGGGTGGTGAAGGCAGGGCCGTCCCTCCCCGGCTCTCTCCCTGGCTCTGCGGACACCCTGTGTCCATCCTGGCGTGGAAATCGGCCAGATCACCGGCCCAAATCCCCTCTGCCTCCACACCAGTGCCGGCCTGGCGGGCAGGGGACTCATCTTCCTCGTCTCTGCGGCCCTGGCCCGGAGCCAGCCAGCGGCCGGCGGGGAGCGGGAAGTGAAATCAGCATCTCTTGAGTGAGTGAATCCGTAAATACCCGATGCACGGGGCCGAGGAAGGGCAAGTAGAGATGACAACAAAAAATCCGGCTTCCGCTATGAAACACGCTTACATCACCTTTTATCCACGCCCAGGACAAGTCTAGGTGTGTGTTCTTGTGCTCGAGAGCTCCCCAGCCCCTTCCTCGGCCTGAGTGCTCTCACAGGGCTCTGGAGTTCCCATCACACGTTTGCTTGTTGTTTGTTTGTTTGTTTGTTTGTTTGTTCTTCTCGCAGAGAGGCTTTCCTGCTGACCTCACCAACCCGGCGACAAGCATGAAGCCCGAGGCCTGGGGTCAGCCCAACGCGTGGGTGAGCCTGTGCGCCCTGCACACCAGACCTTATTCTAGTCAAAGAAAGACAACCCAAATCAAAACCCCCAATAGATGTTTGTGGCCGCCCGCGGGGCCGGGGGCCCCCAGCCTGCAGGGTAGACACCTGCAGATGGCCGAGGGAGACCTAAAGGAAAACGCAGGCCTGACAGCGGCTCCAGGGTGAGGGTGGTCTCTGCTTTGCAAGAAAAGATGCCGAGCTGGCCGCAGGGTGCGGAGGCTGAGTGCAGCAGTCGGGGTGTGTGCATGGCCCGCTATTGAGTTTTTCCCTTGGAAACACGGGGTTCTCGGCAGCCGAGCTGCTCTGCAAGCGTGTGTTTCTGATGTGTCCGCCTCCGTGCCCGCATCTCCCACATCTTAATCACACACCCAGGCGCCCGCCCCGCGGCAGTGCCGGAGGGGCCGTGATGGACAGCCTCTGCCTCTCCGCCTGACCCCCCGATAATCCTGTTTCACACACAGGCTCCCCGCTGCACGCAGCACAAAAGCTGCCACTGTAGTTCTTTGCTTCCCGTCGATATCCTGACAGACTTGATCTAGCAAATTAGTGTGCTGGGCGGGGGCACCACAAAAGGCCTTTGACATGCTCCCAATCAATACGCCCGCGGAGAGCCATTTCACCGCGGCCCTGTCCCTCTCCCCCTTCTGATGACCCCTGGCGACGTTCTCCAGCTGAGACGACCTTGTCAGACGTGAAAGCACAATGGTAGGAAAGTCATCGTTGCACACACGTGTGTGTGGCCCTGTGTGCACACGCGCCACACAGGCACGCATGCACGGAGATCATACACAACATGCCTGCAATCCCTGGTGGACATGTAATAGAGAAATGCAGCTGGTGGGGAAACTCAAAGGCTGTCTTCAAAAATGGCCCTTCTTTCCACTAAAAAAAGAGGCAAAAATAGGAAAGAATCAAGGCTATATATATGTGTGTATATATATATATATATACATATACACACACACACACACATATACATATATACATGTATATATATATGTGTGTGTGTGTATATATGTATATATATGTGTGTGTGTGTGTGTATATGGAGCCAGACTAGTTTTAATATCGGCTTATACCTGGGTATTGGTAGTTTTCAGAAAACTTGTTAAAAGAGACATATAATTCCATTGGCATTTCATATGTCAAATTTCGCTCCTTAGTTGTACTAACCAACGCCTGCTGAGAGTAAGCTATGGAAAATTGTGTTAAGTTTTGGAGGTTCATGCCATTAGAAAGAACTGTCACAGAGAGAGCAAAATGAAAATTATTAATAAAAATATCAAGTCTCCTTTTACCAGCCTTTATCATAACAAAAATCTTACCTTTTTTAATACCAGGCACTTTTTTTTGGTACAAATATTCTAATTTTTGTGCTTAGTCATAGTATAAGGAATATGGATATTACATCCCACTCACCAGATGCATAATATGATCTCTCCAAATGTTTGATTTTTGAACGAAAACACCTACATATTTAATATAAATGTTGATTCTCTATTAAGCTTAACCTAAGTGTATTTGGTATATGCTGATTCTGGAATGTCATTTTTTTTCTCTTGAAGGCATATTTTTGTATATTATAAATGCCAATTCCCTTAAATGATGTGCCTTTATTTACTCTTTACAGAGTGCATTAAAAAGCCATGCTCTGAAAATATTTCTCAGAGCTCACTATCGGAATGATCCAGAGACTAGGCCAAAGAAAAGTTGTCAAAAAATAGATATTCTCAGGCCTAAAAAGCACTTTAATTTTGCAACCAAAAAACCTCTTTCCTACAATAGGAGCACAGTTGATTTCTGCTGTTTTCCGGGGAATATGTACACTACCCATGTACCACCTTTCAGCCCAGAAACCTGGTTCTCCGCTAGAACTACTCTGTAGCCTGCATTCAGACAGAAGGCTGCTTCAGGGACTCTGTCCTAGAAACATGTTGGCAAAGTCACCCAAGTGAATTCCAAATTCCTGTTCAGTTTTCTTCGATGGGACACTGCTAGCTCTCAAGTGGCCTTCCAGACATCCCACTTGGGCACCGTTGGCGTTCTTTCGACTTGTCAGCAGTACCGGGGCGTACCGATTCCGGGATTTCTACGTGGAGGGCACAGGGTCGGGTGATACAAGAGAAGTCACAATCGGAATGGCACTCATTGCCTAAATCGCTTTTAAAGTCCCTAGTAGCAGGGCAGTGTGATTCTGAAAAATTCAGCACATTCGTAAAACTATTGTTTAATAAAATTTCTTTCATACAATCCAAGCTGTACCAACTTCAGGGAGAGTGATAATACAGTGATAATACGTGATATCTATTATTTCCATTTAGATAGTTACGAGACAAAGAATAGATGAAGATGAGGAAAATGGCTTTTCTCTGCCCTGTGCGTACAAGACACAAACATTTTCAATTTCCTGCATTTTTTTGTTAGAAGAACCTACACAGATTATTAGGAGAAAACAAAAACAAAAACAAAAACACACGAGTTTTAGGGAGATGTCTGTGGCCTTGTGTCCAAACAAATCACATAAATCTAGTAGTTTTTCTAGAATTTGACTCCCCCGACCCAAGGTTCACATACGCGTGCACGCGCGCGCGCACACACACACACACACACACACACACACACACACACTCGCCAGAACACAGAGACGGAAGATGCTCTATCGTTACTTGAGAGGATGAGATCTCCCTTTAGATGGAGCATAGCTTTAACTGTAGATATTGAAGTCCAATGACTTGAAGGAGGACAATTAGACAACATGAAAGTGGACAAAGAAACGGGAAGGACATCTGTCTAGTTCTGATCCAGAGAGAAACCTCCATCATGATAAAAAGGGTTCCCTACTGGTTTGTTTCTCTGCGCTCTGCACTGGAGGCGTTTGTTCTGTCTTTGTGTTAAAGGTGATGTCCCGTGCTAACCCTAACTTGTTTCTCTGGTTGAGGTTTTTCTCCTGACCCATTGTCACATCCTGACGCTGCTCATTCAAGTCTGGGGCCCTGGCTGATAGGAGGACCTGCCGTCTAGCCCACGGCCTTGTACACAACAGGAGAAGTTCTTTCTTCAGAAACTGATCTTTTGCAAACGTGCCTCTTCCTCTGCCTCTGCAGTTTCCGTGTCACGTGTGGGCCTCGGGTAACCCGATGGGGACGGCAGTGGGGCTCACGGGGAAGCGGCCGTTCACCGGGCAGCAGCATCCGTGTCCTCGATTGTCCTGCTTCATCCTGACAACCTTGTTGGCTAAACAACTCCTCATGCGGCAGTGAGCCTGGGCTTCATGAGATGCCTCCTAAAATGTCTGTTTCCGGAAACGCAGTCGTGCTATGCTATGGCAGAGTTCAGCGATGGCCATGTCTCTCCTCCATCTGTACAACCGTTATGGGCACATGGTTTTAAGGTGTCTTCCTTTACCTGTTTGTTTGTTTATTTATTTTTAAACTTTTTAACTTATTCATTGATTTGAGAGAGAGAGAGAGAGAAAGAGAGGAAGGGAGACAGAGACAGAGAGAGAGAGAGAGGGAGAGAGAGAGAGAGAGAGAGAGAGAGAGAGAGAGAGACTGTTTTGTTATTCTACTTATTTATGAATATGTTGGTTGTTTCTTGTTATGTGTCCTGCTCAGAGGTCGAACCTGCAACCTTGATGTATGGAGACCAACTAAGCTATCAGCCAGGGCCCTTTATTTAAATTAAAGTTCAAAGTTCAAATTCCTGAGTCAAATAGACTCCATGCTGATGAAAATATCTGCATAGAACTTGAGTATTAGAAGATAGAAACATTATTCTGTTAAATATAAATCATTCTAATCTGGCATGAGATTTGAAAGAATACATGTGTTAAATGTGGGGAATGTTTCCTTATTCACAACGTTAATGTGAATACCAAAGTTCTTACACAATGAATTTCTGATTATTTAGTAGCCTTTGATCCAATTTTTTCCTTTAGATAAGACCTCTTTCGCTTCCTGAGCACTTCACTTCTTCTAAGGTTCTTACTCCGGAGCTGAACGCGTGGCTGGAGAGAAAAATTTAACTCACGGCAGTCCTCTGGGTGGGTTTTTGGAAGTGATCTCTGATTCTACAGGTTCCAATACAATTAAAACATTGCAGTGTTATGGCGGATGACTACATGATTTAAAAAAATGCCTGAATAAGCCTAATATGACACAAATAAGACTCATCAGAAATTTTCAGGCTCCTGTTCAAGTAGCTACTATGAAATTACATAATTTGTAGGAATGAGAAATCTATAAGAACAAATGACCATAGGTGTGGCGAGAAGGCCAAACGGAAGAGCAGTAGAATAAAGGTGATCCCGAAATGAGTCCTCACAGGCTTAAAACCCACTTACCAACGATTCCTGCATGGTGGTTTTATATCCTGATGACCTCTATTTTAGATTCTTTTCCTTCCACATGTCTTCCGCTAGCATAGTGATTCCAAAGGGGGGAAAGGGGGAGCTAAAATGACTACTATATCCATGGCTTTGGGAATCCGGAAAACGTGGTCAAAGAAGTTCAAGGTTTAACGCTGTCACTCAATTATTAATTGGCAAATCTTTCAGGAAAATGCCCCTGCAGCTGTTTTACTCTCTCAATTAGGCAAGTCTGACCTGGCTGGAGTACCATTTGCTGGAGTAAAGCCCAATTGATCTCCCCCCGAAAGAGAAAAACTGTTTCCGTGAGCGATGTGGCTAAAGCTGGTGGAGGGATGTGGGTCTGTCCCCCCCCCCCCCTTCCCAATTCATGAGCAGTGGGGGCGGGGGGCGCTGTGGATTTTTGGTGAACGGGGTCGGGAGTCCTGGCTGTGGCCTGCGGGCTGTGGGCAGGCAGGTGAGTGACAGCACTTGCTGGTCCCACCTGGGAGTGCACCTGACGGACAGCACTGTCCAGTCCGAACACGGGGGACAGGTGGAGAGGTAACGAAGCCAAAGCTTGGGACACAAAGGGGAGATGTTCTCAGGGGGAGCAGGCTCGTTCCCCAGCTTCTCCTAGCACTGCTCCACGCGCCCTGTCCCAGGCCTTGGAAGGTGATGGGGAGCATTTCCTTTCTGGAGAGAGGGGAGCATCCGGACCCTGATGACCATCTCCACGGAAGACAGCCGGCAATTCTGATGAAGGTGTTTCATTGTGAGGAGGGGGGGCTCAGGAAGAAGCATGTGGCATCCATCTCTTCTTTTTGCACAGACACATGCAAGTAAGTGTAGGACAAGGTTCTCAAGGCCTGGGCAGCTATTACTAAATGCTCTTCTTGCTACATGTTAACAGGTAGCACGATATTTTGCAGATGCAGCCATAAACAAGGCAAGCCAGAGGTCGGCAAACTCATTAGCCAAATATCAACAGGACAACGATGGAAATTTCTTTGGAGAGCCAATTTTGTTTGTATTTTTATTTATTTATTTTTAAAATATATTTTATTGATTTTTTTACAGAGCAGAAGGGAGAGGAATAGAAAGTCAGAAACATCGATGAGAGAGAGACATCGATCAGCTGCCTCCTGCACGCCCCCTACTGGGGATGTGCCCGCAGCCAAGGTACATGCCCTTGACGGGAATCGAACCCCGGACCCTTCAGTCCGCAGTCCGACGCTCTATCCACTGAGCCAAACTGGTCTCGGCGAGCCAATTTTTAAAAAAATTTAAACTTCTTCTAACGCCACTTCTTCAATATAGACTCACCCAGGCTGTGGTATTTTGTGGAAGAGCCACACTCGAGGGGCCAAAGAGCCGCATGTGGCTTGCGAGCCTCCGTTTGCCGACCACTGGGGTAAGCCGACAGGAATGCAACCAAGGGTGAAAGTAGCCAAGTGCAAGGAAGAAACCAACAAGTCACTGATCAAATGGTGCATGTGAGCGAGGCCGGTGGAAAGGAATCCGCTGTCTCCTTTACTTGCTGCTCGTACATAAAACTCCCTTAAAACCACCTCATCTCGTTTAAAAATGTTTCATTGATTTCAGAGAGAAAGAGAGAAGAAGAGAGAGATGGAAACATCAATGATGACAGGGAATCATTGATCACTGCCTCCTGCTCACCCCCCCCCCCCCCCCCGGGCATGTGCCCTGACTGGGAATTGAACCATAACTGGGTTCCTAGGTCGACGTTCAACCACTGAGCCACTCCCAAGGGGCAACACACCTCGTGTTTGAATAGAGCACCCCGGAGAGCCAACTCTGGGAGCTTGGGAACACAGTGTGGCGTGCATTGTCCTGGGACTCTCAGTCCAACCCAGATGACAGTCCTCATCTGATGCCAAGACGCTGGCAGCTGCTGGGGCCACATTTCACCTCCTGGCATTACCTTCCAGAGAGAAGCGGGAACAGGGAAGGAGGAGGTAGAAGGCACTGACCCAAAATCAACGCTGGAATTTCAGTGGGTCACCCATCTCCGCCTCTCTGTTAATTCCCAGAAAGGGGATATTTAATCTGATGCATCAAGAAGTACTGAGTCAGTAAAATGTTTTCAACAAATATTTTCCGTCTTTAGGCAGCACATTGATACTCTGTGAGTCGATGAGGATCAATTTCTACTTCAGAATCTCAAATCCATCACGCAGACAAAATCTCTTTCCTCCCTAAATCAGCAGCCTTGCCGTGGGAATGACATTCTTTAAACGTTTCGAGTCTACATATGGCTGGCAGTTTTCTTGACTGTAACATCAAATGATAGAGCATTATTGCAGCATCAAAAGCACTAATTTAGGTTAATTGATATATATCTTCGAGGCCAACTAATCCTTACTGTGCCCTGGAGGAGCTGAAAAGTCTAAAATTTGATTAACATTTCGAGAAAGGCAGGTGTGAAAAACCCCATTAAAATAGCAGTTAAAGATATGACCTTCCATATCATCTGTCTTCATTTGCTTTCCTTTATTCTTAAGGGTCAGTGCCTGTCATTTTTCCTTCCTTTCTGTCTTGCTTTAGATTCCACACCTTGACACCCTAAAGATAACTTCAGTGCAAGTGCCATGCACAGCGATGTTTCCAAAAATGCAACTTTTCATTTCTGAGCTCGTGTGGCGCAGTTGACCGTGTCCCGAACGGGCTCCGTTTCCCACAGCCACAGACAGTCCGCCCCCTCTGTGCAGACTCCAAGTATCCGAGTCCTCACCAGCTCTTCTCTCTTCCTTGTCCTCCAGTCTGTCCAGTCAGCAAATCCTGCTCAGAGTCCCATCCCTCTTCTGCCAACTCCATTTCCAGCCTCTGTGAGCATTTCAGCAGCCTCCTCGGGGCTATGCTCTGCACCTTCCACACTGGCCACATGGCTGCTATACTAATTTTGTCCAATATGACTATTTTCCTGCTTAAAAATGTTCAGTGACTAGTTGAGAGATGAAGAATGAAGTTTTCATAGCCCTTTGCCATTGATTCCCACCCTAGCATATCACCCAGACCCCCGTGTGAATGTCCCCTTCTAGCTCCAATACCCCAAGGCAGGGATAGTCAACCTGTGTGCCCAAGGCTTTTTAAAACACGCAATACCTGACCTCTTTTCCCTTAGATTGTCAACTAAAAAGATGACAACAGCCAACACAACAGTAGCCATCTGGTGGGAATGAATCAAAATTATACCTTTCCCCCCATTGGATTGGCACAAATATATATTCTTTGCTGCGCCACAGAATGTTAGCAATTAGTTGATGTGTGGCAGGAGCCGAACAAGGCTGAGAATCCTGCCATAAGGCATGGCCCCGAGAGAACTCTTCCTGTTTCTGACAGGCCCCAGGACCTCCCCGTTTTCACAGTTCAGTTTCTACATCTCCTTCTCTCTGAAGCCTTTAGAAAGCCCTCAAGGGGAATGGTTCTATCCCTTTCAAACAGGACATTCTGCTTTGTGTCCACATTCTCTCTCCCTAAGTCACTCCTCCTGTGCATGGTGTAGCATAGTCATCAGAAATAGCTCCTCAGTGGAATTGTTCTCCTGGTGGCAGTACGTCTAAGAAAGAAGAAAATCTTGAATGAAAAATATCTGAGAAGACAAGAGGGATCTTCTGTTTCTATAGTTCTGCCTCTCCTTCAATCATTTCTATAATTCAGCCTCTTCCCCTCTTCCTCCTGAGTTCAGTTTTCCTCTTTCAACTGGGCTGTCCTCCTTTCTTCTTGTTCTTTCTTCTTCTGAACTGCGCTAAATTGTGCCTAACTTTCAGGCCATATTTCTTTGGGATTATTTTATTCCTTCCCCCCAAAATTCTCTGGCTTCCTGCTTTTCTTTGTTTTTTTGAGAAGACATTTGCTGAAAGGAAATAAGCCTACAGTAGTTTCCTTTATTTGAGGTATAAAGAACATGGAGCATTATATTAGTTTCAGCTCTACAGCATAATGATTTGATATTTGTATATATTTCAAAATGATCACCACAGTAATTCTAGTCAACATCCGTCATCTGAGCATCATTACCAAATACTGTTTTCTTGTAAGGAGAACTTTTTAAAGGTCTACTCTTGTAGTAATTTAGCAACTGTTTCTTTTTTTAAGGTCCTATCTATCATCTCCACAAAGACTTACTCTTTCTTGGATTCCAGCTCCAGGATAAGTCAAGCTGTGGCGGAATATTCTGGTAATTGGATGCTAGGTGCTGGAAGCCAGGCCTTTAACTTTTAGGGAACTTTGCTCCTGACCAAATAGAATTACAGCAACTTGAAAATGTAATTCATTCCGATTTCCTGGTTCTTTCGGACACCCGCTGTAGTACTTGTGCTGTTTGTTTAAGTGAAATACATGACTCACTGCAGGGGAAAACCACTTGGTTGATGTCTGGTGTAATGTGCTTGAAGGGTTAGAATTTCTCAATGATAGACATTTCCAGAAACTCAAGGGCAAGAACTTCCCGGTTGAGGGAGACTCCACAGAGGAGGGTGTGGGAAGTTTCCTCATTTCAAAGCAAGCCCAGGTGTTTCTCTCCTCCCTCGGGACATTCCACGGGGTCTGATGCTCCTGTGGGCTGCTCTTCATATTTGCTTCCTTTTGCCTCAGGATAAAGCCACAAGCAAGGACGGCAGAGAGCAGGGGTGAGAGTGGCCTGCTCTGAGGGACGTCCTTGAGCTGCTGGCCCAGGCATCGGCCCAACCTCTGGGTGTAACATTCCCACGAGAAAATTCGTGTACTTGTTCAAGCTACTTTGCTCAGGGTATGCGTTGCAGTTGAAAATGTCTGACCTGATGCCAAAGTGCATGCAATTCGAGCCCTAAAGAAACACATGAAGAGTCCAGGGTCTCATCTTCCTCATCTCCAGGGGCCATCTCAATGCCCGCCTTCTGCCGAGACAGAATAACCTCTTGAAGACCTGAGGGTTCAAATCCCCCTTTCACCTTGTCAATCAACCTGCTAACCTGGCCCCCAGTATCTGCTGACCCAGCACTGTTAAGAGCTAACATTTCAACAGTGAGAGCAACAGAGAGCAATGCCCTCCAACTCAGAGATGAAGAGGGGAGAGAAGGGCAGACGGGCAAACCTGCTTACCTGCTCCTGTTTACCTGCAGGCAAGCCAGGGAGCTACCAGATGCTTACAAGCTTCTTCATGTCAGCATACACCACGAGCATTTTATAGCCCCGTGAACAAACACTGCCTTTTGTTTAACACGTGTATTCAACACATCTTTGCCACGGGCACACGATGTCATCGCGGCCCTGGTGGGAGAGAGATTTGTCACACTTCTGCAAGCACGGAGCTTCCAGGGCGAGGGCGAACAGAAGGTAGGCCCGACATCCACACGGGGGGACCACAGAGGTGGTGTGGACACTCACCCCCACCTCTCTTTCTCCAATATGGGGCCAGGTCAGGGAGGGGCAACGCATTCCCTGTGCAGTGGGAACCAGGGGTTCATGCCAGGACCCAAGCGCTCTTCACCAGGCCCTTCTGCTGCTCCTCCATCTGGATGCTACCGCATGGGTGTTCCTCCACTCCAGGGGTCTCACCCGGTTTCAGTGCTGTGGACTCCTGTCATGAAACTGCTAATAGCTGGAGAAACACTGCACTGTAGTCTTTTTCTACATATGTTACTTCCTTGGTCTTCTCTGACATAGCCCATGCCTGCAACCCTCAGCAGTGGCTGAAGACCAGCATGGGTCCTCGTGTTTGCTGAGGTCTGCGCTCTAGCCAGTAAAGAAGCCCTTCAGAAGAACTTGGCTCACAAGCCTGGGCCCATGTGCTGCTTCTATTCATGGAAAACCCTCCTTTACGGCTACCCCTTAATCCCAGGCATGGAAGAGAAAAGTTCTAATGGTCAGTACAGCCCTTCTCCTGGATACTCTGACATTCATCATCACCATCATCACATTTATTAAGCATTTGCTATATTCAGGGTTCTCTGTGGCAGACAGCATTATTTTACCCATATTACAGGTGACAGAACTGGTGACACTCAACAATTTTTCCTACATTCTTATAGCCTCTTTCTTGATCCTACAGGAACATAAAGCAAACCAACGTTGACAGTTAACTCGATGCCATACCATAGGGAGAGATTCATGACTGTGCCATTTCTCAGGAATTGGATTGATAGGAATGGGGAGGGCAATGAGAAGTAGGCAAATTTTTAAATCTGCATAGCGTGGAGCCTTGCCCTAATGAAATTTCAGTCTAACCGGGGCCAGCGTATTTAAACGGGAAAGAGTTAATAACAACCCCGGGTGATGTGTTACACAGCTGAATGTATGATCATACGAAGTGATTTACAGTAGGGTGTCTGCTATATGTGAGAGGTGCCCATACTTCATCTTTGAATGAATGGGCCCTCGAGGAGGCATCTAGACACATTAACTAAAGTGACTCCCTCCCGCGTTGTCAGAATAAGCAGCGTCTAGGAAATTGGATACATAATGTTTGGAAAAGATTGGCACCAGCAGACCCTGGGCATCTCAGGATTCATTTTCTAAGGATGCATTTCCCATATTTCTCAAAAGTGACAGAGATAAATGACAGAAGATAGTTGCACAGGATAGAAGCAGAAAGTCAAATGCATGTCCTCTCCTTCAAGATCCCGCCTGTGCTCCACTCTCCACAATGCTGGAATGCCCTCTACCCTCACCCCCATCTGTTGAAATGATCCCCTCCAGCTCAAATAATAAGTCTCCAAATAAGTCTACCCCAGTCCTCATTTTGACACGGCCATCTCCTCTGGAGGCTGCTTATTCTTTGTGCTTCTCCAATGGCTCTTATCTGGTCTATTTTGTGTCAAAGTTACCTGCTCACCTCCCACGACATAAGTTGAAAGTGTCAAACCTCCTTTTCCCAGCTTCCCTTGCAGCTAGGGCTTTGGGATGTGACAAGCACCCAGCCAATCAGATGTCCTCGCTCCAGATTTTGAGTCAAGAATTAGTCACATAAAGAAGCAGGAACTGTGGGGGGCACCCCAGCCAAGATACCTTGAGCATTCTTTAAATCTTTGTGCTGGCTGAATTCAAGGCGCCTGGAAAAACCAGGTCTTGGAAAAACATATTCACCAATGAGGCTGGAGATGTTATCAGCTTGGCTAACCTTGGCCTCAGGTGTCAGGGAGAGGGCCTTCATATGTAAATGGAGGCTTGCCCCAGGAAAGGGTGAATGAATAGGGCCTGGGCTCACTGAAACTCCTTTGATCCTAATGTTGGAGAAACCCCTTTGTATTGTGGAATATAAATAAATGCAGCTTCGTGGGCTCAGCGTGGCTGTGTCTCCATGAGGAGAACAGACGCCCACCTGGCCCCAGCCTTTTCCTTTTCCTGTGTCTTTTTCTTTTATTCTTCATTTTTCTTAATCCTCGGCTCCTCCACTCAAAAACTGAACCCAGTCTCTCTCCATGCTGGATGTGGGAGACAGAGAGGGAG
The DNA here is from genome assembly GCA_027563665.1 of Antrozous pallidus. Taxonomy (NCBI): domain Eukaryota; kingdom Metazoa; phylum Chordata; class Mammalia; order Chiroptera; family Vespertilionidae; genus Antrozous; species Antrozous pallidus. The sequence goes on along the minus strand of CM050512.1, from coordinate 3,128,476 downwards.
GAAAAAACACCCTCCATAAGGAACAGTAGAAAATCCACTCAGGGCATTGGGAAGTGGTAGCGGAGGCAGCAGTAGCATTGATTTCCAGGGGCAGCATGTTCGGGGATGGTAATGAGGGTCTGCGGCCAATGATGCTGGCAGGGCACCCCACAAGTTCTTCACCCAGCAGTCATGGCTGTTGTCTCCTCGGTGCTGTAGCCTCAGTTTTGTGATGTGGTCTGGCTCTAGCACTGGTTGTTTCTAGCTTCGAAGTCCCTTCCAACGTCCAGGTATCCAAGCTTTCTTCCCACTGCTTGGAAAGTCCCCAGCAAAGCTTCAAGACATTTCTCAACTTTTTCAATCAACCAGAGGTAGTTTCTGTTACTTTCTACTGAGAGCTTTGGCAGGCACATTCACTTACGCTCTTGTTTCCTTGTTCTGCTCTTAGTAAAGAAGGGAACTGTTAAACATTACCTGATGTATGATAACTTCCGTAACCACAAGGACCACTGCTATGCCTGTCATTAACGGAAAACTCCATCTGCTGTTTGGACAAGAAGGGATATTTGTTGGAATCAATATACCCATAAATCTACATTATACCTACCTTGTCTCACATTTGTGATACCTCTACATGTAAAAAAAAGGGGGGGGGGGGGGAAGAAACCCTACCTGGTTTGGCTCAATGGATAGAGTGTCAGCCTGTGGACTGAAGGGTCCCAGGTTCGATTCCAGTCAAGGGCACATGCCAGGATTGTGGGCTCGAGCCCCAGTAGGGGGCATGCTAGAGGCAGCCAATCAATGATTCTCTCTCATCACTGATTTTTTTTTTATCTCTCTCTCCCTTCCTCTCTGAAATCAATAAAAAAAGTATTTTTAAAAAGGGGGAAATGGTTAAATGATTGTTAAGCCAGCTACTATGATTAGAGTTGGAGAAGAAAGTATGTCATCTTCCTTACTCAAAGTTTGATAATATGGGTGACATTTTTTTTCCTTAGGAGGATAGAATCTGGATCTGAATCTCTTGACACACTGAGTTTGTGTATTAAAGCAAGAGATTTACAAATAGCTTCTTAAAAGGACAACTGCCATTCCTCACAAAAGTGTTTATGCCAATAACTTCATGTGCTACATTCATGATAGTATTGGCAAACATTTATATCACTATTTTTTTAATGTAAACTATCTGTCTTGATCTTTAAAGCCAGCATATGATGTAGTAATTTGTAAATCACAAGTTCATAAGTCATTGCATTCTCACTTTAAAAAGAGTGTATTTTTAAGTTTGGTAATTAGTCCTAAGTCAGCCAAACCAGTGAAAAACCAGGACTAGACTGTAGTCTCTTGACCTCGAGCAAGTTGCTCTATCAGATTTAAGGGACTGAAATAAGCTCATCAGTCAATCAATGTGTCAGCCAAGTATTTCTTTAAGCCTCTGTGGGGTCCCTAACATTGTCCCAACCCCTGCCACTTGAGATATAGAGAAACCATTTAACATGGTCATTGTTTCCAAATATCTTACCTCTTCCTATTTTCCCCAATGCAAAAAGCCCAAGCACAACATAAAGTGGAGAGAAGAGGGAGAGAAAGAAGAGGACAAAATATCTCATTTCTGTAGAAAAATTAAGGCTGGAGATGACTATCGGCCTGTCCCATTAATGTCCTCAGGGGCGTGATCCATAAAACTTAGCTGCAGCAACAGATGGAGCCCGGGCTAAGCAGAGTTAGGAATTTGGAAAGACCGGGTTCCACCACCCTTCTTTTGTGATTGTCTTCTCCTTTTTGTTCTCATCTCCCTCATCTCAGTGCCTAATACACTCTTGGAGTTCCCTTCCCATCAGACCTTGGGAAACTGTTCTCCAACCTTATTTACAGTGAGCTGTTAATGATTGATAATGGTGTGCTATGCTACCTGTCCCAGCGGAGCCTTCAAAGCCTTCGTGAAGAAGATGAATTGCATGGGACCACGAGGCATCTTGTTAGCTAATGAAGGGAGTAAGTCGGGGACAGAGGATCTTTCATTGGCTTTTAAATTATTACCACTACACTTAGGGTCAACTTTTTTGGTACTTATTTTTTTTCACGCGTATGGAAAGATCTATTATGTTACAGGTATATTTCACTTTCTTCTTAGAAAAATGCGAAAGATTACCTTACAGATTAAATGAAGATAATGTTGAATAAACACTAATAGCAATTGGGAGCAAAAACTAAGGGACAGTACAATGTTGTGGGGGGAAAAAATACCCGGAGTGTTTAGTGAGTAGATCAGTGGCATTCCTCCCAAAATAGACACCTGTGTCCTCACCCCTGGGCCCTGGGCATGTGACCTTACTTGGTCAAAGGCTCTTCTCAATTGTAATCCATTCTAGATTTAGGTGGACCCTGAATCTAATGACTGGCCTCCTCGTGAGAGACACCCAGAGGACGGACACCAGCGAAAGGAAGCCTGTGTGAAGCAGAGCAGAAACTGCAGCCATGTAGCCACAAGCCAAGGAAGGCCTGGAACTAGTTCAAGGTGGGAGAGGTGAGAATGCTCTCTCCGCTGGAGTCCTGGGAGGGAGTCAAGCTCTGCTGACATCTGTCCTTCAGGGCTCAGCAAGAATACAGTTCTCTTGTTTAAGCCACCACACCTGTGGTGACTGATAGGACAAACTAGGAAATGAGCCCAGAAGAGTGTGGAGTCACGCATCCCCGTCTGATACTACTCCTGTCTACCATACCTAGATCTTTTGACCTTGGTTTCTAATTCTTCTCCCAGCCTCAGATTTCTTAACTGCTCAATCACAGGGGTGTTCTTCCACATAGATAGATAAGGTTTTCTTTTAGCCACAACAATTCTAATGTTCTCCTTGTGTACCATGTTGGATATTTTATTAAGCCCTTTTTCGTAAGTGCCCTGTGAAGAATGTAAGGTTCTAGAGAAAAGGGTATTGGGGCACAGAGAAAGTCATTGCCGCATTCAGTTATCCATCCAAAACCTTTCTTGGCACCTCTGCTATGCCCAGGCATTTTCTTGTGTGTGATGGCTACCGAGATCAAGTTACTTGACCAAGGTTGTTAGCTGGCATAGTAGAGTCTCGTTAATTATTCCCAACAATATATCTTCTCTTACTTTCTGGAAGGCGCCTGAAAGGGAAGATTAAAAATTACCTTTCCTGGCCCAAGAGGTAGCTATGTATGCCCGCCTCACCACTTTGTAGACAGTGCGTAGGAAGAAGAGGTAAATGTCCCTCAAAGAGGAATGAAGGTCCTTCTTCGTTCTTCTTCTCTCTTGAACAAATATATTTTAATTAACATTTCATCTTTCATATTGCCTGTTGTCCTTGCACTCACCAGTTTTAGTCAATTAGCTTCACCCACATATTCCTTAAAATTATTGTGCTAAGGAATGAAAGGAAAACAAAGATAAATCAGGAATAGATCTTGTCTGTAAGAGCTTAGGATTAGTAACCATTCCTTAGGTACAAATATTTGAGAAAAATCATCCATGCATAAGTAACACAAGTGAGATTGTTCCGAGTGCCGTAAGTCCTTCCAAATCAATTACCGGGAGGGCTGGACAACCACACCAACCTCCCAGACAGCAACCCCCTTCAAGGGAGATGGCCAGTGGGTTAATAATAAAAAATGTAATAATAAGAAACTCTTGTAGCAGACACCCCTGAGATCATCAGATGGAGAAACACTATACATTGCTGCTTGCTTCCTTCTTGAACAGTGAGGCCCACTGCTGAATGATTTGCTTTGTCATCCTTTGACTGGTTGATGGGGAGATGCCCCAAATCAGCCCATACCATTTCTTCATAGGCTAGACATTCAATCTCTCCTTCCTTATCCACCGTATAATCTCCCTGGTTCAAATTCTGTAGTTAGTAGTAACACTCTCTTTGAATAAGAAAGCAAGAGTGTCAGATCAGTGGAAGTTCATTTCAGAGCCTTGAATGAAACGGCTAGAGCTCTGGCAGATGAACTTAGATAAAATTGCTCTCAGTGAATAACGTATACCAGTGCTTTCAGGGAATGTGGCCTGAGATTATTTTTTTTTCTCAAGTCTATGTTACTTCGGAGTAGAGGCAATGCCCTTGCTAAATAAATTTCTATATGCAGCATGAATGTTTATTTCTCAGGACCTTGACACTTTGCAAATATGTATGCAAATCTCAGGTACAGTTTAAAATGCTAAATAAAAGGTGAGACGCTCATAAGCATATTCAGGAATCCCAGCTGAGGCAAAGCTGTCAAAAGTGGGGAGGAACAGAAGCCAAAGCTGATATAACATTTTCCTCCCTGTCTGTGGTTTACGCTGACTACACAGCCCAAATTTGTTTATTATGAAAATTATAAAGACTCTAGGATGTGTAACATCTTGAGGTTCTATTGAATCAAACTGACTACTTTTAGGTCAAGATGGTATAGCTGTTAGTAACAAACTAACACAACTCTCTTCCCCAGTACTGCTTTTCAGTACATGAAGTTTACTCAAGTCCTGAAATAGATAATCTTATGAAACCTTCTGGTCTTGTCTGGTGAGAATCATATGAAATTGAATGGAAGCACTCATCACGCATCACAGTAATCACGTTGGGTTGCAAGGTGAGCTGGCACATTGCAGAGAAAGATTTAAAATGATCATTGAAATGCATTCTAATGTTCATTTGTTGTGTATTTTATTAATGGTTTTCATTCAGGTAATTTTTTTTCTACGTGGGGTCAACAAGTTACTATCCATCAAAAAAGCATTCTTAGAATCTTGAAGGTCAGAAGGATGCCCGAAGCAGGTTGACCTTGGCAATTGACCTTGGCATACAGGGTCATGGAACTCTCCAACGGAGGGGAGTCAGAAAGCTTTGCTTTCATGGTACACGAGAGCCATGTTCAGAACAAGCACCCCAAAGAATTGATAAATGAGGAATCAAAAAAAAAATAAATGATTTATTTGTAGAGGAGGAGCTTGACTATCATCAGGAATGATTAGATGGGTCTCAAAATAATTATTTCTTTGTAGTATTTTCTGGGGGTTTAACATGAAAAACAGGAAAGTGATCACTAGCTCCTGTGGCATTTAGTTCTCAATCAAATATTATCATAGGGTGGTAATATTCCAGCGCAGCTACCCACGAGATTGGAAATCATTCCTCAAACGCGTCTCACAAAACATTGATTGAGTGACTTGATTTACCATCTTCCTTCCTAAAGGTGTCTTACCAGCAATGTCCACAAAGGAGCCTGGTAAGTTAGCCGCCTGAACACCACCCCTGTCACCCCCACAGTGCGTCGCCTGTCACATGGCTCGCTCGTCAGACTCACAGAGGTATCGAGCGCTGCTTAGGACAGGCGCTGCTCCGGGTGATGGGTGTGGAGCCGTGATCCAAAGTCCCCGTTCTCACAGCGCTGGCATTCTGGAAAAAGAGGATAATATACCAAACGTATCTGCTCAGAGCAGAGAGGAGCCAGGAAGAAAGATAAACAGGGAAAGGGGTGGGAAGGAGGAGGACTCCACCCATCATCCCCTTTGCCCTTGGCGCAGAGTACCGGGTCAGCTCACAGAGCAGTTTCATCATAGGCATCCGTGTTGGTGCCTAACAGCCTCTCTAAGACAATCGTCAGACCTCTTCAGTTTCCTCCGGAAACTCCTCACAGCTTCCCATCATCCCGCAGACAAAGCCTTGGCTCCCTCCCACAGCAGCCTGGCCCTCGTGTCTTGCCCTGCCTCTGGCTCAGGTGCAACGTGCTGTCGGTTGTCTGCAGCTCCCACAGCAGACCGCCGGGTGTTTTGTTCTGCATCTTTTCCTCGTTAATAACCGTAGCTGATGTGTTCTCGAGTTTATGCTTCTTGCTGAGCCCGTGGCCCAGGAGGCAGCCTCTTCCTTCACCTGCCTGCCACCTCTTCACTCTGGAGCACTCTTACCCGCGAAGGCTCCTGTGATCCCCGCCTGGTTCCTGCCCTATTAAACGCGAGTCAATTTCATAATCTCCCATAATGCCCACTTGCTTCTCTCTGCTGCTCTATTTGCATATTGTGATGCTCTTTTTAGCCAGTCTTTTCTGCCCCCTGGGAATCCCTCGAGAGGAAGCACCGGGTTTCCTCTGCTCTGGCTACTCACTCGGTGTCTGGCAGATGCTTGGTCCATACTGAGTAGGCGAGACGTTTTTGTTCCATGAATGAGTGAATAAATGAATGACTGAGTGTCATTCTAAGGTCCCTAATCTCAGCATGGAGGAAGTAATGAGCTATGAAGGTACTGAGGGGGGGGGGGGGGGGCGGGAAGGGGGAAGGGGCAGGCAGAGGAGGAGGAAAATGTTCAGAAACCATGAGAAGCCAGAAGCAATAGCAGTACCCGGGGAAGTCATGCAGTCCCAACAGGAGCAGGAAAAGCTGTGGTGCCGCGCTGTCCATAGCTCTCCGGTTACTGACGAGCAAAGGCGTAGCTCAGGGGAAGCACTTCACAAATAAGATAATACATATCCAGCGAGGGCTTGGAAGGTAGACACACTCAGAGGATGGCGTCACATATAAGGCAATCCCTGGGACGGATGCAAAAGGGATCTGTGTGGGACAAAAGCCCGGCCTGCAGCGCCACGGAAGGTGGGAGCTGAACCAGGCTCATTTATTTTTAAATCTGTTTTACTGATGATTTTTAGAGAGAGAGGAAGGAGAAGGGAGAGAGTTAGAAACGTCAATGATGAGAGACAATCATGGATCGGCTGCCTCCTGCGAGTCCCCTCCTGGGGATCGAGCGCCCACATCCGGGCCTGTGCCCCTGACCGGGAATGGATCCAGTGGCCTCCTGGCTCATGGGATGGCACTCAAGCACTGAGTCACATGGCTGGGCTGAGCCAGTGGGAGACATGGCTGAGCTCCAGGGCAGGTCAGGCTGCAGGGAAGACGCTTGCGAGGGCTTAAAGGGCAGAGCCAGCAGGCAGCAGTTAGAAACCCAAACCAACACTTTAATGGCAACTGGCTCCAAACAGGGGTTTCCACCGGAATATTGCCCCGAGGTCCAATCTGCAGGCACGCAGTACTCCCCCAGGGGATGGCTGGGCAGAGCCGCCACGAGCTCCCGGGCACACGAGTGAGAGAGTGTCTGTGCACAGTAGCAGGTGCTGCAGACAGTAGCACTGAGGTTTCTGAAACAAAGCTTTTATAATTTGGGGTGGTGAGCACACAGTATGATACAGCGGTGGTGCAGTGTAGAATTGTACACCTGCAACCTTCATGATTTTATGAACTAACTAGAGGCTCCATGCACGAAATTTGTGCACTGGGGAGTGTCCCTGAGCCCAGCTTGCACCCTCTCCAATCTGGGACCCCTTGGGATTGGGCCTAAACCAGCAGTCGGACATCCCTCTCATAATCCAGAACTGCTGGCTCCTAACCACTAGACTGCCTGGTTGCCTGAGTGCCTCTAACCACTCTGCATGCCAGTCTGATGGCCCCCTAACTGCTCCCCTGCCAGACTGATTGACACCTAACTGCTCCCCTGATGGCCTGATCACTCCCAATTGCCCTTCCCTGCAGGCCTGGTCTCCCCTCCCCATATGTCCTCCCCTGCCAACCATCTTGTGAAAATGTGGGTGCGGCCATCTAATGATGACGTGGGTGCAGCCATCTTGTGGCAGCCATCTTGTGATGATGGGGGAGCCATTTTGTGATGGTGTGGAGATAGCCATTTTGTGACAATGTGGGGGCAGTCATCTTGTGACGACATGGGTGCATCCATCTTGTGATGACATGAGGAAAGCCATCTTGTGACATGAGGACATGAAAGTCAATTTGCAAATTACTTCTTTATTGTATAGGATGTCACCCCAGTACATTCAATTAAAAACACCTTTGTAATGTGACTATGAATGTCTCAGTTTGTATTGCAAGTCTGTTAGGCTTTGTGACCCAAAAACTCATTTGGCTAAGCTCAGATGTCTAAGGCTGCTGGCGTGTTGTAATTTCATATTCATACAATTCTTTTAGATAATCTTTAGCTCCTCATTAGGCTCTAGGAATATACTGGTGAAGGGACCATATTAGAAAGACTGGCACTGAGTCCAGGCTCCAAAGCAGAGTGGGTAGTAAGTTGTTGTTTTCCTTAAAGGAGGAAGCTAGACAGCACTGGAGATGAGCTCCAGCTACTGTAATAAACTCGACAAACCCCAGACCCTTAACGGAGTGACACCAATGCGAATGATTACAGAGTTACCCCAGCATCATGCTGGTTATTTAAATAGCCAATCCAAGAACGCCGAGCCAATGCTATTTACAGATAAACATATAGAGGAAAGTATGGAGATTATTTTTAAAAATTAGGCTGTTGGTTACCTTTGGAGAAATGAGGGAGACTGGGTAATGGAGAGAATTTAAATTCCAGGGAACATGAAGATGCTGGTTACATTCCACCTTAAACTGGTGGTGGGTGAATAGTATTTATTTTAACTGTCTCTAACTACACGTTGCATGAAATATATATATACATAATATACTGCAGTGCATCTAACTATACATTGTATCAATACCCTATATAATAAAAGGCTAATATGCAAAATCAACCAAATGATGAAACAACTGGTCTCGATGACATGCACTGACTCCTAGGAGGGAGAAGCTCAATGCAGGAGCTGCGCCCTGGTGGTCAATGTGCTATCTCAGGAGGAGTGTCACTCACCAGAAGCCCTGAGCCAGGCTAATGACTGGTAAGTGCAGTGGCAATGGCAGGAGCTTCTCCTGTCTCCACGACAGTGCTATGGCTGTCCAATTGACCGCTTACGCCTGCCCACTGTCAGTCGGACATCCCCTGAGGGCTCCCGGACTGTGAAAGGGTGCAGGCTGGGCTGATGGACCCCCCTGAGAGCATGGATTTTATGCACTGGGCCTCCAGCCTTTATATATTGGTGATAGCGTCCATCATTGTTTTAAATGGTAACACTTTGTTTTTGTTTGTTTTTTTTGTTTTGTTTTGTTTTGTTTAAAATATATTTTATTGATTTTTTATAGAGTGGAAGGAAGAGGGATAGAAAGTCAGAAACATCGATGAGAGAGAAACACCGAACAGCTGCCTCTTGCACACCTCCAACTGGGGATGTGCCCGCAGCCAAGGCACATGCCCTTGACCGGAATCGAACCCGGGACCCCTCAGTCCGCAGTCCGATGCTCTATCCACTGAGCCAAACCAGTTTCGGCTAAATGGTAACACTTTGTATCTGGGGAACAATTCTGTGTTGGTGGGTGCGTGTGTGCGTCAGAAGCGTCACAATGCACGTGACATCCTCTAAGTCTCCGCCACACCAGGAGGGCTCAGCGACCTGTCCTCGAGCTCACAGGCTCATTGCCGGCGCCTGGCAATTGGTACCAATCATCGCAGCCGACTGCCCCCCACCCCAGCAATCTGCGCCAATTGTTAGCCCAGGGGAAGCAAGCCACTGGCCCGAGACCAGGCTGCATTAATTTGTATGAAAATCCTGCCTTCCAAAGACAGGTTTGGCAATTAAGGAAATAATAAAAAGACACATCAAACATGCCAGAAGGAATCTGGAATGTTTTGAAGCCAGCGTTTTCATTTTAAAAACATAAACCTTTCTTCAGAGTGACTGGAAATCAGAAGCCTGTTTGAGCGCACATGATTTCTGGCAGTTGTATGATTCATAAATAGACCAGTGGCTTATGAAGCGTGGAGGGAAAAAATGTACTCACAAGGAGGTATCGGCCATGCCAGGTCTACTGCTGGGATCATAAACCAGTGACAATAGGGGTTAATAATAGAAATGTGGGTAGTCCTCTGCTTATAATAGAGCGAACAGCACTGCTATAATTACAATTTTCTTTTTTTTTTTCCTGTTACAGAGAAATGAATCAATACCCAAGTAGAGAGAGGATGAAAATGTCTGCCATAATCTGTGCTGCTCTTCAAAAAAATTGGCTCCTTATGACTGCAAGTCAATTGTATCACTCAAAACTATTACAAGGCTGTTTATCAAATTGTGTAAATTAAAATTTGTTTTGACCTATGGAAGGCTCTTTTATGTGATTTTTGCTAGAGACTGAATAATCATGCACAATTTCCTCTTCTCTTCCAAGCTACTTTCAGAAAGAATCAATATGTTATTCCAGGGGCTGTTTAGGAGGATCAACTCTTCACGTGAGCTTTGGCTAAGTTATGTCGACACCAAGATGATTTTATGCAGACGCTCCTGGCCTGGCTGGTTGTTCATCAGGCCCAGGGAAACATTTGATTAATGATTGCAATAACTCCGCTATGTCCCAGGGACTACGATTCCCAAGAAAAATAAGAGTCCGCCTGATTGGACTCCAACAGAACTGAGTAGATCAGTAAAACTGAGGATAGACAGTGAAAAGTGCATGTTTTCCACATGCTTTGGACTGGAAAAAACTAGGCATGTGGTCTAAGTTAAAACAACAGCAGGTCTACCTTCTGTGCGGTGTTTTCTTTCTGATTGTCCTCACTTTATCGTCCTGCTCATCTTTGTTGGCAGGAGGAACCTGGCCTGAACGATTGCCGAGACTGTGCGCTAAATGCAGCTTTTCGAGAGACCAGTTATATTTTTAAACCGACTTCCAGACCCACACAACGAATTTGATGGGAATCAACTTTGAAAATGAAATGAAAAGTTGAAGACAGACACGAATTCTGGGGTTTTGTATACTTCAAGGAGCACGCCATTCCCTTTTTCAGATGTAGCGCCGCCTTTCCTGGGGCATAACGCTGATGGTAAGTCCTTGATCTGATTAGCTAAGTTCCTCTTTCGTGCATGTGCATTCAGGTTACTAGATTTCTGTCCCATGATTCCATGCTCATCCTCCTCTTCCTCTTTCTCTGCTTCCATTCACTGTTGGCCACTAACTGTGCTCCCAGGAGCCCTGGTTCCCACTCAACAGCTCCAGGATCCTAAGTATCTATTGTGTTTCTCCCGATCTCAGTCCACTCATTCCTAAGAGCCTCAGGCAAAGGAATGTTTGGAAATCAATGTGAAAACTCTCAAAAGGCCCCTGAAATTCCATCTACTTACAAACCACGTCATGACTACATGTCTAACAATTCAAAGGGGAAGCTAGAGCAGCTTTGGAGCACCAGGTAATCTAAGTGGCTCCTCTGTCTCAGCCCTAATCTTCTCATAACTAGGAAATACATACTCTTCTCTGCTTACTTCACAGATATGGAAACTGAGCCTCCCCTTACTCCCCCTCCACCCAGAGTCCAGAATGTTACCCAAGGGCTTAGAGTCTCTAGAACATGCTCATTTAGCCACCATGCAGCCTCTAATACCTGTTTATTAGTTTATTTAGACATTCAACTCAATGAATGAAAAGAACCAACTCATGTTTCAAACTTCCATACAACTGACTTCTTTCTTCCCGAACTGCGTGTCCATGTTAAATAATCACTAGCCTTAGCTGCCATTTTTTCAGTTTCAGGTTCCCTTTCCCGCTGATGGCATTCCATTGTACAAAGTCCATCTTGGTACCGAGTGACACTTTTTTTTTTTATGGTTTAACAGAAATTTACTATCTTCTCGCTCTTGAGTCGGACTCTGGAAAATATCAGCTGCCCTTCTCCTCGACCTCACTCTTAAAGAATTCCCTCATAAATAAATGTGAAAGAAGTGGAGATGCCGCCATGTTTGTGTGCATTTTTCTTATTCCTGCCACTGGAGAAGGTAAGGCTTTCCTTTGTCCATTGTTTTAATTCTTCTTAAAACTGCTGATATTTCTTTCTTTTTTAATTCCTGCTTCCAGAAGTAAATCTATTTGTTAACTTAGTGACAAACTCTTACTCTTCATGCATGTTCATATAGAACGTTACATTACTTGTTCTTGCATTTATGTGGCTAGATTAAGATTCTTATACTATTAATAGTATCCTGATTAATACTATGCATATTCTGTTGTGCATGATATCTTGTAATTAACTTTTATGAGACTGAGCCTTATCATACTCTTTACATTTAGGGTTCTGTAGGCAGATATTGCATCTTCCTTCATGTTTATGTATTCTGTGTGCTAAGGGCTATAGAATTTGGATAGTAAAGATTAAAGAAGCATTAGCAAGAGATCCAATCCATCTCTCTGTGTAACATAAGCAGAAGCTGAGGTGTTTGCTCTAAAGGGGAAATCTGGATTAGTAACATTATTTCCAGTCACATAATTTTAAACATTACCATCATTGGGAACACGGAATGTCCAAGACACTTGGAGGACATTGCATTGCATTCCACAGCCATTAGGGGCTGGTCATCGACCACCATTTGCAAATAAAGACACTGCGGCCAAGTTTCCCAGCTTGCCCTGGTCACACTGAGTGGCAAAGCTTGGATATAAAGATATTGCATCTGGCTCCATAGCCTGGAGTAGCCATGTTATTTCCTCTGTAACATGCCCAAACGTCCATGGGACTCGCAGGCTCCGTGGTGTGGGCACCAAGCCGTATAAGGCCCCAGCATTACAGCCATCAGCCCTTTCAAGCCACTCCATGAAGCCCAACCAAAATGTAACCACTGAAATGAATTAAAAAAAAGAAGTGCATTGTTTCTAATATTCTTACCTCTCTTACAAAACCTCAACTGTGAAAAGTACCTGCTAACAGCCCTCCCTGGGCCTACATGGGAGCAGCTGGCTGGTGCTGGGGACGTCACCCTACTGACCTGGCTGGTTCCCTTTTAGAACTCATAGATCCAATGACACTCAGTAGTGCCCACCCCCCACACTGGGTTTCCCTGGTAGGCTTACTATGCCCACTCCCTAAAAGTACTACTGTCTCCTCTTCTCTCCGCAAACATTCCGCACCCCCAATCTAGTCCTTCTATCAGATGAGGGCCTCATTCCATATTTTATTAAGAAAATAGAAGCCATTTGATAGGAAATGCCTCCTGTTTTCTCTGCGGAATCTAAAACCTCTCTTACATTGAAATCTACTTTCCCTTCTTACTGCATCCAGGAAGACGTCCCTCCCACAGCAACCAAAGCAAACTCCTTACTCCGCCAGGTGTCCTCCCTTTTTGTCACAGCTCCTAGGACTCTGGGTCCCGTGATTATGACCTCTCTTCCCTTCGACAAAGTCATTCCCCTCAGCATATGAACGTAGCCTAGAATCTCCCATCATCAATAAAAATGCATCCTTTTCCCTCACCTAATAATCCCATTTCTCTGTGCCCCTTCAAAGTTAAGCGTCTAGAGGAATTGTATACATTAGCTGTGTCCATGTCTTCACCTCCCACACCTCAACCAACTACAGAGTGATTTTCACCCCATAATTTTACTGAGACTGTTCTTATCAAGACCACAATGACATCCGAGGACATACTTCAGTACATCGCTTTCTGATTTATATTACGTGAACTTTCAGAGATCTTTGCCAAAGTCGACCACTCCCTCCTTGAAATACTGCCCTCTTTAACTTGCACAGTGCCTTCCTGGTTTTCCTCACCTCAGTGGTTGCTCTGTTTCTTATGCCTTTTTTCCTGTCCCTTTTACCTCTAAATTCTTTCATTCTTGTCTGTGCTTCTTATTGCATTTTCCTATTTTTATGCCCTTATTCTTGAAGATTTAACCCCTTTTATGAATTTAGGTGTATCTTCATGCTAATGACGCCTAAAGTTGGTCGTGGCTGCTCACTTCTCCTCTAAGGAAGATTCTAATGAAGGACAGGATGAAATGTTATTGCTTGGTAGATAGGTTGAGAAGAAAGGTGAGAGAAATGAAAACTTATTTACAGCACCTCACATTGGACCTCAGAGGCCCGCTCATGACGAAAGGAGGACCAGCTCTGCTCTGCAGAATTGCCCTAGCTCTCTTGGACTGGACTCTAGGCTTACTCTACCCAATGTTAGTCCTGTGGCTCTACTGAAATTCAATAACGTATGTACATTGGGATAATTACATAAAATATAAATTTTATAGTATAACTAGAGACCTGTTGCAGGAAGATTTCTGCAAGAATAGAGCTTCCTGTGGCCTGAGCAAAGCTCCCTCCCTTCTCTGCTGCCTCACTCCCTTCTCCACTACTTCGCTCGCTCCCTCCCTCCCGTCTTTTCTGCCTTGCTCCCGCCTCCCCTGCCTCACTCCTGTCTCCTCTGCCTTGCTCCCTCCCTTCTCCCCCGCCCCGCTTGCTTACTTCTCCACAGCTTTGCTTCCTTCTGCAGGGCTTGGCTTCCTCCTACACCATCTTCTGTGCACAGATATGCAAATTAACTGGCATCGTGGTTGGTTTAATTTGCATACTCACTGTGATCGGCTTGTGGGCATGGCTTGTGGGTGTGGCGAAGGTACAGTCAATTTGCGTATTACTTTTTTATTAGATAGGATACCTTTGAAATATCAATACATCACTATTTTTTGTTTCTATTGTAAGAATTGTTTTTTAATGACAGTCTTGTACCTGGACAAAATTAGTCTCTTACACCTACAGAATTAAAACTGGCAATAATGAAAGAATACATTAACTCATAAAAGCATATATTTATAATTGCCAGATATAAGATTTCCTCCTTTTATAGGTAGGCTTCCTTTGAAGATACAGCAGTAGCAGGCTTCTTCCAATTGCATATACAATGTTCTTTGGTTCAATAAACTGTTCCTAAAAGCATGTTATTCCCTAATTACAAATAAGAGGAGCATAAAATATAGATAATTTTAAACAAAATACAGAAGTTCATTATGGGAACTGCAGCACTGATTTTATTTGCAAACACACTGTTTTTTTTCCTTAAAGAATTTCCATATAGGGTTTCCTTAAAGGGTTCCATGAAGGAACTTCCCCAGCAGGGGAAGGATTTGAGACTCTGTGGTACAAGGTTATTACCTGTCTCTAACTACTGGGTCCCCCAGCCTCTCCCTTTTAAGAACATGCCCCCCCTTTTTTTTTACACCTAGAAAATAAACCTAAAGCAAGGTACTAGAGGTATTGGGTTTTGTTAATTCAGAAGACAATCTTAAACATAGTCTTTTTGTTCTGAATATTCATACCCTGGAATGAATATCATTTGATTAGTCAAAAATAAGTTTACTTTGTGATATTGCTATGCTACCATTATTATAGCATAATGAACTGTTTACCTGAAAGATGGTTTGGTCATTTGTTGTTTTGTTTCTGTGTCTTAGTTTGTGTATGTTTGAGTGGATTTGTTGCCTTATTTTAGCAAACGATTGAACTGTGACACATTTAGTAAACTGTTCTTTGGGAGTCAATCCACATAAGAGTGCAATTATCTGAGGTGCATGAGAGGAGAAGACAATTCTTAGATTCAAGAAATGTGTATGGCGAATGACCAAGCAACGAGGCGAATGAGGCAGATTGTGTAATGCTCCTGAAGATACTCCTGCAAAATGAACACAACCATCACTTGTTGAGGCCACAGTTATGCTGAGAGGAAGGGTGTCCATTGGGGTAAGTATGGCTTATAGTTGCCATGCCCACAGCTTGGAGCACGGCAGATGCTTCACAATAACAGCCAGGAGGCCTGAGGTGAGTCAAGCCCTTACATATCCCATTTAGTAATAAAAGTAGAGCAATGTGGCTGAAACCAGTTTGGCTCAGGGGATAGAGCGCCGGCCTGTGGATTGAGAGATCCCAGGTTTTATTCTGGTCAAGGACATGTACCTTGGTTTTGGGCACATCCCCAGTGGGGAGTGTGCATGAGGCAGCTGATCAATGTTCCTCTCTCATCGATGTTTCTGATTTTCTATCCCTCTCCCTTCCTCTCTGTAAAAAATCAATAAAATACATTTTTTAAAAAGTAGAGCAATGTGAATGGTGCCCAGGCAGAGAAAAGTTATATTTGTAAAAGCTTTCTACCAATATGGAAGCGGGGGTGGGGATTAAAATAAGAGAGGAGGTCGAAGATTGGAGAGACATTTGATGCCATCCAATGTTTATGGGGGAAGCATTAATTTAAATTTCAATATGGACTCAGGATATACTTACTAGACAATTCAGTTAGGCATTTGACAGCTAAACTCTAAAGCAGATTTTTGACAATCTATGTCTAAGGAAAAGACATGAGTAATGTATCTGTCATCATTTCTTTGGTGTTTGTTTAGTCACACTCATACAAGGGCAAAAGTATCCCTCTTTATTTAGAATCTTTTTTCCAAAATCATTTATTTTTTCATAAAGTATCGTTATACTAAAAGATAGCTACAATTGAAAAAGACATATTAAACGTATCATAATTCTAGAAAATATTATTTATCTCTTTCTGACTTCCTTAAAAATGGGATATACCATACAAAGAAAAATAGAAACACAAGGAAAACATTATAACTATATTTAACAAGGAATGATATATCGCTTTATTTTCAATAACAGATTCAATCTTCTTTTCCCCTGGATTAAAAATTAATCTTTTTCATTTTTATTACCCTGCACAGTATTGATTTTAGAGTATTTTAAAATAATATGTAATATTAGTGGATGTTTTTATTTTTTATATCTGAAATTATGTCTTTAAATACAAGGTATAGCATTATTTATTAAAGGTTTTTATAATAGTGGATATTACTATTTTGGAACATTGATTTTAAAGTCATAATTTTTAGTAGTTCTAAAGTAAGAACATTTTAAATAAAATAGCCTATTACTCATGCTTTATATAGTGTGTTGATTAATCAATTAATGTGTCCAATCCATAAACTCTAAAATTTCCAAAAGTATAATTTTAGAGGAAATTACACAAATTTTTTGTTTCATCCAGAAAAATGTCTAGCAAAGAAGACTAGTAAAGGGGAAAGAAGACTGGATTTTGCTTCTTTGTCCAACTCCATTTCTTACCAACAATGGATATATAGTATATAGACATATTAGCCAACGTAACGGCAGATTATCCGATAAGCCACAATGACAGCCAAAGTCACACCATCTGCAGAAAACAAGCATCCCTCCTGTGTGGGAGGGTGGGCCCCGGTCTGCCTGAGAGCTTCCCGCCATTCTTCGGAATTTGGAATTAAGGCAAACAGAGTCGGGCACTCAGATGTCTGTTTTCAGAGAGCCACCGTGATCTATTGTTGCCTTTACTGTGGGAATTCTGCTCGTTAAACATCGCAAGCTAATCAAGATCTGAGGTCACGTTCGTGAGCATCGCCTGTGCCCAGAAGCATTTCTGGATTCCTTGCCCCTGGGATCTGCAGTCACTGCTTGGCCTAGATCCTCTTCCCCATGGTGAAATACAACCTCCAAGATTGCAAACTCTTTTGTGTTTTTATATTTACAGACATTGTTTGTTGAAATCACTCAGAGGGACATTGCCATTTTATGAGTAGGCTTCATTAAACTCACCAAGTAGGGTGCTTTGCTACAGCTCGTGCCATCCCTGAGGTGTTATTGTGAACGTAGAGCAGATATTGTGGAATAAATGAGAAGTGAAGTCTGAGCTAGGTGCTGAGGCAGTAAGAGGACATCCAGTCATTTAAAATGACTGTTAATTGAGCCCCGCTGGTGTAGCTCAGCAGTTGAGCATCAACCCAGGAACCCAGGGGGGCACCAGTTCAGTTCCAGTCAGGGCACATACCCAGGTTGCAGGCTTGATCCCCTGCAGCTGATCAGTGATTCTCTGTCATCATTGATGTTTCTATCTCTCTCCCTTCCTTTCTAATATCATAAGAAAAAGTTGCATACAAATCCTAAGATCTTGACAGACACAAAGCAATTAATCAAGTCCAATATCAATCCTGTAAACTATTACCAACTTACTTTCATTTTTTAGTAGAAGCTTACACTAGATTAAAGGTATCTGACAGAAAGACTTCACTTGACTTCACAATTACGGCAAAATTTTGAAGGTATCTCCGTTAAAGTCAGAAACAGGAAGAGAAGAGCTGTAAAATGGCTGATCTTCACCAAGAAAAGATTGTTCTAATAAAAAATACAGAGAAGAAGAAGAAATTACATATATAAGATTTGGATAGGAAGAAGCAAAGCTGTTATTACATGCTGATACTGTAATTTTCTATCATGGAACATCCAAAATGATCTACAAGTTAATAAAACAAGATTAGTTTAAGTCAACAGAATCCAAGCTGTTCTCACATAACAGCAGTAACCAACAGAAAACTGCAATAAAAAGAATTTGCTATTCAGAACAGCAACGAAACCTCTGTTATCCCTTGGATTAAATAAAACAAAAGATGCCTAATATATTGAGAAAATGGAAAAAATGTTATTGAAGGAAATAAAATAGATCTGAACAATCAGAGTGAGACAAACTATTTTCATAGGTGGAGAAGTTCTGAAAATTGTCATAAATGTTTGATACAATTTAAATCAAGGCCTCAATGTGATTTTAGTGAAACTGAGCAAACAAATTCTAAAATTCATGTTGAAGGGTAAACAGCCAAGATGACCAAGACAGTTCTAAAAATGGAAGAAGGAAAACAGGGGATTTGTCATACAGAAGTGAAGGCTTGTTATGAATACACTAGAGGCCCAGTGCATGAAATTTGTGCATGAGTAGGGTCCCGAGGCCTGGCCAGTGATCAGGGCCAATCTGTGGGGCTACTGATAGGTCGATCAGGGGGCCTCCTGCTGGCACCCACCTTGGTGCTCGCTCTCTCTCTCTCTCTCTCTCTCTTCCTCTCCCTCTCCCTCTCCCTCCCTGTCTCCCTAGCCCTCTCTCCTCCTTATTCTCTCTTCCTTGCCTTGTCCATTTTATTTATTTATTTGTTTATTTGTTTATTTATTTATTTAAAATCATTTTATTGATATCAGAGAGTAAGGGAGAGGAAGAAAGAGATAGAAATATCAATGATGATAGAGAATCGTTGATGGGCTGCCTCCTGCATGCTTCTCACTGGGGACCCAGCCTGCAACCAGGGCATGTGACCTTGACCCAAATCCAACCTGGCGCCCTTCAGTCCACAGGCTGACTCTCTATCCACTGAGCCCAATGGGCTAGGGCTCTCTATTTTATTTAAAGAAACTAGGAAAACTTTAATGATATGGTGTGAGAGAAGGTCATGTGAAAATTGTATTTCATATTATAATTTGTGTACTTTCCCAAACACCCCAGTCCTCTCACCTCGCTACTTGCTCCAAACTAAATTAAAATAATTGAGTCTCTCTAAGTCTTTGAAACTTTAAGGCCAAATAAACTTGGTTTTGTGCTTTAAAAGATACTATTTTATGATCTACTAGAGTCCCGGTGCACAAAATTTATGCATGGGGGGTGGGGTGTCCCTCAGTCCAGCCTGCACCCTCTCCAATCTGGGACACATCTCACAATCCAGAACTGCTGCTTCCAACCGCCCACTTGCCTGCCTGTCTGATCACCCCTTAACAACTTTCTTGCCAGCCTGATAAATGCCTAACTGCCCCTAACTGCTCTCTCTTACAGGCCTGGTAACCCCTAACTGCCCTCCCTTGCCAGCTTGCTTGCCCCTAACTTCCCTCCCCTGCAGGCCTGGACCCCCCAACTGCCTTCCCCTGCAGGCCTGGTCCTCCCCAACTTCCCTTCTTTGCTGGCCCAGTCACCCCTAACTGCCCTCCCTTGCCAGCTTGGTTGCTCCCAACTGCCCTCCCTGACAGACCTGGTCCCTCCCAGCTGCCCTCCTTGCAGGCCTGGGTCCCCCACAACTTCTCTTCCCTGCAGACCTGGTCCCTCCCCTGCTGGCCTGATTGCCCCCAACTACCTTCCCCTGAAGGCCTGGGTCCCCCCTAACTTCCCTCTCCTGCAGGCTGGTCCCCCTCAATTGCCCTCCCCTGCAGGCCTGGTCCCCTCCAACTGCCCTCCCCTGCAGACCTGGGTCCCTCCCCTGCAAACTTGGTCCCTCTCCTGCTGGCCTGATTGCCCCCAACTGCCTTCCCCTGCAGGCCTGGGTCTCTCCCAACTGCCCTCCCCTGCCGGCCTGGGTCTCCCTCAATTGCCCTCCCTTGCAGGCCTGGTCCCCTCCAACTGCCCTCTCCTGCAGGCCATTTTGTGGCAGCCATCTTGTCTCCACATAGGGGCAGCCATCTCTGACCACATGGGGGCAGCCATTTGTGTGTTGGAGTGATGGTCAATTTGTATATTACTCTTTTATTAGATAGGATGTAGAACATGTTGTATAAGTTGAGAAAAATTATTTATAAGCAAAAATGGAAGAATTTCCCCAACTTTAGATAGAATAGACTATACTAAGATTAAGAATAGCATATTCCTTTTTTGAAAGGTAAAATGGCCTACACTTCTTTTCTGCATACATATCTAAGGTATTGAAGAGTTCCTTTAAAAATCACCAGCAATATATAATCAAAAGTGTAGATAATATTTTCATTATACATAGAGACTTGTGCTATCTTCATCTCTGATTATATACTTCAAAGAAGTTGTAATTTTGGTACAGTTATTGAAGAAAATTTTTAAAATGCAGTTAAATACAAATAAAATATCAAATAATTTGTAATCCACCATCATAGAGAAGTTAATCCCAACAAATTCACTTGACTTTATTCTAAGGCTTATAATCAAAGGGAGAGCTGAGTTATCACCAAATGTTAATTGACTCGGGGCTTTGTCTAGTCAAAGGTTGTTTTTGACCCAGGAGGACTCTTCTGAGTCTACCTCGTGATCTTCTTGGTTCTGGGAAGAATCTAGAATTTTAAAAGGAGATTTCAAGAGAACTGTTACTCTTTGGGAAGCTCAGGTGAAGTGGACAGAGAGCATCCTCTGAGTTTGGGTTTTTGTTGTGCCAGGCAGCCATAAGCATCTCTTGGACTGAGCTGTGCTGATATTTCTTGTCCAGCATGTCTCTCCAGCATCTTCTGTGCTAACAATTCCTTTATTGCCATGGTGACGTCTACACCATTTCTCTCCCTACTAAATCTCACGAGAAGACTCCATGAGTGCCAGAATTCCTCTGTCCTGTGAAACAGATTGTTACAATGTCCAGGCTGATGGGACAGCAATCGCTGTTTGCAAATTCTAGAATAAACATGTATGTGGATGCACCTGCCAATAAGAATGAAACCATCTTTTTTTACTCCCTAATGAAAACACAAGCAAGATATATATTTGAGAATCTGCCATTAGACTCAACTAAATACACACACACATACATGCACACCATAACACACACACACAGAGCAAACACCACGGAATGTGTGACTTAGGATAAAAATATTTCTTCTGTTAATACCAACTTGAGATAGACTATTTGACCACATTTATTAAAAATATGAAATAAAGGGCCAATCCCTTATAGTTTATTTTGAATTTTCTGAAATAGCTGATGCTATTAATTATGGCGAGTTCTTTATTTAGTTCAGGAATAAGTCTATATTACTATCTCTGGAAGATTAATCAATGCAGGCTTAATACCATAAACATATATTTAGTAGAGTTTAAAATGTTCTCTAAAGCAATAATCATTTTAAATTAATTAAACAGTTTAGGTTGGTAATGATTCTCACGCAAAGAAGTATCAGTAGTGTTTTGACACATTATCATTCAAGTTTCAGGATCAGTAAGTGGTCCAGCTGAAACATGAACTTGGATTTCTTTGCCCTTAAAACCTATGTTCTTTCGCCAAGACCGGTTTGGCTCAGTGGATAGAGTGTTGGACTTCGGACTGAAGGGTCCCGGGTTCGATTCTGGCAAGGGCATGTACCTTGGCTGCGGGCACATCCCCAGTAGGGGGCGTGCAAGAGGCAGCTAATCGATGTCTCTCATAGACGTTTCTGACTTTCTATCCCTCTCCCTTCCTCTCTGTGAAAAATCAATAAAATATATTAAAAACAAAACAAAAAACACCTATGTTCTTTCTATTACCAAGAAGGGGAGCAGGACTCCCTCAGGTAGTAAAGTCGCAGAGATCTGAAACAGTGCCTTGTGTCAAGGACACTCAGGTGGTTCGTGCAATGCCGAGGGCTGGCTCCTCAGGCAGGCAGGACAGCTGGCAGAAGGCACCCCCTAATGAGGAAAGAAAGAACCAGTGAGTAGCACAGAGCCCATAGTGTTTTGAGCAGAGAGGACCAGGGTAATATTTGCCTTTTAAATACCAGTAGTTAAAGAGGGATGCGTTTTAGGGGATTATTGAAATAACCCTGGTTTTCACCTCCAATCCTGCAGGAGCTGATGGGTGGAAGAATGGCTTGGCGGTGAGGGCCTGGGCATGTTTGGAAAGTGGCATGTGGAGGATCTGGGAATATACCTGTTATTGAGAAGAGTAAGAGAAGAGAATGAGCCATGAATTACTTCTAGGGGTCAGGGTGGGGTGATCAGAAACTGGAGAGGCTGACTGTGAATGGAAGGACAGTCCCATGTGGAAGCTGAGGTGGATTTGGTTGGAGGAAAAATGCTGGTTGTGTGGACACGTCCTGGAGAGAGTTGATGTGTGCCTTGTGGTCAGGGAAAGCAGCTGGAATACTCTTATATAATAAAGAGGCAATATGCAAATTGACCATCACTCCAGCACAAAATATGGCCACCCCTATGTGGACACAAGAATGCCATCACAAGATGGCCAGCACAGGAGGGCAATTGTGGGCAATCAGGCCAGCAGAGGAAGGCAGTTGGGAGGGACCAGGACTGCAAGGAAGGGCAGTTGGGGGTTATCAGGCCTGCAAGGGGGGCAGTTGGGAGGGACCAGGCCTGCAGGGGAGGGCATTTGGGGGTTACAACTTCAGCAGGGGAGGGCAGGGAGGGGCAATTGGGCCAGCAAGGGAGCAGTTAGGTGTCGATCAGGCTGGCAGGTGAGTGGTTAAGGGTAATCAGCCTGGCAGGCAGAAGCAGTTAGGGGCAATCAGTCAGGCAGAAAGATGAGCAGTTGGGAGCCAGCAGTCCTGGATTGTGAGAGGGATGTCCAACTGCTCTCAAGGGGTCCCAGATTGGAGAGGGTGCAGGCTGCCCCGCTCATGAATTCTGTGCACCGGGCCTCTAGTTATGTAGATAAAGGCTTAGAGAGAGGGATCAGAGTGCTGAGGGAGAGACTGGAGCAAGCGGAGAAAGTCACAGGAACAAGCTTACAACGTGGAGACCATGGAAGGAGCACAGTGAGGAGCAAGTGAGAGTACTGTGTGTGGAGGAGCAAAGAATTTCATTTTAGTGAAGAGGACTAGTAAGACCTATTTTGGAATGAATATACCTATGCAGTTACATAAATAATTGTGATTTTATATATATATGTATTCATTACACAGGGGTGGGCAAAAGTAGGTCTACAATTTGAATATGTGAAACATATTATTATTTATTAATTATTGTATCATTTTACATATAAACAACCCTAAGCCTGCTTTTGCCCACTTCTTTTCCTTCCTTCCTTCCTTTCTTCCTTCCTTCCTTCCTTCCTTCCTTCCTTCCTTTCTTCTTCCTTTCTTTCTTTCTTTCTTTCTTTCTTTCTTTCTTCCTTTCTTTCTTTGATGTTTTTATTGATTTCAGAGAAGGAAAAAGAGGGAAAGAGATAGAAACATCAATGATAAGAGAAAATCATTGATCAACTGCCTCCTGCATGCCCCTTCCTCACCCCTCCCCCACTGGAGATCAAGTCTGCAACCCATGCATGTGCCCTTGACTGGAATCAACCCTGGGACCTTTCAGTTCACAGGCTGATGCTCAATCCACTGAGCCAAACCAGCTAGGGCTGCCTACTTCTGTATACACCTACAAATCTTTTGTGTATATACACACAGGTGCTGTATACATATGCATAAAACCATATGGCTTTATGTGCCTATATAAATGTATATACCACTAATATATGTTTACCTATAAATTTGTACATACCAAAAGTTTATATATATATCTATCATATGCATATTACAGATGTATAATACACAAGTACGTATCTGTGTAGACACACATAAAAGATATATTGTCATTCATTTTGCATATAGTATATGTATGCATACAGGAAGGTTTGCCCTGCTATAATTCATACTAATAAAAGCATGATATTCTAATTAGACCAGACAGCCATCTACCTTCCAGACATCTGGGCATCCTTTTAAACAAAGCCACAGTGGCAGGATAAGGCAGAAGCAGTTAGGGGCAATCAGGCAGGGATAAGGCAGAAGCAGTTAGGGGCAATCAGGCAGGGATAAGGCAGAAGCAGTTAGAGGCAATCAGGTAGGTAGGCAGAGGAGTTAGGGGCAATCAGGCAGGCAGGCAGAGTGGTTAGGAGCCAGCAGTCCCATATTGTGAGAGGGATGTCTGACTGCCAGCTCAGAAACTGGCAGTCAGAGATCCTCTGAGGAGTCCTGGATTGGGGAAGGTGCAGGCTGGCCTGAGGGACACCCCCCTCCCACCCCATGCATAAACTTCATACACCGGGCCTACAGTTCTATAAAATAAAAGCCTAATATGCAAATTGTCCCCTCCACTGGGAGTTCAACCAGCCAGCCAATCACCCAGGCAGTAGGTGGCAGCCACTTTGGACCCTACCTGAATTTCCTGCACTGGGCCTCTAGTCTTACTATCATGATCACCTATTTTACACACACACACACACACACACACACACACACACACACTCCTACACTAAAGAGAAAGAATTGAGTTGAATTTTTGTTTGAATGTTAACAGAAAAGAAATAGAATAAACACAAATTCATTTAAGGCTGGGAAATCTTTCAGCAGCTTATCCGACATTTTAGCTTTTAATATTAGCATTCCCCAAACTTATAATTTGCTTGCAAAAAAAAATTGACACATTGTAGATTTAAAAGATTAATAAATTACATTCCATTCTTCAAGATTATTTTATTTCTCACTTTCATTCAGATGTCAGTTCAATCTAATAGACTTATTTATACACATATTATTAACTAAGCATTCAAATTATACTCAGACAAACAATAACATTAATAAGACATAGATCATGCACTAAAATGATACATTGTCCAGGGTGAATGGCAGGCATGTAAATACGAACAAATGGTGATAAAAGCAATAATAGAAATAAATGTGCAATATCCAGTAGGAACTTAGAGGAGAGGATGAATTTATCAATTGTTCATTTATTCCTCATTTCCTCAAGACTAGATTTAAAGTGGCTCACAACCGCATGAAATAAAAGGTAAATGAGAAATGAAATCAGAGGAAAAATAAGTTTAAATGATTTTAAGTCAACAACAAATGGATATACAGACACATAGTTAAGGTTTAGAAAATGCTAGAACAGGCAACTCATTAACATCTAGGCTTTCTGGAAAAGAGGCAAAAATGAAAACAAATTGCACTCTTCATTTTCCCATTAAAGAAAAAGAGAAGGAGCCTAAACCTTGGGCCAAAACAAAAGAGTTTTTCCTCAGAGGTAGTCAAAAAGAGAACAATACACCATCGTTGACAACATCTG
This sequence comes from Antrozous pallidus, assembly GCA_027563665.1. Lineage (NCBI taxonomy): Eukaryota > Metazoa > Chordata > Mammalia > Chiroptera > Vespertilionidae > Antrozous > Antrozous pallidus. The sequence continues at coordinate 3,103,228 of CM050512.1, read as the reverse complement.
TATGATAAATGATTTTGCGGGGCTGTTTCTTACAGTGGCTCTTAGCATGGGCCAATGATAATGTAATGTCAAATTGCATTCAATAAAAACGGTTTCACCAGAGAACACATGGCCCATGTATTCCAGATGTGTGGGTTCTGTTTGCCTGCTTTATCCGAAGAACGGATTTTTGTGTGTCTGCAAGAACACACAGACTATATTTCACTCAGTCAATCCTTTGTAAACCTATGTTATCCAAGCAAGTATCTGGTGAGTATCAAGAGTGAGTTCCAGGTTATAGTCCTTGACAATCACTTAGGGTGCTACTAGTTCAGTCTACTGATTGAATAACGAGCACGCCTACCTCCCTGTGGGGATGAGATGGGTACAGATTTCATAAAATTTCTAGTAAAATGCATGAAACAAAATGTACTGTAGGAACCAATTTTAAGTGTAGAGTTCAGAGGTATTAAGATTGTGGTTGAACATCACCATCATCCCTTCACAAAACTCAACTTGGAACATTGATCGGACACTGCACCTACTAAACAATAGCTACCTGTCCCCCTCCCAGCCTGTGTTGCTGACATAGGACTTTAGCTGGTTTTTGAAGAGAGTATAGGGGAGCATCAGACTTAAAATGGGGAGACTCCTGTACAAGGCAGGTGAGTCTAATATTGTTCTTTGTGCAATTTGTTAATGTAAAAAAAAAAAATTCAAACCTGTAAAGAATGTTTGTGAGTTGATTTGAGCCAAACTGTCAACAATTGCTGGAAAGCAGAACCTCAACAAATTGAGATAGTGCTCTAAAGAATGGAGGGTTATATCTATATTTATATACTAGAGCCCTGGTGCATGAATTTGTGCACAGGTAGGATCTGGCTGTGCACGAATTCATGCACCAGGGAGTGCATGATAAAGCAGGCTTCCTCCATTGCTGGGGAAACCCAAGCCTTTCTCCTGCTCTCATTGGCCACAGCCATCTTGGTTAGGTTTATTTGCACATTAGTTCCTGATTGGCTTATGGGCGTGGCTTGTGGGCATGACTGATGGGTGTACGGAGAGGTATGGTCAATTTTCATATTACTCTTTTATTAGATAGGATTGCAATCAAAGGAGGGACAAAGGGACATGAAATCTATAGGTGATGGACTGAGAGGCAGGAGAAAGCAAAGCTGGTTGGGAGGGAAAGGGAACCCCTGGGATTGGATAAAAAGCAAAATGATAAAACTGATAGACACATACTTAGGTGAGTTCAGGAAGAAAGAACATGACAGCAATGGAGGAATTTGTGGCATCTGCCTTGGTGTCCAGGCACATTAGACTGTGCCCAAAGAGGTCCCAGAAAAAGGGAGGTTACAAGTTACCCTGACATTTCAAGGGTATGTTATCATAGATGCAAAAAGACAGGTAGGCTCCGTTAAGGTGAAGGCTGACCTTGACAGTGAAGATAACTACCCACCATCACTGCTTTTAGTTAAAGTTTAATTCCAGACCATCCTTTGTGGTGACTATAGATCTCTGAGTTTGCAAGACCACCATGCAGGCCTCCCCTGAGCTTGTCAGGTCAGCATGTGGCCCCTTTCCCCACAAGTGGAAGGCAGAGGTGGGAGGGATCCTGAGAGAGAAGAGGGTGAAGAACCAGGGGCCCCAGAGCTTCCCACGTCCTGGGAAAGAGCTTGGCTGTCCAAGCAATGAGAAGGGAACAGGGAGGTAATGTTGGTATGCCAGAAAAATTAATTACTTGCTGGAGAAAGGGGGGCCTGGCGGAGCATGAAATGGAGGCAGCAGGACCATGTGGAGGGCCAGGGCCACCGTCTAAGATGTGTTCTCCTCCCTCCTTACCTGTGCGTCTCGCTGGGCGGCAGAGTGGGTCTCAGAATTGCGCGTGGGCAGGAAGTGTGTCTGCGCACAAGCTTCTTCCCCACGTGGAGAAGAGAACTTTTTGGTGTTTTTTTTAATAAATCTTTATTGTTCAGATTATTACAGGTGTTCCTCTCCCCACCCCATAGCTCCCCACCCCCTCATGCCCTCACGCCCCCCCCCCCCCCCCACTGTCTTCATCCATAGATGTAAGATTTTTGTCCAGTCTCTTCTGACATTTTCAGAAAGTGCCTGTTAGTGAAGAACCAGAGAAGCCCCATGGAAGGGGAAGCCTGAATGGGACCCAGGAGAGCACTCAGGGTGCCGTCCTCCCCCTCCTCTCCCCCTCAGCCCCCCTCCCCGCCCCCAGGATCCTCTCCCTCCTCACAGGGTTTGCACAGCCCGTCGGCTGTATCATTCATCAACTGCGTGATTTGTCTGTAGTTCCATGTGAACTGTTTAAGTTTTCCTTAAGCTACCACTGATAAAATATTGCCCACGTTTCAGGCAGGTAAGGTGTTGGTGTGACACATTTCCATTCTGCCACCTCATTACCTTCGTATTAGCGAACACCTCTCTCCCACCACATCACCATCTCTTATTCGTGCTGGCGAGATTATTTAACATTGATAACATTTCGTTTTCTGGGATACCATGAATGTGAAAGCGCAGCGCAGAAATGTTCAAACATTTCTTCTTTATGTAACTGAGTTTACTGGGATTACATTGGTTTAAAACATTATGTAGACTTCAGGTATAGTGTACAAACAGATACCAGCATTGCATGCCAAGTGTATTTCTCAATTCAGCGGCGGGGTAGATTTTGGTCGCTAATATCAACACGAATTTAGACTTGGCCATGCCATAACTCGATTTGGTTATTGCCGAGGTCAATAACAAAACGACCCAAACACGTCTTGACTACCTTCTCTCTTTTCTCCGAAGTCTTACCCAGCAGCCAGCCAGAGGGCCCGGCGGGGACATTGGCTCCGGGGAAGATCTGCGGGCCCCATCGCGCGCCGAGCCCCCCTTTCAGGACGGCGGCGAAGAGGAAAATAACCAGGCAGCCCGGTCCGAGGTGAGCCCGCCTCGGCCCGGGAATAAACAAAGCGCTCCGGATGAGCGGGGTTCACCTCATATTTGTGTAATACCCTGGAAGAAATTAGGTTTCAATAAAGTCCATTTTTGTCCCCGCATGGAGCAATGAATCTCGCACCCGGCGGGCCCGAGGCACCTGGCGGCCCTGCGCGGGGCACAAACCATCTGGGGGTAATTACCGCTAGGTATTCTTCCCGGCCAGATGGGACCGGCCAGCGCCCGCCCCGTCATTTACAACATAATTCCTTTCAATGATATACTTAATCCTCCCACCAGCTATGCTTTTCAGCTCGCTGTTGTCACTGTTCCTTTATGTTAATGCAGCCGCAGGAAGGAGAAAAGGAGGGGGGGGCCGGAGAGAGAGGGGGAGAGGGAGGGAGAGAGAGAGCAAGAAAAACAAGGGGAAGGGGGGGAGAGAGTGCTGGCGCCTCTGGGGACCGGGGAAATTATTCATCCCTAAATTGTTTCCAGCACAGCGAGTACAGTAACACATTTTTTCAAAAGAGGTCTGAAATTACCCTGAAGGAGGTCAATGGGACGGCCCCGGGGACCAGCTGAGCCTCCTCGCCACCTGTTAGCGGGGGGCCGGGCCTCGAGCTGCTGATGCGCTGCCCGCTGCCAGCCGCTGTGGACGGGGCGGCCACCCCGTCAGGCCGGCCACAGGCCCGCTTTGGGGTCCTGCGTGGGGCTCGGCCCCGGCTCAGCGAGGCCACCAGCTTGCCCGGCCGCGCCCTGGCCCTCCACCGGGGCCGTTTGTCTGGGAAAGCATCTCATTTGGCCAGGGACGCCCCCTCCAGCCGGGCTGCCTGCATTCTTTCTTCGGGGCAGGGGGTGCACAGGCGGGCACACCTCTCAGCTCCCACGTGCGCTCACCGCCGAGGGTTGGAGGTGACGGGTGGGGAGACATCACTTACTGTTTGGTGACCTGTCTCCCGGTGCGGCTGAGCTTTGTCATTTTATTTATTTTTTTAGTTTTTAGAAAATGTATTTTATTGAGAGAGAAAGGGAGAAGGATAGAGAGTTAGAAGCATGGGTGAGAGAGAAACATCCATCAGCTGCCTACTGCACACCTACTACTGGGGATGTGCCCGCAGCCAAGGTCCATGCCCTTGACCGGAATAGAACCCGGGACCTTCCAGTCCGCAGACCGATGCTCCATCCACTGAGCCACGCCGGTTTCGGCCGGGATCGTGTTTTCCTTCACTGGAGAGTGTGTCTCTGAAATACGCTCTGTGCAGCATTCTTAGAAGCAACCGGGCCCCACCCCTGGGGTGAGTCTGCAGGGGAAGGGTGTGCCTCATTCGGAACCAGTGTCCCCCCAAATCATTCAGTGCCCGGTGGCAGCAGTTGGAGGGACTTCAAGAAGGGAGACGGGAGTCTCTGGTTTTATGTCTGTTTACCTCCCCGTCCAGGAAAGGCCGTGTTATCCAACGGGCGAGGCTCACCCACGGCGCTCACTGTCTAGCCACCGCCTGTGCAGTCAGCCGTGCGGCACCCTCGTCCCGGCACCGCACACGCCGAGAAGGAAGCAGGTGGTTCGGGGCCGGTAGAGGCCGGGCTCACGGGTGGTGTTTGCACGTCCTCTTTCCTGCCCTATAGTTCTGACCGTCATCGAAGGGGTCGTGACATCCGGACATTATTTCTGGGCGAAGGGCGGGAACCAGGGGTGTGGATGATTCCCCCGTTAGATGCTGCCCGCCCTGGCCTCTCTCGCCTTGAGTCATGTGGTCGGTACTCTGATGGCCTGCGGCCTGGTTTCCCGTCTCTGCCAGGCAGCTGGGAGCCTCAGACAGCATTCTCCTCCCCGCCCCTCCTGTGGCTGCCGGTCACAGGGTCTCCCTGGCCTTCACGCCCAGGCCCCATCTGCCTGCTGCACTTCCTCCCCGGCCCCTTTCCCTTCCAGTTCTCCAGCGACCCTTCCTCCGAGAAGCCTTCTCAGCTTACCCTTAGGTTCTGCTTGATGCCCCCCAGGTGCTCCCATGCACCCTTGTGTCCCCATTATAGCAGGCACTGCCTGGTCTCTGTTCTGTGCCCCCACCATCCTGTCTGCTGGGGGCCGGTCAGGCTGTTATGCCCAGATTTCAACATTCCCTGAGACCACCAGGGAGCCAAGTCCGATGCAATAGCAAAGAGCCTTTATTACAAGCTGGAGCTTGGCTCTCTGCCCCCCCTGACGCAGGGGCAGGACGCAAAGGAGGAAAAATATCCAAAGCATGTTGACTTTATTTTTATTTATTTATTTATTTATTTTTCAACAAAAGAGAAACTTTATTGAGGCCCCAGCATCACAGGGTTCAAGTAGAAGGCTACCCTGTGGACCCAAGGAGCTGGTTGAGAGCCTTATTTAACCTTCTTCTTGGGGCGCAGGTTGTTGGTGTGGCCACATTTCTTCTTACGGCAGTTGACAGCACGGGGGTGCAGGCGGGCATAACACTTGCGGCAGATCATCTTGTCGCAGTTGTACTTTTGCGCGAGCTGGCGGAGGGAGGGTTCGATGATGCCACCCCTTAGACGAAGCACCAAGTGGAGGGTGGACTCTTTCTGTATATTGTAGTCTGAGAGAGTACGACCATCCTCTAGTTGTTTGCCCGCAAAAATCAGACGCTGCTGGTCAGGTGGGATGCCCTCCTTGTCTTGGATTTTAGCTTTGACATTTTCAATGGTGTCACTGGGCTCAACCTCAAGGGTGATAAGTCTTGCCAGTCAGGGTCTTCACAAAGATCTGCATTTCTGCGTCTGCTGGGGAGGCTGCTCCACCACCTCGTTGACGAGAAAGAGCCAAAGCATGTTGATTTTATAGGGAGGTGGGGCCAGACGCGAACCACGGAGTCGGCCGATTCCGATTGGTTGGGTGATGGCTGGGGCTAGTGACGCAAATAATGCCTAACGCACGAGACCTGTCCTGTCCTTTGCTCTTGATTGGAGCTCAGGTGCACAGTCTTTCAAGATTGGCTAATTCAAAGGAAGCGGTTGGTCTTTGTGATTTTAAGATGACAGCCCTCAGCTAAGTTTACACATCATGCGGCCGACATGGTGGCTGCCAAGTCATACAGCCCAAAATGGCAGCTGTCTAAATTGTTCTTTGCAGTCCCACTCTGCCCTTTCAAGGTCTCTGGAGAGTGGGCTGCAGAGATATTTGTGGGATGAACAGGTGGCTGGGGCAGTTGGCTGCTCCCTCTGGCAGCAGGGAGGCGGGGCAGGGGGGTGAGAGGGTTGGGGGCGGGGGAGGAGAGAGCTGTAGGGGGGCCGAGGTGCTGCCAAGTCACAGACACCCTCAGCTCAAGCCATCCCACCAGGTGGGCACCTTCCAGCGTGGCCACCTGCTACTGGACGAGGCGGCCAGGACCCACCAAGCAAGGCCCTCCCCAGGCTTCTCAGCGCCGGTGGGCTTCCGAACAGAACGTCCCATCCAGGGTTCCGTGCAGGCCTCTCCCTCTGCGGGCACAGGGCCTCGTGGTCTCCGTCTGGTCCCCAGGAAGCCGAGTCCCCCGGGCTCGGTGGTCAAATGGCTTCTTCCCCCTCTCCCCAGCCCTGCAGGATGGGGCCATGTCTTCAGGGCTCACGGCCCGGGGCTCAGCTGGGCAGGCAGAGTCACACTCACGGGCCGCCGCCTGGCCTCGTGGCCGCCAAGAGCCTGAAGCCCTGCGCGCTCTGCTCGGCCTCCTCCTGACTGTGCTCCCCTGTCCACAGGCGGGACCGGGCCCCTCGGAGACCCGGGTCCGGAGGAGAGTGTCACAGCAACGAAACCCTCTGGGGCGCCGTCACCGTCACAGGGGCACCCGGACAAGGCGGCGAGGCCGGCCAGAGACCGAGCTCGCTGAGCCTCCCGTCCCCAGCTGCCAGCATCGGAATGGCGGGGCAGCCCCTGGCCGCTGGCCTGCAGTGCGGACGGAAGACACCCACGTGAGGCCCGGCCGGTGGGGCTCGCTGGGTGAGCGTCAGCCTCGGAGCCAGGAGGTCACAGTGCGAATCCCGGTCCAGGCCAGGCCCAGGCGGTGGGCTTGATCCCCAGTGTGGAGCGTGCAGAGGCAGCCGGTCCATGATTTTCTTTCATCATTGATGCTTCCCCCCTCCTTCTCCCTCCCCCTCTCCCTTTCCTTTCCCCTCTCCTTCTCCTTCTCCCCCCTCCTTCCCCCCTCCCTCCCCCTCTCCCTCCCCTTCCCCTTCTCCCTCCCCCGTCCCTGTCCCTCTCCCTTTCCTTCCCCCTCTCCCTCTCCCTCTCCTTCTCCCCCCTCTCCCTCCCCTCTCTCTCCCCTTCCCCCTCTCCCTCCCCCCTCCCTGTCCCTCTCCCTTTCCTTCCCCCTCTCCCTCTCCCTCTCCTTCTCCCCCTGTACCTCCCCCTTTCCCTCCCCTTCCCCCTCTCCCTCCCCCTCCCTGTCCCTCTCCCTTTCCTTCCCCCTCTCCCTCTCCTTCTCCCCCCTCTCCCTCCCCCTCTTCCTCCCCCTCCACCTCCCCCTGTACCTCCCCCTGTACCTCCCCCTTTCCCTCCCCTTCCCCCTCTCCCTCCCCCCTCCCTGTCCCTCTCTCCCTCCCTCTCCCTCTCCCTCTCTCTGCCCCTCCCCCTCTCTCTCCCCCTCTCTTCTTCCTGTCCCTGTCCATGAACCCTCTCCCTCCCCGTCTCCCTCCCCCTCTTCCTCTCCCTCTCCCTCTCCTTTCTTCTCTGAACTCATTAAAAACATATTTTCCAAAAAAAAGATGCTGACGTGCCGATGGGGAGGATGGGGCCGGTGCCCAGAGAGACTAAGCCAGGAGAGGCACGGGGTTCGGGGCTGAAATCGCCCGCACCGTCCGCCGTGCTGTGAGGCCAGCTGCACTGTCTGCGCTGTTTGGCCCCTGGGTTTCTAGGTTATCCAGCTCCTTCCCCAAAAGATGCTTTCCAGCTGAAACCGGCCTCAGCCGGCCTGTGTGGCTGCAGGCACCGCAGGCGGCTCCTGCTCAGGCGGCCGCCTTTCTCCCCGAGAGTTCATGGGCCCACGAGGGCCAGGCGTCCGTTATGCGTCGCAGCCTCCTCTCCAGCAGTGAGGATGCTTCGTGTGTCAAACACGTTAGTGGCCGGAGAGCGAACACGTGCGCAGTAATGGTGACCCCTCACTTTGGGCTTCTCTCCATTTCCCCAGCACTAAAAGCAGGGCTCCGCGCTGGGGGCCCGCACAGCTCCCACCGAGGCCACCACCAAACCCGGCCTGCCCCGGGGGCAGCGGGGCTCCTGGCCCCGGGCCGCCACTCACCGCCTGCCTCCCGGGGGACCCCGGTGAGCAACTGCGGCTCGAGTCACACACAGGGACACGGATCGGCAGGGAACGTTCAGGAAGAGGGGACGGAGGAGCAAACGTCTCTAAGTAGGAAAGGGTGGCCGTCAGAACTGCAGGTGTCTTGTGGGGATCGGGCGTGCAGGGGCGGGGAGTGGCCGGCAGGAGGGGGCATGCAGGTGAGAGGCCAAGGCCTGGGTGAATGCTCACAGTCAGCTCTCAGCACGCGAGGTGCCGGGGCCTGGTGTGCTTCCTCTCAGCCACTCGTGGGCCACGAGGTAGGCCAGGTGTGCAGAAGCGCACACAGACAGACACGGGCTGTGTCCTTGAGGGCACGACAACTGGATGAAGAAGGCACAGGGGGGTTTCTCAAAGAGCCACACGAGTGGAATGAGACCACCCCTGCGATGCGCTGAGCGTGTGGAGAGGAGGGCCGGGCCATTCCGGGCGCTCAAGAAAGAGAGAGAAACACTGCAGAAGGAGAAGCAGGTATGGAGTAAACCACGGGGGAGGGAGGAGCATTCCAAATGGATAGCGTTGCGTGTGCAAAGGTCCTGGGGTGAGCAAGGGGAAGGGAACAGTGGAAACGGAGCCGGGGACCCTGGAGGGAGGCGAGGGCATGTGGCAGCACACGCAGGGGCATCGTGCTAAGAAGCGTGTCCGTGTGTTAGGAGCGAATGGACATTGAAGAGTTCTAAATCGAGGTCGGACACGACCACGTATGCATTTTGTGAACATTACTGCGGCTGCAGGTAGAACACAGACTTGAAGTCTGACAGCTCATCTCCCATGATGACCCAGAAGAGGGGGTTAGCCTCTTCGGTTGGAGCAGTGGAAATGGCGAGGGAGCAATTTGGCTATAGGAGGGACAAATAACCTAAAAAAAAAAAGTGCTAATTTTGTGATTTCAAAGGTGTTCGAAGCAGAGTAATGTGGGTGGGAAGTGGGAATAGTGCCCCCTCCCTCTTTGGAAGCAGGTATATTTATACACACACACACACACACACACACACACACATCAAACTGGAAATATTCACACCATATCCTCTTGCATGGAAACGGCTTCACAGATAAGAAAGAGCATCTTACTGAGCCTCCTCCTGTAACCTTGAGTGTGTGCTGGAGTTACTGAACTTTCGGCATGTCCTCATCGTGAGGCGTCATGCTTTTACTCAGATGCTGGGAGGTGCTCACCGTGGAGAACTGTATTAGGAAACAATAAGATGTTGTTATTATTCAAGAGTTTCCTCTTTAAGCAGGGCATGGCATTTCTAGCAGTGGAATACGCACATGTGTGCGTTCTCTCTCTCTCTCTCTCTCTCTCTCTCTCTCTCTCTCTCTCTCTCTCTCTCTCTCTCTCTGCTGTCTGAAGTCAGAAGGCAATGCTCACGCTCATTAAGAAAACCCCCCATGTGCACAATATATTTTAAAATTTAAAGTAATCACGTGATTAGTATAATTATCCTGACAGTCTTCTGCAGTGTGTAGACACTTGACCCAGAAGGTGTTTCTGTTTTAAAAAGCAGATGACTTCTGAAATGTGGACAACTAAGAGAGAGCAGTGTAAAATGGACAAGTAGACAGCGTGCACAATGCCAACCAACTTCTCTTTGTCACGCATACCTTTTGCAACGTCAAAAATACTCTGTTTACTAGGAGTGCCCTGATTTCCTGACGATATGGATGGGCTGTCCGCATCCCCTGAAAACAGAGACAAACCTGGGCACCAGGATGTGTGCCCGGGAGGGAGTCATTCCTTTGGCTCAGTGTCCGGTCAGACTGTTCATCCTTCAGTGGGTGCGACTCATGCTGTTGCTGAATGTCCTGCTCCAGGCTGGTTAGTAAATGCACAGGAAGGTACATCAGAGCTCCCTCCCACTGTGCATGTCTCCAGCATCCCACCCAGTATGCTACTCTCACACAGGCTCTGCTCCCTCCAACTGTGCATGTCTCCAGCATCCCACCCAGGACCCTCCTCCCACAGGCTCTGCTTCCTCTCCTCCCACTGTGCATGTCTCCAGCATCCTGCCCAGGACCCTCCTCCCACAGGCTCTGCTCCCCCCACTGTGCATGTCTCCAGCATCCCACCCAGTATGCTACTCTCACACAGGCTCTGTTCCCCTCCCACTGTGCATGTCTCCAGCATCCCACCCAGTATGCTACTCTCACACAGGCTCTGCTCCCCTCCCACTGTGCATGTCTCCAGCATCCCGCCCAGGACCCTCCTCCCACAGGCTCTGCTCCCTCCCACTGTGCATGTCTCCAGCATCCCGCCCAGTATGCTACTCTCACACAGGCTCTGCTCCCTCCAACTGTGCATGTCTCCAGCATCCCACCCAGGACCCTCCTCCCACAGGCTCTGCTTCCTCTCCTCCCACTGTGCATGTCTCCAGCATCCTGCCCAGGACCCTCCTCCCACAGGCTCTGCTCCCCTCACTGTGCATGTCTCCAGCATCCCACCCAGTATGCTACTCTCACACAGGCTCTGTTCCCCTCCCACTGTGCATGTCTCCAGCATCCCACCCAGTATGCTACTCTCACACAGGCTCTGCTCCCCTCCCACTGTGCATGTCTCCAGCATCCCGCCCAGGACCCTCCTCCCACAGGCTCTGCTCCCTCCCACTGTGCATGTCTCCAGCATCCCGCCCAGTATGCTACTCTCACACAGGCTCTGCTCCCCTCCCACTGTGCATGTCTCCAGCATCCCGCCCAGGACCCTCCTCCCACAGGCTCTGCTCCCTCCCACTGTGCATGTCTCCAGCATCCCGCCCAGGACCCTCCTCCCACAGGCTCTGCTCCCCCCACTGTGCATGTCTCCAGCATCCCGCCCAGTATGCTACTCTCACACAGGCTCTGCTCCCTCCCACTGTGCATGTCTCCAGCATCCCGCCCAGGACTCTCCTCCCACACAGGCTCTGCTCCCCCCACTGTACATGTCTCCAGCATCCGACCCAGTATGCTACTCTCACACAGGCTCTGCTCCTTCCCACTGTGCATGTCTCCAGCATCCCACCCAGGACTCTCTTCCCACACAGGCTCTGCTCCTTCCCACTATGCATGTCTCCAGCATCCCGCCCAGCATCTGTGTGGCCACACCGCCATGGTGGGTCAAACCAGACAGCGAGAGTTCAGTCCTCAGAGCCGTGCTTCTAGCCATTGGGAAATCTATGGAACTTGAGCCAGTTCACCCTCTTGTTTGCTCATGGATGCAGAGTCGCACTGACTATGTTTATTGCTCTTGATTCGCCTAAGCATGGTGAGGAACTATCAGTTCCTGGTCTGACCTCGCCTTCCACGTGAGGAGGCATGGACCGTGGAGCCCTTCAGAATATGCCCACTGGTGATGGGAGGCTTCACCCCACTCCCTTCTCCCAAACGCCAGGCCACCATGTCTGCTGTGCAATCCGATTGTCTCTTTCTGTCTTCGATGGCGTAGGGCCATTCTTTCCCCTGTGCTCCCAGGACAGGACGCCAACCAGAGGCTCTACATGGGACACTGTTCGTCGGCCTCCTGGCCAGGCCTCCAGAGGCTTCTCCATGGCTGGTTGGGATGCACCCCCAGCAGCTGTGCATGGGCAGAGGGTCCGAGACAGCGGCTGCCGCTCTGTTCCCCATCCGAAGGAGCCTGTACTTCCTCAAGTGCAGGCTGGGAGCTACGGGCCCCCAGGCTGGTGCCTGGGCCTTTCACAAGTGGGGGGAGGGGGAAGGTGCGTTCGTCCCATTGCCCACGTGTGTGAAATTTAGGAATAAACCCGAGCATGGTCGCCTCTACTCAGACAAATAGACTTGGCCGCATTGAGAGAGTCACAGAAGAGAAGAATAGCAGAGATTGGTTTTGTTTTATTGCCATGCGTCAATAAGGATGTACAAGGCCACATACAGAATGCAGCCGCGGGCACCTCCCCGGGATGCCGGCTGCTGCCCTCCCTGTTCCCCGCTTCAGGCCCGGGGGGCACCGCTCCTGCCGCAAGACACGCAGGGAAAGCAGGGTGCGGGCTGGGAGAAGGCCAGGGCCATACATCACCGTCTTAATGACATGCTAATTAAAATCTCACTTGTAACTCATGTCCGCGTGAGACACCCAGCAAATTCCTCTTTTCATTGTGGCGTGCGGAGGGAAACTGCCCGGTGACAGTGAGGCGTCGCTAACAAGTACAAATTGAATAACACGCTTTCGCGCTCCGTGAGCCCTGCCTGGCACGTTGGAATCAGACCGTCCGCATGACGGCCTGATGGATAAATGCTAACGGGGATTTGTCAAAATAACAGGGCTACCCCTGGTGGGGCATCCATACGCTCCATTTAGTCACCTCGACACTCCCTCCATGAGATTGTCACCGATGCAGGCCAGCCAGCCGCCAGGGCCACTGCAGGCAGAGGAGCCAGGGCCTCCCTCCCGGCTGGGCTCAGACCCAGCGCCCTGGCCTCTGCAGCAGAGGCTGGGCTCCAGGGCCCCCAAACCCCCCGCCAGCTGTCCGGGCTGCGGCACAGATGCAGCGCCCGGAGCCATCCTCCTCGCTGCCCGGTGACGGATGGCGGGGAGGTGACTGCGTTCTGCGCCAAGTGCCACCAGTCCGTAAATTATAAGTAAACGGCCACTCAGATTGTCTCCTCCGGCTTCCAGGACACGGGCCTCTCCATTCTCTCTTCTTCAATAAACTTAATGACTATTGGGCCAGCCGGGAGATCAAAGCCCGGCGTGTGAATGAGCCATCGCCACGGCTAATTAGCAGCTGGACGCCCCAGCAGTCTGGGCCGGCTGTAACTGAACCAGCCGGGACTGGGCGGAGGTCGGCCTGTTCTGTCTCCCCACTGAACCCCCCTCAGGTGCCCGTGGCCAGGATCTGAGGGTTCTGGGGGGGATACATTGTAAGTAGTATTTCCCTTGTAAACGCAATGAGCCGTACACACAGAGGAGCAATGATAAGCTTCCCCTGGTCTAAGGGTCTTGGCTGAGTCAGTCTCACAGCTACCCTGTTTCCCCGAAAATAAGACAGTGTCTTATATTAATTTTTGCTCCCAAAGATGCGCTGTATCTTATTTTCAGGGGGATGCCTTTTTATTACAGACAGTAGGTCTTATTTTCGGGGCATGTCTTACTTTGGGGAAACAGGATATGGCAGTGGTTAAGCCCTTTGTGCGTGAAGTTCCCTGCTCACAGAACAAGGCATTAGAATATGCAAATGCCATTGGTCTGAAATAAACTGTGTTTTCTGCAAAACCAAAATGGGTGTCCTTCCTCCCCTCATTTAGATGCTGCCAACGCTCTTGGAAGCTAGGATAACATATGAAAACGAGGTGTTTAAGTCTTCTTTTATAAGCAGCCTAATAAAACGTGTTGTCTGACACATTCAACAGAACACATCCAATACCTTTTGTTTTTGAAAGTCATGTGTCTGTTGAAACTCAAGGGGAAGCATGCTAACTTGAACTTTTAAACACCTGATACTGATGACCTGTCTCCCCATACAGGGTGTCCCCCCAACTCCCACACAGAAAAATGTGACACAGTTAGCAGCTGATAACAGCTCAACTGATGTTTCTTTTCAGATTGAACCCACTGGAATTAATAATTAGTCAAAGTGTGTATACATTTACGGGAGGCGGGGCGGGGGGCACCTGTATTTTGGAATTCTTGCCTTTATTCTGAGACCTGAAGGAGAATTACCCATTGGACATTAAAAATACATTCTATGTGGCACTTCTGTAGAACACAATCAGTAGAGGAAATACGATGGGAAACCACAGCTTAGACGGGAAGAGTATTTCTCTCTAGGACATAAAGACAACCCGCTACGAGTGCTGTGTAGGGTCCATTTCGGAGATCACATGTGAGGAAAACCATGCCTTTGATACCTAGCTTTTATATATGTGGGGAGTTTTAAAATTTGTAGATTTTGAAGAATTGTATTATTTTTATTTTTTAAATATATTTTATTGATTTTTTACAGAGAGGAAGGGAGAGGGATAGAAAGTTAGAAACATCAATGAGAGAGAAACATCGATCAACTGCCTCCTGCACACCCCCCACTGGGTGTGTGCCCGAAACCAAGGTACATGCCCTTGATCGGAATCGAACCTGGGACCCTCCAGTCCACAGGCCGACGCTCTATCCACTGAGCCAAACCGGTTTCGGCTAAAATTTGTAGATTTTGGACGCTTCTTCATGGTAGTACTGCTTGTAACTATGTGAGAAATCTAATCCTAGGATTTCTTCTGCACGATAATTGTCTGCCAGGAGAAGAAAAGCTATCAGGTTCCTTACCATTTATAAAGTAAACATTTGATTTCAAACAAATCGGTGCTCCGCAAAACGCTTGTTGATTCACCTTAAAGTGCAGTACTTCCAAGTGGGAGGATGGATATTGAACCTGAAACAAAATTTGCGCCATGAGGTTCAAGTGACAACCCACACCGTGAGGAAGGTTGGTAGACCCCCCGCCCCCACGTTGCTGGGGTAACCCAGGCACAGGGGTGAGGGGTGGGGGCGGAGAAGTGGTAGGACACTGATCGGTGTTCATCCGATGCCGCTGGACAGAGACAAACCCTTTCCCTTCGAATAGCTTCTCCATTGAGGACGAGCACGGTGACTTGGGTGTCTCACGTGCATGACAGCCGGCAAAGCAGCCAAGGCCTCTTTGAAAGAAACCATCACTTTAAATTCTCCCACAATTTGGTGCTGACCATTTTTGCTATGGATTTGATCAGTTCTCCTTTTGCCCCCATCTCTCCTCAACCTCCAGTAGGAACAGGGACACAAAAGACATCAGGGCCCCTCGGCCTCAGGCCACCGTCTGCTGCCGGAGCTGGGCAGCTGAATCCTCCCCACTCACATTCTCAACCCTTTCTCCTCCTGTCACCAGTGTCCTCAGTGTGGCCCAGGGAGCCCCGCCGCCCCCTCCCAGCCCCAGAGCCCCCCACGCCCGGGCTCTGTCTTCTGGGGCTTGCTTCCGGCCTGGGGCAATCTGTGGGCCCCTGAGCACAGGATCGCGGTGACTTATGGCTGGTACCAGATGAGGGCCGGGCCTCCAGCCTGGTTTTATGTCCTTCGGCTGGTGCGCCCAGATGTCAGGCACAGATGATGCTCCTGCTGCCGTTTCCATGGAAGAGGTTCAGGCTGGGAGGGAAGAACTCAGCCCGATGGGGGAAGGAGACCTCCCTCCTTCCTTCGAGGGCCTTACACACTCTTCGTGGAGCCTGGCCCGGGGGCCTCCCGAGGCACGTGTGTCTCTGCCACTGAGGAAACGGACAGAACCGCCTCTCTCTTTCCACTCATTTCCTCCTTCTTTCTGCCCCGTCCTGCAGTCGGTAAAAGTTAGTGAAAGATTGTCCAGATTGGCAAGTTGTCAGTGAGGATTTGGAAAGAAACGACTCTCGAGTGGCTGTTTTTTGTAACAACAAGTTTTATTAACAGTGATCTCTTCTCGATGAGAAAAATAATTTCTCTTCCTGTAAATTTATATTGAGTAGTTTTCCACAAGGGTCAAACTTGTATTAAAGCTCATCCACACATTTATATATACAAGCACAACTGAAGAAAAAGTGTATCGTCTATGTAATGGTTATAGATCTCTCTCAATATACCAACATAAATTATATATATATATATATATATATATATATATATATATATATATAGTGTCCCCAAAAATGAATACACATTTGAACAGCTGATAACTCACTTGATTTTTGAAAATGAAGTGTATGTTAATAAACCCTGACTTTATAATCTTTCAAAATGTGTATACATTTTTGGGGACGCTCTGTGTATATAAAAGAATATTCACTTCTCCTGTGTTATAAATATAACTTCACAAAACAGGCCGGCGGCTAAAATAACTGCTGGTGAAACGGGTCATGCACGGCGTTTTCTACAGAGAACTCGCATGACTTCAGCTATCCATTTTATACATTCTTATTGAGAAGGTCGTGCTATTAATTTTCTTCTGTGAACTCCGGGAGACCACTCCTGTCCCACTTTCCCTCGCCTTTGTGCCTAAGAAGATGCCTGTTCATTGTGAGATGCGGCGAGTTTGGGCTGCACGATTACTATGCGAATGGATGGTGAGCACAGGAATTACCGGAGTCGCTGGGAAGCTGTTCGAACTTGGGAGAGGAGCATGAAGCAGAGGAGCACGAAGCATTGCTCACCCTCTCGGGAGTGGGTGGCCCACAGCGCCGGGGTGACCCATCACCTCCTGTGTCCTCTGCAAAGTCAAGCTGACTCGGTGAGCCCCCCCCCCCCCCCGCAGTACCGGGACACGCCCTCGGGGGAGCTGTGGGAAGCATGAACAAAACAGGACGTTCCCAGGAGAAGGTCCTCTCTGGGAGGGATGCGGACACTCCTTCTTCCTCTCGCCCGGAAAGCGCGCCTCTGCTTGGCCTCGGAGGATGGAGGGAGCCGCATCTTCCCGGGCATGAGCTTAGGGAGTGGAGCCTGGCAGAGCCCGGGGGCCCACATGCTGCCAGCACTGTCCCCCCCGTGTGACCGGGGCGGGTGCCACCTGCATGTCTCTCTGCCCGCAATGGTGACTTGCTGCGAGAGTTGGATTTCGGCGACGCTTGTGGCCTAAGGTTTCCCCTGAGACCACCCAGGAGCTGTCCCCGCTGCAAAGGGAATGCCTGTGATCTGGGGCTGAGAGGGCAGGGCGGGACCACAAAGAACAATCTAGACAGCTGCCATTTTGGGCGGTGGGACTCGGCAGCCACCATGTGGGCCGCATGATGTGTCAACGTACCCAGGGGCTGCCATCTTGAAATCACAAAGACCAACCCCTCCCTTTGAATTAGCCAATCGAGAAAGACTGTGCGCCTGAGCTCCAATCAAGAGCAAAGGACGGGTCATGTGCGTCAGGGATTATTTGTGTCACTAGCCCCAGCCCTCACCCAACCAATTGGAATATGCCCCACCTCCCGACACCCCAGCCCATAAAATCATTTGTGCTTTTGAAACACACGCTCTTTTGCATCCTGCACCACTGTGTTGGTGGGGGAAGAAAGCCAACCTCGGGCTTGAATAAAGGCTCTTCTGCTTTTGCATCCGACTCGGCTCCCTGGTGGTCTTTGGGGGTCATGAAATCTGGGCATAACACGGTGTGAAGGGGTGTTTGCCTGAGCACAGAGCACCTGTAAAATACAGGCTGTCCTGCAGCTCACCCGGTGATGAAATAAATCATCGGAAATCATCCCAAAGCTTTTCTACAAGTTAGGCCGGGGTGATCCTGATGAGATCTCTGTGCAGGTGTGTCGATGTGCGCGTGTCAATGTGTGTGTGTCAGTGTGTGTCTGTGTCTGGGTCTGTGTGTCTGCCTGTGTCTCTGTGTGTCTGGGTGTGTTTGCAAGTCTTCAGCTCAGGGTTCATCGCGGTCATCTCTCTGGTTAAAGCAGCCCACCCATTAACGACAATTTGTCTTATTCCATGTGTAGGCAGGGACTTGCCTAGGGTCACGAATCTAAATGTGTCATTGTAATACTACATTTTATATGCTAATCCTTTCTTGTAAGAATGAATTTAAAGGGGCTTTAACCTTGAGCCAATAAATGTTCTGTGAAGTTGGAAACAATGGAATGCATCAGCAGAAGTGAGGTTGCATGATATTTGCTGTGCACTATGTTTGTTTTCAGTCATAATACACACTAAAAATAAATAGCAAATATATACACTTTCAATACAAAAATCATATGCACACACACACAGCTTGATTCTGTATGGGAAAGCGTAGTGGATACATAACAGAATTATGGTTTCTGTTAGAGACAGCAAATGAAATAACTTAATTCCGAAATTGAAACCCATATGAGATTATTACATTGGTCAAGATAATGAGGCAATTATCCCCAATT
The DNA here is from genome assembly GCA_027563665.1 of Antrozous pallidus. Classification (NCBI taxonomy): domain Eukaryota; kingdom Metazoa; phylum Chordata; class Mammalia; order Chiroptera; family Vespertilionidae; genus Antrozous; species Antrozous pallidus. The sequence continues at coordinate 3,085,196 of CM050512.1, read as the reverse complement.
CACTTCACTCGGTGCACATGTATGGATACGACCATGATAAAGAAACCTGTATTCCTCAACATGATTTTTAGATCGCTGTGCCCCAAATAAAACTTGTGCTTTCTCTTTACGAAGTAGTCAACAGGAAAAGCTGATGGAGGGAACAGAGCCAATGGCATTGCAATCACTATGTGTGGGGCCAGGTGGGCACTGGCAATCTTGGGGGAACACTCTGAAGTACGTGATTGTCTCCCCACTGTACGGTACTGTACCCCTGAAACTGATACAAGATATTGTTGAGTGTCGACTGCAATGGGAAATTTTAAATTAATTTAAGAATGTCCCTCTTCCAGCTTCCCTGCTGTCTCAGGGTCACCACTCTGTCGCTTCCTCCTAGAGCCCTCCTGAGCGGCCTGCTCCATGCTCCTCCCTCCCACACTCAGACCTTTGTGCTCAGACCCCAGGCCACTCGTTTTAAAAACCGCCCATTTTGTTACTAATCTCATCGGAAGTATTTGAGAGCTGCCCCTGGCTACCAGAGTGATTTCAACTGCTTTGCTAGAATAACCGAGCTCCACCCCTGCAACTACCTCCCTTCCCGTCATCCTCTCCACTCAGCACTCAGGCTGGACTGCTCCGTGAATACCCTTGCTCTGTTCTTGTCTCTCCTACTTGAAACACCCTCACTTCCAACCACCTAGAGTCCCCCTCAGCCAGCCCTCCTGGTCCCCAGATCTCGTGGCCCTCGGCCCGCTGCCCCACGGTCCAGCGTGCACTGAGCCTGGCACTGCACTTCACTGCCTTATTCTCACATTTCTGATTCCACAGCTGCAGCCTCATGGTCAGAGAGCAAGGTCTCTGTTTCCTCTCTCCCCACAGTGGGCAGCATACAGGCCCAATCCCCAAACCACTTGCTGATAGAAGGAGACACTGCACCATCGGGAAGCTGTTCCAACTATAGGAAATATTGACCTGATGTTCTGTATAAAATATACCTCCTATGCTGAGGATAGGAAATGTCAGTAGAACTTAGGAAACCTGAAGTTTACCCTCCATCGAAATGTATCTTCGTCGTAAATCAGAGGATAACATTTAAAAAATGTATATACAGATACATACATGAAAATTATTAAGAAAAGCAAGCCCGGTGAATCGTATTGACATTGTTGTGGAGTGGAAATTTTTTGAGCACTTCTGAGGCCATAGACTCTGCCCCAGAGAGAGCAGTCAGTGCTGACACCAGGCCAGGCCTTGAGATACAGTCTCATTGCCCCTTCCCAGCACGTAGGCCTTGCAAGATAGAACACTGTCACCTGTGGGTGGCATGGTCATCAATGGCATGACTCTGACATAGCTTGGGAAAAATTGTTTTGTCTTGGGGTGCTTGTTGTGCAAAAACAGGATGTGGTGAATGTGCTTAAAAGCGGTCCTGCACAAAGGGTTGGGGCTGCTCTCTGGCCTCCCTACATGGAGGATGGTAGAGCAGTCCCTGGGCCGGCTAATAAAGGCTCCCTACATTTTCATTTGGCCTGGGCTCCAGGGGTCTTTCACTCGCCTCCGCTCCACAACAATATATGTTACTCAGACACTAGCAGAGCACCCTGCACATAATGCTGACTTAACGTAACATGCATCTGGAAACAGAGTGGCTATAGAGGCCCAAGGTTTCCCCCACGCTCAGACCTTGCCCAGGTTCTGGCTGGAGGAGTCCTCCCAGCTCCCTCCACACCAGCATTTTAACAGCTGTGGCCAGCATAATGCCATCATAGATTTCACAATTTAAAAATCCAGTTTGATCCTGTGTGTGCCACTCTTCAAAATCTTCATCTCCAAGGGTGCCTCCTGCCCCAGACTTAGCAGCCACGCAGCGTGTATACATTTGGGGGAGGGGGGTTTCCTTGACATTTGTAATGATCCTTGTAAGTCCCACGTCCGCCCGCTCATGCCGCAGGCTTGTGCGGAGAAGTCATGATTCAGTGGAAAGTTGCCAGGAGGTGTCTGCCTGCCGAAGCAGGAACCCAGAGAACAGCACTTTTCTTTTCTTTTTAAATATATTTTATTGGTTTTTTACAGAGAGGAAGGGAGAGGGATAGAGAGTTATAAACAGCGATGAGAGAAAAACATCAGTCAGCTGCCTCCTGCACACCCCCTCCTGGGGATGTGCTCACAGCCAAGGCACATGCCCTTGACCAGAATCGAACCTGGGACCCTTCAGTCCGCAGGCCGATGCTCCATCCACTGAGCCACACCGGTTTTAGTGGGAACAGCACTTTTCTTCCAGGACTCGGGCGTATCCTTATCAGGTGAGTATTTTTTTAGTTATTGCTCCGTTTCTAAAGTCTCAACATTAAGGCTCAGCATAGCAGCTGGTCCCCTCCGCTCAGCATGAGAAGCCTTATCCTCCACCTCAGCAGGCAGACTTCCTCTGTGGCGTCGTCACAAATGGACTTGCCATGCCACTGGACTTGCAAATGTGTGCTGCCAATCACAGAGGGGTGAAGGATCACGAGGAGGTCAGTCCACTGGAAAATCGATCCTTTAGCGATGAGGAGTGCCAGCACCAACTTCGTCATTAATATATATATATATATATTATATATATATATATATGACTTTGTTAAATGTGCTTTAAATCAAAATATCTGATGGTACTATGTACAACACTATATATAATTACACGTTCTACGTTCTGTGAATAATAGGATGCAAAACATAACTCAGGCATACGTTCGTATATGTGAAAATATGATATATATTGTATCTAAATCCACGGTAACTCTTTATTATCTGGATGACATGACAACACAAGCAATCTAAGTGTGAGTTAGATTCAGACCCACATATCTTTGTTAATAGACTTAACCTTACTTTTCTGGCATATCCTATTTAATGAAAGAGTAATATGCAAATTTGACCATACCTTCACCACACCCACAAGCCACGCCCACAGCTACGCTCACCAGCCAATCAGGAGCATATTATACAAATAAACCCCAACCAAGATGGCTGCTGCCACTGAGAGTAGGAGGAAGGCTTGGGTTTCCCCGGCAACAGAGGAAGCCAAGCTTTCTGCCTGCCTAGTCTCCACTCAATGTTACAAAGTTTCAATTATAAAAAATACAGAAATGGCAGCAGCCACTGAGCTGGAGAGAACAGAGGCTTGGGTTTCCCTGGCAACAGAGGAAGCCAAGCTTTCAGTCTGCCGTTGCTGACCTAGGCCTCCACTCTAGGCTACAATGTTTCAAACAGAAATGGCTGCCGCCCAGGAGCAAGCAGAAGGCTTGGCTCTGTTCCAGGCTACAAAGTTTCAATTGTAGATATAGATTAATCCCAGATGCCAGGGCCTCCACTTGGGTCGCTGGGGGCATGGCCGGTCTACAAACCTCCACAGGCCCCTCGCCCAGGCCGCCCCTCACCCCAAGGAAACCCCCATCCTGATCTGGGACACTCTTCAGGGCAAACCAGCTGGCCCCCACCCATGCACCAGGCCTCTATCCTATCTAATAAAAGAGTAATTTGTAGATTTACCATCACTCCAACACCCAAGAGGGCTGCCCCCATGTCGTCAAAGATTCTGCCCCCATGTGGACACAAGATGGCCACCACAAGATGGCCAGCAAGGGAAGGTTGTTGGGATATTCCAGGCCTTGCAAAGGAGGGCAGTTGTGGGCGATCAGGCCAGCAGGGGAGGGGAGTTGGGAAAGACCAGGCCTGCAAAGGAGGGCAGTTGGGGGCAATCAAGCCTGCAGGGGAGGGCAGTTAGGGGTGACCAGGTCGGCAGGGGAGGGAAGTTGGGGGCAAACAGGCTGGCAGGGGAGCAGTTAGACATCAATTAGGCTGGCAGGGTAGTGGTTAGGGGGTGATCAGGCTGGCAGGCAGAAGCGATTAGGGGCAATCAGGGAGGCAGGCAGGTGAGCAGTTTGAAGCCAGCAGTCCTGGATTGTGAGAAGGATGTACAATTGCCCATTTAGGCCTGATCCTACCAGGATTGGGCCTAGATGGGCAGTTGGACATACCTTGAGGGGTCCCAGATTGGAGAGGGTGCAGGCTGGGCTAAGGGACATCCCCCGCCCCCCATGCACAAATTTCATGCACCGGGCCTCTAGTCTATAATAATAAAAGGTAACATGCTAATTAGACTGGACATCTTCTGGATGTCATTCTACCTGACCGTCCTGACTAAACCAGGGCCAGAGAGAAGCCAGCCTGGGTCCCAGGTGCTGGTGCCTGCAGCTGGGGAAAGGAAGGTCTTTTCTTGCATTATGTAGTTGACTATATAATTTGCCTAAAATTTTACAAGATCAATTGGCTTATCAATTGGCTTATCAGTTCCTTGTCAATTGTATTCTATGTGGTATTCCCTCATAAATTCACATGCCTTGTCACGGTATTTGCTCTGGAGAATATCTGGTCCTTATTGACACTAAAATTCATTGAAGAATCAAGTTTCAGTATTAGTGAGTCATCAAACAGAGAAATTCAGAAATACGTGACAACAGATTGCATCATTATTGGAATAAGTATGTGTCCTCCCAAGATCAACTGCTCCTATATCTCTGTCAAGATAAACATGTTTACTGGGAATCACCTGCCGTGTGTGTGTGTGTGTGTGTGTGTGAAATGTGTGTAGATGTATATGTGGATATATATTCAAATAAAAAATCCAAGACAATTTTTTAAAGAGGAATAGTACTACCTACAGTTTGTGTTTTTTGTAGGGAAAAGTTCCAATTTTACACCATTATCTCATTATTAGCTGTCATAAAAGACCCTGGGAATTGTTATGAAATAATGGTGGCTTCATTAAGCTACATATAGGAGTCTATTTATTTTACTATCTGTCTCTCCTCATACATTCGGAGTAATCTGAGTGATATGAAAATGATCTAGATGGGCTCAGCTTTATATGAACTGTATGCATTCGAGAAGTCTTTGAAGTAGCTTATTCATTTGCAAAATGGGTAACCTTTGGCCCTGGCCAGGTGGCTCAGTTGGTGAGAGTATCGTCCCAATATGCCAAGGTGAGGGGTCCCATGCCCAGTCGGGATTCATACAAGAATCAGCCAATAAATGGATAAACAAGTGGAATAGCAAATCTCTCCTCTCTCTTCCCCACATCTCCCCATCTTCCTCTAAAATCAATCACAGATAAAAATAAAAATGGGTAATATTTACTTATATGATTTTTAAGTAGAGAGTAATTGTTTTTAATTAGTGGACATTTTCATGAAGAAAAAGCACTATACGAAAATATATCACTAAGAACCAGTGAAATTCAAGAGGGAAAAAATCAAAGAGACAGAATCCATTATCACTAATTGGTGATAATACACAAAAATACAACCCTTTTCATTTTAAAAGTGTGCTATTGGCTAAGAAAATATTTTAAGGTATATTTTTGTCCTGACCATGATATTAACATACAATGTGATAGTCCGCTCTGTCTTGTTTTCCACACTGCAAAAAGAGATCTGTGGCGGGTGGAAAATTAGCTAAAAGTAATGAGGGATCCTATCTTTAAAAGACATATTGCTGTTGAAAAATATGGTGGAATCACACGGGTTGACTTTTTCTGTAAATGGGTTAAAATTTACACACCACTGGAGATCTGTTTAAGAGCATGTGGGTTAAACACACTGAATCTCCATCCCAAACACAGTAAGGCAGCTACAAGTCAAACATAATGACAGTGCTGATTAATTAGACACTCCTACCCCCAGCACTTCAGAGTGATTTATGGAGACACATCTCCAGCCTGATCCATTGTGCTGACTGGATTAATGGAGTGAGCTAGAAAAATTCACTGGCAACAGGATCTGGAGGCCCAGCAAAACATTAACCCTTGGAGTTTTCTTATCTAGCCTATTGACAGAATATTAATTATGACAAAACATGTATGTCTCACTTAATTATCTTTTGATAGCTTGGTTTATATTGGCTATATAAATATAGATGTACATAGTGTTGGATATTTGGATATATTGAAATTCCTTGCATGAGAAAGAAGTTGTACATAAACATGTAAGAAGAATAGAATTAGATTAAGCTGTGTATCCATTATGGAGAGGAAACTGCGAGAGCATATCTCTTCCTCTTCACCATATGCTTACAGATATTGAAATTTCTTAGAGAGCGGAGACAATGCAAAAATTCTTTAAAAAAATATTTCCTTTGCATTCAGAAACTGTCCATGTGCAGACTGCCCGGTGGCAGTGATTTTGGAATAAAGAGAAAACCTGCTTGGGGGGGGGGGGGGGGGAAGAACATCATTGATATATAGGCAATTAAATTAGACACATCCTTAAGTGTGCCCTATCAGAAGTGCATGCATTAGCACATGAATTGCCTTTGCTGTATATAAATGAAGTATCATATATATCGGAGTCTCAAAATGAAAGAGCTTCATGGAGCTAGTTTGGCACAGTATTTAGAACTATGCAACACGGACGTTGGACCTTCTCCCAAAGTCTCTAGAATCATTCTGAGGCATAGCAATACGTTCAACTGTAATTATTTCTGTGCTATTAGACCCATCCCGGCCACGTTCTAAGTGTGTTGTATTAAACAGATGTAGATAGGACTTTTAAGCAGACTTGGTTTACAGGTCTCCGGGTAAAAATGTGTCTTTTTGTTATGAGAGAAAAACAGAACAAAACAGTCAACTGCTAACCACGCGGCTCCAGCTTACACTGAAACCAAGGGACGCCAAGTGAAGTAACCGAAGTGCCTGTGACAGCTGAGTGGCCATTACTGTGGGACAAGCATAACGTAAGGAAGGTTGCAGAACTTGGGATGATTTAAAGAATGCTCCTTCCCGCTCTGGTGACTCCAGGCTCAGACGTGGAGGCAGTCGCTGTTCGCTGTGGATCAGTCTCCTGATGGCACAAAAGAAAGGCAATGCAAAACGGACCCAAGCTAAGCTCAGCATTACTGCTGCCGCCTCCAGCAACAGGAGCTTGCCCCTCGGGCTCCTTGCCTGCAGGGGTCCGTGACTCCTGAGACCAGTCTGTCCCACCAAAGCCACCCTCCTGAACCTGCCCCTCAGAGTTTCTCGCTGTTCTGCAGGGGGAAAGGGGCTGCACCAGTGGTTCCCGGTCTGGCCCACTGTCCAGAGGCATCACTGATGGTCCAACGCAGGGAAGCCGACTGCCGGCCCAAGGTGGGCATGCTCTGTGCCAGGAAGCCCAGTGGGCAGTACAGGGGGAGCAGCCCGCCAGGCAGAGCTCAGAGAACACATTGATTTGAAGTTTTCAAGGAAGATGGTTCATGCTGAGAAGCTAATCTAATGAAGAGAGGTGAAGACTCGCTGACTGGTTATTACAAAAGGCATTCTTAGCTGTAGGGGTGTTTTCTCCCTCCATGTCCCAGGTGGAGAGAGACAGGGTTCAGTTTCTGAGCGGAGGAGCTGGGGATGAAGAAAAGTGAAATATAGAAGAGACGACACACAGACGTAGGGATAAAAGCTGGGGCCAGGCGGGGCATCTGTTCTCCTTCTCATGGAGACACAGCGACCCCGAGCCCATGAAGCTGAGTTTATTTGTATTCCACAATACAAAAGGGTTTCTCCAACATTAGGATCAAAGGAGTTACAGTGAGCCCAGGCCCTATTCATCCTCCCATTCTCAGGGCAAGCCTGCATTTACATATTAAGACCCTCTCCCCAACACCTGAGGCAAAGTTAAGCCAAGCTGATAACATATCCAGCCTCATTGGTGAATGTGTTTTTCCAAGATAGGGCTTTGCCAGGCACCTTGAATTCAGCCAGCACAAAGATTTAAAGAATGCTCTAGGTGTCTTGCCTGGGGCCGCCCCCCCACACTTAGCCAGGTAAGAATACAGGAGTACTCAAAAAACTACTTCTGGGTCAGGTGTCAGGTGCATATGATCCTCTGAGTACCCAGCACACTTCCCATCCCTTCCTCCTGAGGCACACATTGCTCCAGTGAGGTTGCCTGCATGGCTAGTGTGTGCACACCATGCTGCAAGGAGATTACCTGCTTGGCTAGTGTGTACACACCGCACTCCAAGAAGACTGTGCATGGCTAGGGTGTGCACACCACACTCCAAGGAGATTGCCTGCATGGCTAGTGTGTATACACACCACACTCCAAGGAGACTGTGTGCATGGCTAGTGTGTGCATACCACACACACTCCAGGGAAATCCCGTGCAAGAGCAGTAGGGAGGAAAGAATAAAATCCAGAGAAAATAGGCCTTGCATCGCATTTGAAGGATCCTTTGTCAGCGATCTTTGCTCACGTGGGCTGCAGCTGTCTTATAATTTAATCTAATTGCCTTCCATTTGAGCCATCTCAGCCTGGATTATGGACACGGAACGAAGTTACTGTTTTCTAAGAAATGCGAGCAAGTAAGCAGCCCTCATTTCCTACAGACTCTTGGGAAAGGGCAGCCCCGTTCCAGCAATGGAGGGGTGGCTGCAGTCAGGCTCAGGAGACGCACTACCTGGGTTTGAGTCCTGGCTCCCCCCCACCTTATTAGCTGTGTCAAAGTGGGGAGTCGGTTGCCTTCTCTGAGTCAGGATGCTCCATATCAGATGGGAGTGTCAGCAGTGCAGGTCTGATGGCTGTTGGGACGGCCGGACGAGGTAACGTGAAGGGCTTAGGACAGACAGTGCCGGCCGGGAAGAGGGCTCAGGCAATGCTCAGGCAGCCACATGACCAAGAGCACAACCTAATCCTGTGATCCCTCAGATCTTATCTGTTAACCTGACCTTAGACCCAAGATCTTCAAATCATCACAGCATTTCAGACATGCCGTAACGTCTTTCAAATGAAATAATCTTCGTTCTCAGTTCCTCGGCAGGTCATACTCATTGCGCTTCGTATCGGGCAGGTTCACATCCTTTTCAAATGTATTTTATATTTTTGAATCTATCTCACCTAAATATCTAAAATAAAGAATAAAAAGGGTTCCTAATCTCACCAACTATAAATCTGCTTTTGTGTGTCTGTAAACACTGGCCTCATGGTGAAATAAATTAGCCCCTTAAAGTACACACGTGTCAACAATTACGGAGTGCAGTAATTTAAGGCCCGATTCGCTAAACTTGCTCTCGGCCAATAGGAGCTTTTGCACGAGAAATGTGATTTAGGGGCAACAGGGACTGAGTATAAATATCCCCTGGCTCCATCTTTCATATTCCAAAGGGCTGTGACTTTCCCAGCACTATTCCCCACCCCGATGGCATGGCCAATTAGCTCCCTCCCACCAACATGTATTTATGTCATCGTTTTCCCCGGATTAGTTCTGATTTATAAATAAGCATGCTTGTTGAAAGCCATGTGGGAGTGTGATTTAACCCACGGCCAGAAAAAGGGGAAGGTTTCGTTGATCAGCACTTGTAATAGGCGTTGGTGAAAGAGCTCACCTCCACAGCAAATGGCCAAGTGTGTAGGCATCGCCTGCTAGATGCCAGAGGGTAATTCATTCAGCGCCCATTCTTCTGGTTTTCTAACGTGAACCTTTCACAGACAAATACTGACTTCAGGGGTGGGACACAACCCTTCTCGGCATGGCTGGAATCCCCGGCTTCCGAATATGTCACCTGGATGACTTTTTAATTTATTGATGGAAGCCATTTTCAAAGCATGTATATGCTGCTACATTTCTGCATAGTATAAAAGAGAGGAGGGGCTGTCACTATGTTATTCTCTGTGTAATACTTTCAACAATAATTTTTTAAAAAATTCAATAAATCCTGTGAAACAGCAACAACAAAGAAGACTACCTGAGATAAGCAATGTGCTCCTCTAAGTCAACTGCCTCAGGGCGCCCTTCGCCCCTCACTACAAAGGACATACAACAAGCAAAAAACATGCAACAGGAGCCAACCCGGAACACGGAATGGTTGACATGCTTGGGATTTGTTGCAATAGTTCTATCCTACAAAGAGAATTGAAAAGTCTAGCTGGCTCTCTAACCAGACCAACCACTGTATGTGCATTCACGCTGTTACTGTAATCAATAGAATTTGAATAAAATGACCTATGATAGAGCTCCTTTTCCCCAATCCCCCCAACGCCAATGATCTTCTTATTTGCAGATTCGTTTTCTTAAACAATATCCCTAAGGGCGTCATTCCTACATATAAAACTTTCCGTGGTTATAAGTTACTTAATAAATTAGGACAAATTCTTACCGATTCATGTCCCTCCACAATACAATCCAGACCCAGCGTCCAGCTCCTCACCACAGCTTCTAGTACTTAGAGCCAAATGGGACCCGGGCTCCCCTCAGAAATTCTCAGTGTTTTCTGCCTCTGCCTCTCCTTCCTTTCTGCCATTTGGACTTGAGGAAACTCTACTGAGTCCATCTTTCAATAACTATTTGGTGAAGTGAATAAAAATTAATGAATGAACCATAACTTGTTCTCCAAGTCTAAAAGATCATGTGCTCCTAAAAGTGTACAATCAACCGACTCTGAGTCAAACATAAGTTTAGTGTGGAAACAAAAATAGTTCGGAGTTTATTTTGGGGGCGATGGAACATTTTGCTTTTCAGCCAGTTGAACCTATGTCAAAAAGACATGACTGATGTCTTACTTCTCTGACACCCTTGTAGACGTGGAGGGCATTTACTGCTATTAGTGAGTGTAAAATATGGAAAGTGTGTAGCACGTTTTCATTCAGACTTGGGACTGGAGGCAAACAACACACACAGAGATCTGAGCAAACGAATACATTTATTAAAGCCACTTGCAAATGTCTTCTTTCTAAATTTGGATGCTAGAACAACTAAAGTGAATAAGCGAGAAAAGCATACACGTTCTTAATATTCAAAAGGAGAGTGAGAGAGGCAGAAGTCTGGTGTGAAGGTCACGTCTGAGTAGTTGCACCGATGTGCTGTGACATGCTTTGTCCTTGGAGACCACACACTGAACATTGACTTTAAGCTGGGAATTAATCTAAAAGTACTGCTTGCAGAATTTATGGACAGGAATTCTGGCCTGCCCAAAGACTACTGCGTGTGCAAGAGTTTGATCGCATTTAATAATGGTTATTTAGTTATAATAATGGTCAACCCCACTATCCCTTATATGGCCTGATTGCTCTTTGGCAAGTCTTTCACATATAAGTTCAGAATGTGTTTGTTGAAGGAACAAGTAAGTGCATGAACCTTCTAAACCATAGTGATTTAAATATACTACTCTTAGATATAGCTCAAGGTTATTTGTAATTGCATCTAAAGATCTATTTTTTTAGTAAGAACTAAGTTTATGAATTCAACCCCTACCCGGTGGCAGGCATAATGCTAAGCACCACGGATGGAAATGAATAATACCACAAAGTCCTTACTTAAAGGAGCTGATAGTCAAGTGGAAAAGAAAATGCAAAGTTAAAGATTTATAAGGGAGTTGTCTGAGGAAGTCATCAATCAAGGTAACCGTTGTGCTGAAGTTTGGAAGACACAGAGAGCTGAGTATTGTTTGAGGGAAGTGTGGAGACTCTGGCCATGGAAACATTCTCACAAAGATCTATGAATGTTAACGTTACTTCTGTTTGCCATTTCTTATTTTTCCTCCAATCATCCTTATTCCCAATTCCAGTTTTTTAATACCCATCTACATAAAACAGATCTGAATTTCAAAAGCAGCATTCTCCTTGTCCTAACGTACTTTTAAAACTGATGATCTAAGATTGTTGTAAGTGGGACCTTAACATTTTGCACTTGTTTTCATATTGAGGGTTGACTTTTATCAGAAACGTTACTAATAAGAAAACATTTCAGACTAGCAGGAATATTTAATCCCTCCCTCTGAGGGATTTAAGGGGATAAAGAGAAGGGAAATCTCACTTCTTATTTTACCTACTTCTGTATATTTATGATGACTCTATAAACATTGGTGATTAAAAATAAATTAGAAGGTGCACATAACCCAAAAGGTAGTGAACATCTATTAGTTTGAGGCCACACTCAGAAAGCTGAGCCGACCTAAATCATCGGACCTGGCTCCTCTCATCAGAGAGAAGGATGGCCATGGTGCCTTGGCCACTACAGAGAAAAACGCAGTGTGAACTGCTGGCCCCACAGGAGGTAGTGGAAGAAATGGCTGAGCATGGTCTACACAACCAATGGGTGAAACTCCCACCAGAATAACCAAGTGGTTGGATAAATCTCATTACGTTTTCTCCATGTTTGAATATACATACACACTTTACAAGCTTATATTTAAATGTTTAAGGAGTGATTGGAAAAGGAGGATATATGCTATGAACATTATCCGTTTTCTTCGGACTCACTGCGTTGTCACCAGTGGCTCAACACATACTATGGTCGTTGCTTATTTACAGTATTAATCGGATGAATCTCCAAGATCTTCGTGCTGCTATTTCTTCTTTATAAAGCACACTTTCTAAATCTGGCTCAATTTAAAACACTTACCTAGATTAGTGAAAAATAGAAAGTTCTCCCAATGTATTATGATTCCAAGGAGAATAAAATGGAAGTGATACAAGTCGTGCATTTCCCTCGGGCCTCTCAACCCCTGACTCACTGACCAGCTTAACTGTTAAAGGTGCAGGCCAAAATCCAGGAGTGAGGAAGACGTGGTGAGAAGTGACTGCAAAGCTTCTGAAATATTGACCTCCTAGTTCCACCAGGCCTGGGAAGTGCTGCTCCATTCTCTCTCTCTTTTCCTAACACTCAATTATCTGGACACCAGAAGCCCATTGCAGGAAGATTCCTGCAAGCATAGGGCTTCCTACAGCCTAAATGAGCTTCGCTCCCTTCTTTGCTGCCTTGGCTCACTCCCTTCTGCAAGGCTTGGCTTCCTTCCACACTGTCTTCAGTCTTTGGTCTGTGCCTGTGTATGCAAATTAACCACCATCTTTGTTGGATTAATTTGCATACTCGCTCTGATTGGGCTGGTGGTTATAGCAGAGGGATGGTCAATTTGCATGTTTCTCTTTTATTAGTGTAGATTATAATTTTTCTCCTGGCTTCACATATCTTTTATGCTTCTTTTACATTTTTCATCATTTTTTCTCTCTCTAGCTTGATCCTATGTACACTCAGCTGACCTATCTTTCTGTTCACTAAGCCTCTCTTCTGGTCTATCTAATTTAGGGGGACACCCATCCTTTAAGTTCTCAGTTTTAGATACCGATGTGTGTGTTTTTTCAAGACTCTAAAATTTATTTTTTTACAGATTCCAGTGCTCTGGTAAGATTTCCCATTTAGGCACACCTATTTTCTTCAGCATATTTAATCATAGTAATTTTAAATCCATATCTGATAACCTCAAATATCTGGGTTAAAAGTTCTTACACTTTCTATTCACTGGATCTGGGTACCTTCTTCCTCTCTCAATATGTGTCTTCTTGTGCTCATGTGTAGTGATGTAGAATTGCAGGATAAATTGATCACACACATTATAGCTTTTCTAGAAACTGACATTCCCAGCAAGCATATGCCATTTTCACATAATCTCAGCAACATATGCTACTGCCAGACGTTTCCATTTCTGATGCATCATATATTTACAATCATTTTCCCTCAAGTGATGTTATATTTTTAATAATTATTATGTTCCTAAATATTGTGTTTCTGTTTCAGATAGCTCGTCTTCGCTAATGTAATAAAATGGGCAAGAATTATTTAAATGAATATATTTTTATGACATTGGTTCATAGTTGTAAACATCATTAAATTTGCTCATTTTTCATTACTGACCCGTATTTGTTTCTCAAATCATGAAAATAAACCAATGGCTCAAAAACGGTTTATTGGAGGTTAAAGTGATACCAAAAATCATAATAAAAATACTGTTTAAAGTTAACATTGAAAATACAGATAGATAGTAGGACTATAGAATATGACTCAGTATATGATGGAGTAAATAAATCCAAAATATGATTTACAAGAAATGAACAAAAGGGAGAAAAATTACACACAGGAATCATAAGCTTCGGGATGTTGGATTTTATAGGGGTGTTTAGTTTTCTCCTCTCCTCCCCGGCCTTGTCGGATGGATGGGAACATGGCATCAGGATTTTTGAACACTGGTACAAATAGATAAAATGCCACGCATTTTATTTTTCCCTAGTATCTTTTATTCTATATTCACTTTTCCCAACTATGTTGGTACTTTATTTTATAGATACAATTATTACTATGATTGTGAACCAAAGAGAAAGCAATGCTTTTAAATCAACTGTTTATCTTTTTTTCCAAATTTCTTTATTGATTAAGGTATTACATGTGTCCTTATCTCTCTATTAACCCTCCCAACACTCCCTCCTCTCATACCCTCACCTCTCTGGTGTTCCTGTCCATTGGTTAGGCTTATATTCATGCATACAAATCCTTTAGTTGATATCTCCTTCTTCCCCCATCTCTCCTGTACTTTCCTAAGTGAAATAAGCCAGTCAGAGGAAGACAAATACCACATGATCTCACGTATTTGTGGAATATAATGAACAACATAACATAAACTGATGAACAGGGAGGGACAGATCCAGAGGCAGAGAAGCATCGACCAGAATGCCGGTCCTCAACTGTTTATCTTTTTGAGTAATTACGCTCCATGGAGTATCTAGCCTAGCCTACAAAATAATCAAACTATTTTGATGCAAGTGAAAGAAATTAGTTCATATATTTCTTCTATGTGCACTTTTGTCTGAGTTTACTTCTATCGAAAAAATTCTTTCATTTGAATTTATTCCAAGGCTCTAACTGGGTATGAAGTGGGGAAAAAGGGGGGAGGTATGCAATGTTATTTTGCATTGAAGTCTATGTTAGATGATTTACCTTTCCTGGGCTGTCTGTACAGACCTGTAACATGTACACAGTCATTCCCTTCCTCCCAAGCAAGGTCAGTGCTGAGTAACGTCGAAGATCGCTCAGAAACATGCAGTGCTGCATGTTGGAACCTACTCTCTGCTTCATGCTCCCTGACTTCACCTGAGGTGCTCGCCGGCCTTCCTTTCAAGCATCTGTGTTGGGCCAGGAGCCAGCAGTATTAGCGCAGGGAGACCAGGTACCTGTCAGAGCACCGGTGCGGTGTGTCTAATGTTGCTACATTAAACCTGTCACAAGACGTTAAGTAAGAGATTACAGGAAGTATGCATGGAGCACATGGCTAATAACGTAATAAACCTGTAGTGTGGGGAACGAGCTAAGACCTCTCTCTTTCATCTCCCTGTTCCGTGTGGGTGCACCAATCTCTTGAAAGCACTGTTAGGAGAATAGGTGGAACTAGAAAAAGTTTTCACAACCACAAGAAAGTTTGCTCCCAAGCAAGAACCATCCCGATAGTCACAAATACTCGACAAGCTAACAAGGATTTTCTTTTCAGCCTCCACACATACCTATTTCATATGCCATGGAAGTAAGATGAATCCTCGTAATTGCTGGTCCAACTCTATATTGAATTTCCTAGAAATCGGGTTACTTGGGTAGCTAGCAGTTCCTGTGCCCGGATTCGTGCACTGATGGGGTCCCTCGGTCTGGCCTGTGGGGATCAGGCCAAAACCAGCTCTCTTAAGTCCCCTGAAGGGTCCTGGATTGTGAGAGGAGAGGTTCTTGGGTGACACACCCTGAAATTGGCCCCTTCCTCTCTGGTTCCAGGTGGGTCACCCAAGAACTGTGGCTGGCAAGTCACTGCAGCTTAGCAGCTACTGCATGAGCGTCTGCCCCCTGGTGGTCATTGCACATCATAGCTATCAATCAGATGGTTGAATGGTCTGTTGGTTTCTTAGGCTTTTATATATATAGATTAGCACAGGCAGATCTAAGTGCTGTGTACCTGGAGCGAATACACGTTGAAGGCACTGTTTAAGAAACAACAACAACAAAATTTACTAGTTTAAAAGTAGGTAAGTAGTTTGAGTGTGAGAGAAATGACAATATACGAAGTATAAAAGCTGAAAATACCATGAAAATGGTTAAAACATCCACTACTTTTAAGAAGCAGTTATGTCATCCATCCTTGGTCATGCCCTTTGGTGATTACTATGCCTCGGGCTGGGAATGGTCAAGGCCCAATGGTTTCCTCCAATCTTTTCAGGGGGCCTCTTCCCCCTTGGGTGTCTCTAGCACATCATAGGCACAAAAAATACGTATTTTAAAAAGCAGCCTAAGAAATTACTTTCAAGGAAGACTCTTCCTGCCTCCCGCCTTCTAAAATCAATTCAGAATTCAATCTCAGGTCCCGCACAGAACATCTGGAACAACCCAGGCATGTGAGTGGGAGGGATACACAGCCCTCCGAGCGAGGTAAGGAAGACTCCTCCTGCGTTGGGAAAGCAGAACCTAATGAAGGCGTGTGTGGAAGCCACGGAAAGCCATTTAGTCTCTGAAGAATAAATAATGCAGAAGGAAATGATTGTAGGACCCACCCTGCCCTTCTCAGTAAATGTGCTTGCTTTTTAAATCTGCGGGCGAGGCCGGAGTTTTGATCCTCCAGGGTCAGGAGAGCCGTTAGGAGCCGTCATCCAGGCTGCACTCAGAGGCTGGTCTCACGGGAGGATGCTCACGTGGGGGACACGCAGCTGAAATGTGGTCAGGCCTGCTGGCCACTCACACAGGCTGCCTCTCGGGAGAACAGAGACGGGAATGCACCAAGGTCAAGATCAGGTGCAGCGGAAACAGGAGGGAAAGGAAGCAGTGAGGCCGAGAAAGCCATGGGAAGCAGGTAGCCCTCGGCCGTGAAGTCAGAGGCGAGCTGCAGTGCTGTGTAGCCCATAGGCAGGGTGAGCAAGTCATCTGGGTTCCACGGGATGGGCCCAGGTTATCTCTGACCTCACAGCTAACCCACCCTCTCCCCCCGAACCCAAGATTCCTACCCAGCGCACCTCTCGCTGCGTTGGTTCTTATGGCAATGGTAAAGCCCCCTTTTCAGAAGGTATCGGCTTCGTCCATGTGCTGGACTTCACTTTCACATGTACATCTGTCACACGCATGCAAAGTCCTTGACTGATAACAAAAATACATGCTTTGGGAAAGGAAGATTTGGAATGATAACACGGAGATTTTTGTGTTTGTTTCACAAATGCTGTGTGAGTATGAGAGAGAGAGAGAGAGAGAGAGAGAGAGAGAGAGAGAGAGAAGAAAGAGACAGTGAGAGAGAGACAAAGAGAGAGAGAGAGAGAAAGGAAGAGAGAGGGAGGGAGGGAGATGCAGTGCTCTGACTGGGGCAGGTGACATTTACCATTAGACACTCAGACTCCATGGAACAAAAGTCCTCGTTCTACTAACAACTCCACCTCCGGGGGGCCCTGCCGTGGACGGGAGCCGCTGAGCTCCTGAGAGGGAATGTCTGAGCTCTACAGCAAGGAGGCCTCTGCAGCCCGTCGTTAACGTCGGGATAAGCTCGGGCACCACCTCTCCCTCTGTCACAAACGCAGCCTCTGTTTCACAGACAGAGAGGAGCCTCCAGACCCACCTGCCCCTCGGAAGCGCAAAGTGGTGCTCACGTGGCGCTCACGTGGCGCTCATGGGAATGCCGGGTGGGAGGACAGGCGACGGGCGGAGGGCACCTCAGTCGTACAGAGTGAGCGGCAGTGTGGGCGTTCACATTCTCCGTGGACGCCTGTAAGTGATGGCCAGCCCTCGGGGGCTCAGCATTCCCCTGAGAGCTCACTGCGCTGGGATTGCTTGGAGCAGCCCCTTACACTCTCTCTGTCATGGTTACCTTTCTCTCTCCAAGACAGAGAGCAGCTTGTGGAGAGAGGAGGCTGCATGGCATGCTTTTGGGGTTTGCTGCCGGGCAGCCAGCACAGCCACTGCCCTCCATGAGCACCGGCCGGAGAATGAGCCAGCAGAGGTCAGGGCAGCGGGCCGGGGGTGAGGGTGACTGACCCGGTGGTCAGGGCGGGGGGCCCGGTGGTCAGGGCAGGGAGGCCGGTGGTCAGGGCGATGGGCCTGGTGGCCAGGGCATCGAGGGGCAGCAGTACAAGGCCGTCTTCCTCGAGGGGTGCCCTGCCCTGAGTGGTCCTTGCAAATGCTGGAGGCGGAGGAGGCGGGAGTGGGCAGAGTAGCTGGCACCCAGGGAAGGGGACAGGCTTTCCTGCCCAGCCTGGCACTTGGCTGCCTGGGGGTGGGGCCCTAGAGTTCCTGGGCAGCCTGCCTCTCTCCTCCTCTTCCCCCCCCCCCCCACCCCCCCCCCCAGTGCGGCAGCTGGAATGCCAGGTATGCATGGAGCCCAGCCGGCGCCTGAAGCCAGGAGAGAGCAGGCAGGTGCCTCTCGGGTTACAGCCCCCCACCTCTAATCCTCCTGTAAGGGGAGCCCTTCCCTGGCGGCCTCAGGCTGTGAAGTCTGGGCTGAGTGGCCATGAAGCCTGATCCCGTTAACCCGTTGGCAGCCAGCCCCCTGGACCACCTCTAAGGCCGCCTGTCCTGGGTGCTCTCTGGGGGGACGGTGGGCGGGCCGCTGGCTCTATCACGCACAGCCCCGGCCGCACCCCAGGGCTGCAGGGCCTGCTGCGGCCCAACGCCTGACACCAGGTAGTCTGTGCATCACGCCTGATGGCATCTCTATTCTATGGCAGACGTTTGCATGCGCGTTGTGTTTGTAGGAAAACTTTAAGGCAGAGTTACTTATTAGCATTGAAAAGGCATCTACTTAAAGGCCCCCCACCCCCACCCCAACAACGTGGTTATCATAATAAAAGGTGATGCATTCTTTACAGGAAGGAGTGCGGAATTGCCGCAGCAGCTAGCAAAGAAGCCTGTCGCTCCAGGTGCAGAGTTCAGGATGCCCGCACCCGCTCTCCTCCCTCAGCTCCCCGGGCTCCGTGGAAAGTGGGTGAAGGGGCCGAAAGCACCGATTCTGCGCCTCATCCGAGGTCCCAAGGATTCTCCAAATCAAGCTCAAAAGGTGAAAAGTGATCAATCGTCAGCTATCCCATGCTCACACAAAGAGAAGAAAGTCAAGACAATACATTCTTTGTTGATATAATTGTGCTAAAGCTCCAACCATAACCCCAAACTTTACATCACAAAATGTCCTTAAGGCCGATTCACTAGTAAACATTTAATCTCAGACACAACCTACAAATTGCGTGCCTGTGTTGTTGTTTTTTAAAAATATATTTTGTTGATTTTTTTTTTTTTACAGAGAGGAAGGGAGAGGGACAGAAAGCTAGAAACATCAATGAGAGAGAAACATCCATCAGCTGCTTCCTGCACACCCCCAATAGGGATGTGCCCGCAACCAAGGTATATGCCCTTGACCAGAATCAAACCTGGGACCCTTCAGTCCTCAGGCCGACGCTCTATCCACTGAGCCACACCGGTTTCAGCATGTGCCTGTGTTTTCTCCCTCTCTCCACATGGTATGTTCATCATCATGTCGAGATGTCTCACCTCCATCTGCAACATCCACTTCGAGAGTTTCATTTAATCCAGAGCTACCAAAATCAAGAATTGAAGAGTCTGTCTTTGCTGCTAGAAGAATTAGTATTTGTTGACGGTCTTCGGTGGTCTATGTAGTCTAACAGGTACTTTGGGAATGTCCCCATATATATATATATATATATATATATATATATATATATATATAAAAGACTAAGTGACTGACGTCAAACCTCAGGGAAGATAGGGGAGGGTGGGAATAAAGGGGAGAGATCAACCAAAGGACTTGTGTGCATGCATATAAGCCTAACCAATGGACACAGAAAACAGGGGGGTGAGGGCATGGGTGGGGGTTGGAGGGTAATGGGAGATAAGGACACATAGGTAACACTTAATCAATAAAGAGAGAGAGAGAAAAGAAAACACTGACTTGCACATGCCCGATACATATAAAGCTCTCACTGGCACCAGTGGCATGCATGTTTTAATTTTATAGTATTATATTATAAATGCTATTTTGACATGTAATTTTTTGCAGTAACGTAATTACCACCGAATCTTTCTTCTAATTTCCTTTCGATGTGCACAAATCTGTGCACCGGGCCACTAGTTCATGCACATTTGTGATTCCTGCTTTCTAGATAAGAAATAATGATGCTCCGATTAGAGTAACCAGTGAGACACGGAGGCAGATTCTAACCCAGGCCTCAGAGTCCAGTGAGAGCGGGACTCAGTGTGAGAGAGAGCGCAGAGCATGCCCCCAGGGAAGATGGGGGAGTGAGGGCGGGAGGACCTCAGCTCTGCTCACTGGGGGCCTGAGTGGAAAAGTGGCGTTGCTACCACCTCGCTTCTGAACTGCCCATGTGGCTGGATTTCTACGTGCCTCGAGGTTCTCACCTCCAATGGGGTTAGAGGAGTAGCATCACCTCGCAGCCTGAGATAACACTGCTGAGGACGGCGTGGGGAAGCTGTGAGGTGGGAAAGGTGACTGTTAGCTAAGCTCTGGAACATACGGGGAAAGTCTGTGAGTCCTGAACTGTGTCCTGCTCTCTACAGCATCCTGCACGCAAACCCGGCTTTCTACGTGGAGCGAGGGTGGGAGAGGGGAGACAGAAATCAGGCCGTCCGACTGCTCCTGGCACAGGGTCAGGCGTGGTTCACTACAGCAGGCTGCTCCTGAACAGAGAACCATGGTTTTTCTGCTGCTTTGTGACCTTAAAGCCAACTCTATCCTGAATGTGTTCACTCCCCTCCCCGGTTTGTTCCTTCCAAGCTATTGCCCGTATTATCCTGTTTAAACTTTGCAGCGGATGAGCAGATGCTATGCTATTGCATCTTGGATGACTGAGTAGCTAGCTCTTTGGAAAACAGCAGACAGCATTTGACAAAAGCATGGAGAGCAATATGCGAAGCAGGATTTTTTTAAAGCAAAAGGCATTGATGAAAACAGATTTTGGATATTTGCAAAAATAGCATCCTTTTGGGGGTGCTCCTAATCGCCAGGTTATTACTATCTATAATATTTGATAAAGATAAGAAGTCTTGCAATGAGAATAAGTGATTTTACTGGGTGATAATATCTAATATGAATTGCTGCTTTGATTTTGGCTTTAAAATGGCGTGAGACTTTTTTTTTCCTCTTTGGACCAGACACTTATTTGGGCCAAATGCATCTTTATAATTAGATATAGTTCTATATTTTATAGATGCTACATTTAAAATTCCCAAAGAAAATATTGTGTAGAAGAATTCATTTCCATAGGAAGCAAAGCAGAATAAATGCTTGTAAATTAATTTTTAAAATAAATATTACCAAGATTTTAAAGTGAAGATCAAAACATTTTAGTAATAAGTGGGATCTAAATATGAATTGTTGAAAATTCAGTTTCTTGGTAAATATTCCTTGTGCACTTCAAAATATGTGTATTCTACTACAATTGGGCAGTGTCCTTTATAAATATTAATTAGGCTAATTTGGTTGGTAGTGTTGCTTAAATTTACATATATTTGTTGACTTTCTGTCTCCTTGCTGTATCAATTATTGAGAGATGGGTGTTGAAATCTATTATTAAAATTGTGAATTTACTTATAGTATCTTGCAGTTTTACCAGTTTTTGCTGCATATATTTCAAAACTTGTATTAGGTCCATACTTGTTTAAGATTGTTAAGAATTTATTCCCTTTTCATTATTAAATGACCATCTTAATTATGGAAAGATTCTTTGGTCTGAAATCTATTCTGTCTTGTATTAATATAGCCACTTTGGCTTTCATTTTATTAATATGGGCATGTGTATAATTTTTTCCATCATTTAACCTATTTCTTTATATTTTAAGTACATTTCATATAAGCAGCATATAGTTATGTCTTAATGATTTTTTTCCCAATCTGTTATCTTCTGATCAATTGTTTAGGCCATTTATAATTAATACTAGGGGCCTGGTGCACGAAATCCGTGCACTGAGGGTGGGTGATCCCTCAGTCCAACCTGCCCCCTCACACATACTGGGAGCCTTAAGGAGATGTCCTACTGACCACTCACCCCTGGCCTGCCCAAGGCCGAAAGCCTCTGGTCTTGGGCACCCAGCCATTGCCCTCTAATGGTCCATGGCTTGGCTCTGCCCTGGGCCCCAGCCTTCCCCCAGCCAGCAATCGCCCAGCCCCAGGGGTTGCCCACTCACCGGCTGGCTCTACCCCGGCCTAGCCTTGGGGCTGCAGGCTCTCAGGCTGGCTCCACCCCAGCTCCCGATTGGCTGGTGGGCATAGCTTGTGGGCATGGCTTAATTGATGGTATGGTCAATTTGCATATTAGTTTTTTATTAGATAGGATGGTTAGACTTATATACATCATGGTCTTTTAACTTTTTACATGACCTATGTCTTCTTTATTTGTTCCCCCCTCCCCGCTTTTTCTAGCTTATTTTATATTGGGTATTTTGATGATGGCATTTTATCTTCTTTGTTGGTTTATTAAACTCTATTTTGGTTATTTTGTTTGGCCGTATAGTATATACTCCATTTAAGGTGTCACAGTTTACTTTGAAGTGATATTATCCTACTTCATATGTAGTTTATTTATATTTCTCTTGCTGTCATACATTGTATATTTACCTATATTACAAACTCCAAAATATATTATCTTTGATTAATCAGTTGATTATATTTTAACCATTTGGACGCCATAAGCATCGATAGATACAAGCCGTCGTGGACCTTTTAAATTAAATTAAAAATATTTTGGCAGTTAACTGGTTAAAAGTGATTTGAGTAAAAAGAAAACAGTCATAAGTTATATTTATCTGGTTATTTCCAAATGTTCTCCATTCCTTTGTGTAGATACAGAAGAGGGTTCATCTGGTGTTATCCATCCAGTGTTTTTTGTTACCATTGTTTAATTTTAGAAGGTGTATCCAGTTACTGTTTCTCCATTTTAGCCAGAAATGGGTAAAACTCCATTTCTAAACTGGAGAGAGGAGTTTATTGATTGTAGTAACTAGAAATGTCCTAATCTTACAGTTGAAGATATGAACGCACAATAAATAAAGTATTTTTGTCATACAACAAATTATGCTGCTATTCGTATCATTATCTTATAGTATCAAATTTTTATGTCTCCCTGGACCTGTGTCCTAGAATTTATCCGTCTTAGTGATTGATACATTTCAAGGAAATCATAAACGTCATCTTTTTCCACGTCTACGTCTTAATTTCCACGTCAGGAAACAGAACCAGAGAGGGTGTCGCCGTGTGGGGACCACACAGACGCGTGAGAAGCTGGCGAAGAAGAGGACCGATCCGACGGCCAGTTGTCCCCTCCTCGTGGTTCCTCACCTGCCCGACGCAGAGAGCTGCACCCAGAGCTCAGCCTTGCAAAAGGGCCCACGGCGCTGGTCCTGGTTTAGTCATAGTTCAAAACTAAAGCGCAGCGAGGAACCTGCCGTGTGAAGAGAAGTCCCAGGAGACCATTCAGTCTAAGAGAATCAGAAAGTGACAGCGTGCAAAAAACAGGTCAATTACCAGTGGCATCCCCTAAGATAACCAACAGTTCCCCAAGGAAAGACCCAGGCTGACCACACAGAGAAGGTCCAGGATGGATGGAAGTGCAACAAGTGAAGAAGAAATTTGTAAACCATGTTCATGCTCCATAGTTGTTCTTGTAAACGCTAGTCTTTGCTATTCCCTCAGTTCTTTCTTCTAGAAAACCAGCTATAAAACTCAGAGATACTGACGCATAGTAGAGATTAAATCTCTGATGGAAAAACACTGGTATTTCCCTACCCAAGGTATTTATAATTTAAAGGAATAATCTTGAGAAGTCTAAGGCAGCATTTTCAAAAGCGTACAACTAGTTATGCTTCGTGATCATTAATAGATGGTCATGAAATATAAAGCTTTCTGGGTAAAATATTTGGCTTCTCTTAGTTAAGTACCTTTCTCTATTGTGGGATTTTCAGTCTTAATGTCATTGATGGCGACGTGTGAGTGAAATATTCATTATTTTCCCTAGGAGAGAAAATGAGTGTTCAGCAGTTCCTGAAGTTGCTCATGCACCCATTTTCTTGCATGTTCTATGAAAAATATGCTGGGAAATGGTAGCCTACGAAACTAATTCTGGGGTTACATTTTAAGGGGCCATCGTAGTTTGGTGGGAAAGTAGTTTCGAGGCTAAGAACTGTTTTTGAGGTCCGCAGAGACTTAACCACTTGAATCCTTCCAAAGGTGACATTATGGATTTTCAAATGACTATCTTGAATGCCACCTTTACTAGAAGGCTTACGTGCGTTCCATACTTGAACAAATGAAGTTAATGAGAAAATTTCTCTCACTGATATTTCTCAAGCAGGAAATGGTACCCTTCCATTACGGGACATGAAAACTGTACTTTGGGGAAACCAAGAGGGGAAGCCTCGGAGGGTGGCCCACGGAGGAGGAATTAGGGGTTCATTTTCATTTCCTTCCACACGACTTGCCCGGGAGTTTTTCCTTTCATCAGGAAGCACACTAACGAATGGCCTCCTTGACTTTTGTTTTATTAATGCTTTAGCCAGATTTTCAAGTGGGCAGCAGTATTAATATCTGAGAAGAAAAAAAATCCTTTATTGTGCATAAATTGCAAACTTACTGTCTCAATTGCGCCTGAGTTTTAATGTTTCCTTTCCAGAACAGCCCTGGTGCTTACTCTGTCGGGAGCCATTCTGCACTCTTAAGGGAATGAGCTGGATGACCTAATAGGTCCTTCCATCTTTAATTTCTGTAATTCAGGAAAGCCTCATAAAACACAAGCTTCCTTAGTGAATTAACTTTTCTCTGAAAGTATGGAAACCACTTTCATGCTCTCCTTGGAAATGGTTAACAATATTAGAAATATTTACTGGACCCACACTGAAAACTATCAGCTAAGTTATTCTTAATGGTTCAGGCGTAATTCTTCTTCTAAAAGATTCAATATCTAGCACGTGACCTGCTCACTCCCTTTAAAGTTACAAGACGCCATCCCTTCACATCAACAAAAATGATTTTAAGGAGGACAAGATCAAACCAAACTAATAGGTAATTATGGACCATTGTTTATGCAAACATTATGGTGCTAGAGTATCCTTGTTAAAAGAGCAATGGTATTTGTGAAAACGCAAAAGAGGCAATGCATCTCCATTTGAAACTTTCTAGTAAATGTAATAAAAGATAAATAATAATTTTTATTGAAAATACAATGTGTGCTAGAAAGCATGAAAATTTTAGCAGAAATATAAGCTAGGTCTGTTTCCCATAAATGATTGCAATTTAGGAAGGAAAACAAAGCCTACTGTGATAGGATAAAAGGTCAAAACAAAATGAGTCATAATTTTAGGCATATGAGAATTCTGTGGGAGCCTATAACAATGGGATTATGGACTAAAACAAAAACAAAAAACAGTGAGTTGAGGAATCATTTGCAACTCATCTCTATCTCCCACCCAGAACTTTTGGTCAAATATCTATCCATCAAAATTAAAACTATAGCTTGGGATTCAAGTCTTAAAAGGGCTTGGCGGAATCCTATGAACCACAACATCATCTGCAAAACGTTTTGTGTGTGCATTTGTGTTAGTGAATTTTATGACAGATTCACAGGTATTTGTGAAAATAGCATGTTTAAAGAGAGTAGCTATTGTCTTTCTGTGGGGAAAGGGAGTAATAGGGAGTTGTTACTTAACTAGAGGCCCAGTGCATGAAATCCATGCATGGGGGAGGAGTCCTCTCAGCCTACCCTGCACCCTCTCCAATCCAGGACTGTTTGGGGGATGTCTGACTGCCAGTTTAGACCTGATCCTGGCAGTCGGACATCCTTTTTACAATCCTGTACTGGTGGCTCCTAATCGCTCGCCTGCTTGCCTGCCTGCCTGGTTGCCCCTAACTGCCCCCCCGCCCCGTTGCCAGCCAGGTTGCCCCCAACTGTCCCTTACTGTCTGCCCCCATGGCCTGGTAATCCCCAACTGCCCCCTCTGCTGGCCTGGTCACCTCAAGCAGCCTGCTTGTTCAGTCATTTGGTTGTCCCTCACTAAGCCCCCTGCTGGCCTGGTTGCAGGCAGTCATCTTCTGAGGCTGTGAGGGTCAATTTGCATATATTACCTCTTTATTATATAGGATTATTATATAGGATATGTACAGAATTTCATTTGGGGATGATGAAAGAGTTTTATAAATAGCGGTGATGCTTGCAATTAATGCCACTGAATTGTACACTTAAAAAAAGATTAAAATGGCAAATTTTGTATTATACATATCTTACAATAAAGACGTTCCAAAAGTAACTAACATTTTCTTTCCTCCCCCTTCATATAAGTACCATTACAATTTAATTTCTCACCCTGATAATGTAGGGATTATAAAAATTTAGGAAAGCCGCCTACTCTGCACGTGGTGGCACTAAGAGGAGCTTGCTTTGATTAGTAGGCTATGTTTTGGAAAGATAAGAAGAAATAATAATCAAGAGTGTTGCCCTTGCTTGTGCGGCTCTGGGTTTAGAGTATCTGCCCAGGTCCTGAAGGGGTGTGGGTTCCATTCCTGGCCAACGGCATGCACCTGGTTACAGGTTTGACCCCGGCCTCAGTCAGCGCATGTGAGAAAGGCAACCAATCGCTGTGTCTCTCTCACGTTGATGTTTCTCTATCTTTCTCTCTTTCTCTCTCTCTCTTTCTCTTTCCCCTCCCCTCTACTCTCTCTCAAAATCAATGGAAAAAAATACCCTCCAGTGCGTATTAACAAAAACAAAACAAACCAGAAAACACACATGAGAGCATCGGTGGGAGATGAGGTAGAAGACAAGCAAGCAAAGACCTCCAGCTCATGTTAACGTTTCTAGAAAGAAGAGAAATGATGCGGTTGATGAAAAAGAAAGGGCTCTAAGCTACAAATCAGATCCACATTCTACCCTTGATTCTGCTGCTTTCTATACACAGTAATTCTGGAAGCTTACTTCTCTAGGTCTTCCTTCTCTTACTTATAAAATAAAAGGGCTTGATGAATACTTTTAGGTCTCCCTCTAACTGTAAAATTAAATGGGTAGCTCATTCAAACATTGTGATTCAGTGATAGATTATTGTTGATGCCAGTTTTTTTTTAAATCAACTTTTGATAAAGTTCTAATTATCTTTTTAATCACTGTCAGACTAAGAATTGGACATTGTTATTTGAATCTAATGAGTCAATTTTTGTGCATGGATACATTTCAAAATTTAAATCATGAATTGTTGATTCTGTCAATATGCCCTTGTAAAATGCTCTATCGACGTGTTTTTCTAAGAACAGGATGTGACATTTAAGCTTGGAGACTACAGAATGTAATCAAACTATACATTGTATGTAAAATTTGTGTTTTTAACATTTATTTTAAAACTCACAATATTTATAGTTTGGTAAGGTTAATTAAAGACCCTTCTCACCAATTTTATTCTTCCTTTTCAAAAGCGCTCAAAAGTATTTTGGACTTTACAAATAATATTTCCTTTGACGAGGCCTTCCATTCTGTGTAGCTACTGTACCTCATGCTCCTTCACATCCATCTAACAACCTTCCCCCAGAAAAATGTCAAAATGCTGACCGAACTAAACACTTGTGAAAGGTAGGAAGTGTTCTCAAGTCCATATGGTCTTTACAAAGCCAAGGTTGAAAATGGCAATGACAAGAACAATAATCCCATAAAATTCTAAGCACAATTTTTAAAGTTTGATCTTTATTTTATTTTTTTTTGTTAAAGTTTGATCTTTAAATGCACATCTCTAATAGGCAAACTAGGTTAGTACCATTTGAAATGCTTTACCTTCCTTAGATGAATTGGTTTGTTTAGCTGTTGGATTCTCTAATAATATTTCTAAAGGGAAGAAGTTGTGTCTTCTGTTTATTATTTTGAACTGCACCTGAATATAGTGGCTATTAAATCATACAGTGGGTATTCACTTTTGTTGTTTCATCTTTTATTCCTGGAAGCTTATTTCTCTGTCTTTGTTTTTCTCTGCTGTCTATAACTACTTCTTATAAGAGGGCTCCGTGGCTAAACAGGATCAGATCTACACAAGGTGTCTTAGCAAACCGATACTGTGTTAGCACTTGCCTTTTAGCTGTGTTACTCCAATTCCAGAATGCAGTTCTCTGAATCCACCATGCTGCTGACCAGATCTGAGGTTGAGCATGCACAGATGGCCTCTACACCACGGCTTTGAACGGTATTTGGTCTGCAGTGACCCAGTTCTTGATCTGCATTGATTCACTACTTAATGTCCCAGAATTCCTCCGTTCTCTTCAGGACCAAAACATTGCCCTTTACTGACTCTGGGAATTCCTGAACACCACCAAGTCCTGCCAGACTCCCCATTCTGGGTCCCATTATCTGTCTTTTGCCAAGGGGACATTGCGATAAGGGCAGGTCTTCTACTGAGTCAGCACTAACTTTTCCCCAAATTATAGTATTTGGTTATGTCCTTCACTGCCACGCCTCACCCATAAACGTAACCCTTTAGAACATACCTCAACTGCTGAGTCACTCTTCACTCACTGCACAATGGACAGATAGGCCTAACAATCCTATATAATAAAAGAGAAACATGCAAATTTGACCGTACCTTCACTCCTGATTGGCTATGCTACCAGCCAATCAGGAGCGGGGGCAGGGCAAATTGGCATGAGTGCCAGACCCCAGGGATGGAGATGAAATGGTGGTGGTGGTGAGCACCCAGCTCCTGGGGCTGGGTGGTCACAGGCAGCTGAGGTTATGGCTGGATGACTGGGGGTGAGCCATCAGTTGGACATCCCCTGAGGGCTCCCAGTATGTGAGAGGAGGCAGGTTGGGTTGAGGGACCACCCACCCCGCAGTGCACAAATTTTGTGCACTGGGCCCCTAGTGCATTTATAATTTTTTATAGTTCTTCCATAATGATATTCTTTTGATTATGCAAGTAAAGGATGAATTATTGTTCCTGTTGCAAAAGTAGGTGGTACAAAACAACTTAGAATTAGACAACTTAGAAATAGGCATTTTAAAAGATAATTTTTTAAAAAAGTGGTTGCTTTAAATAATTGAGTAATATATTATTTGAAAAATGTCTTAGTCATCCTGACACACAATGCTATTAATGAGCTTTTCCATTTAGTAGACACATTGCTATTGAGAAACTTCATATCTAGGGACACTGTCTACAAATGTTTCCCAGAAAAATGACAGAAAGCTAGTTATCCTATAAAGACAGAATATGCAAATTGACTGTAACGCTATGACAAAGATGGCGGCACCCACAGCCAATAAGAAGGGAATATGCAAATTGACTCAACAAGGTGAGAGGTGGAAGGTGGCTCTGGGCTGGAGCAAAGGCAGTGCCAGGAGCCAGGGAAAGGAAAGCCTATTCTTGCATGAATCTTCATGCACTGGGCCTCTAGTTTTGCCCACAGAGGTGGGCAAAAGTAGATTTACAGTTGTGAGTAGGTGAAACAGAGTTTATTCCTGTATTATTATTTATTAATTATTGTATTATTTTCCACATGACCAACTGTAGACCTACTTTTGCCTCAACCTGTATGGCTTCCCACTGGTCCTCAACTGAGCCTTCCAGTAGAGAATCAACCACTGTGTGAACTTCTAGACTTATTTTTTAAAAGTATTTTTATTGAATTTTTAGAAAGAGAGGAGGGGAGAGGGAGAGAAAGAAACATCAGTGTGCATGAGAGTGTAACATCGATCAGTTGCCTCCTGCATGCCCCCTGTTGGAGACAGAGCGTGCATGTGCCCTGACCGGGAATAAAAACAGAATCCTTTCCATGTACCCACTGACACCCAACCCCCTGGGCATACTGGCCAAGGCTATATTACTCTTAACCTGAGAAACTCAATAGAAACTTACAGAATGACTGGTCAGCACGGAGGGTTGAGGGAGATGGGCGGGGAGGACACGTGCCCAGCTGCTATGAAGGCACATGTCACCCCATCCAGCTCTCAGGTGCAGCCTCAGGCGCCCAGCGCAGAAGTGCAGGCTGGGAGGCCCTCCAGGTCCACTTTGGAAAGAGGAAGCTCTCCCCGGGGCACAGGAAGCACTCAAGGCTGCCCTGGGGGCTGGTCCTGTTGCTTCGGCAGCATCGCCAGACTCTCCAAGCAGCTTTGAGGAATGGCAGGTGGTGAGAATTTTTAAATTTGCAGATTGAGATGTGACCTTAGCTCAAGGCCAATGAACTGTTTTTCTCTGGGGGTGCACAGTCCTGCTGTCAGGTATAAAACAGGAAACATCAACCAAAGGACTCGTATGCATGCGTTTAAGATTAACCAATGGACACAGACACCAGGGGGTGAGGGCATGAGCGTGGGGGAGGGTTGAAAATGGGTGGATAAGGACACATATGTAATACCCTAATCAATTAAGGGATAGAGAGAGAGAGAAAAAACATCGACTTGCGCATGCCCGATACATATAAAGCTCTCATTGGTGCCACTCGCATGCATGTTTTAATTTTATAATATTATATTATAAATACTACTAAAATACAGGTCTGGCCCAGAGAAGTCTATCGTATAGGTTGATTTGTTTTCATTTTTTCTGCTTAGTTTCAATGGTGTGGATTGAATCTTATAATAAATCTGAAATTGAGGTTTTATGTTTCAGTCTAGTTTCGACTGCCTCCTCACTGACTTTGCAGAGGTATCCTTCGATTAAAATTTAAAATAAGTAAACCTCAGGTGGTTTTATAAGATGTTAGCTTACTCCGTTCAAAATTAACCTAATGGCAAAGGCAGTGTGCTTCAGGCAGCGGAGGCAGGGAGCAGGGCAGAGCTTCCCGCTCCGGCTCTGCAGCTGGCCACAGGCGTGTTGGCATGGGCCCTGCCTGCCCGCAGCGGAGCGATCAGGGCTATTTCCCTGGTTCCTATTTTGATACAAACAGATGGAAAGCCACCGAATTCCTTCCCCAGAACTCGCCGGAATCCTCGCAGATTCAAAAGGGCTCAAGGCTAAATCCTCTCATAAGCAACTTACACAAACAGCAACGTCTTCTTCCAGAAAGTTGCACGGAAAATGGCAAGCTTTGTCCTTCGCACCAAAAATGGTTTGGGCTTGTGGATGCTCTGACACAGTGGAGACACAATATTCCATGATGGCCGGAGATATTGCTCTCAATTGAATAGCAGACTCAAGGGAGGTTATCAAGGAGACGGAACAAAACCTCTATTCGGCCCTGGGCCGTGCTGCTTCCCTGGTTGGGCACCATCCCATGCACCTAAAGGTTGCCGGTTCGATTCCTGGTCAAGCCATATGCCCAGGTTGCAGGCTCGATCCCTTGTAGGGGGCATGCAGGAGGCAGCTGATCAATGTTTCTCTCCCGGCCCCGTTCTCTCTCCCCAAAAATCAATAAAATTCTTTTTTAAAAATAAAAACAGTCGGTTTGCAAAGCTCTGAGGTTTACAGGAAAGCCAACAAGGGGTGGAGCAGCACCCCAGGCGCAGCAATATCAGAGCGCCTCCCCCATCTCTGGGCTGAAGGGGCAAGCTGTGGGAGCAGGCACCGGGCCCTGCCAAGAGCTTTGGCAGAGGCTAGAATGCAGGAGGGGGCACCTACCAAGAGCTTTTGCCTGGAGTGGTCACTGGCAAAGTGAGGCTAAGCCAGGAGGGAGCTGGGAGGATCACTTTCCTGACCTGTCTCTCTTCCCACCCTCCAGCTTGGGCCAGAAGGACCCAAACTAATAAAGGGCATAGAGTTCACCCTCTGGGCACAGAACAGATCTGAAGGGGCAAATAGGAAATATCTGCATATCCCAACAGGCGGTGCCACATAGGAATTAAGATATCCCAGTACCAGAAACCAATCATTGTTTGAATAACAGAGAGCTGTGGACAGGAAATTTGGAGGGCTGGTCAAACTTAATTGCTCTGAAGGATCAGAGCTAATTACTGGATATTGTTAGTTGAAGCAGCCCCCACCTGTTAGTCTTAAGAAGATTCAGATTGGCTTTTATTGGTGTTTCCTGCCTGGGGGATATGGATGTATCTTACGATCTTAATCTTAATAAAAGGGAAGGTAAAGTCAGAGTGAGCAGTAGCTCTTCCACTAGAGTTGGACTACCGCCTGGCCCCCATTTTCCCAAAGTAATGTTTTTCTAAGTTCTCTTCATTTGTGTGTGGCCTTCTCCAGAACTCGAACCCTGAACAGGGGACCCTGAATCATGCGGGACGTGAAAGGGGTTCTCACACCCCAGTGGTTAAATCACCTTTGATTAACAATCACTTTACATTGAGAAAATATATCCCACAGGGGAGATCTATTGAAATTATGTTAAACATTTTCTCTTTTTTTATTAACCATATTTTTAAAATTGATTTTTAGAGAAGGAAGAGGGAGAGAGAGAGAGAGAGAGAGAGAGAGAGAGAGAGAGAGAGAGAGAAACATCAGTGATGAGAGAATCATTGATTGGCTGCCTCCTACACTTCCCACACTGGGGATCAAGCCGATACCCCAGGCATGTGCCCTGACTGGGAATTGAATGGTGACTTCTGATTCATAGGTCAACACTCAACTGCTGAGCCAT
Organism: Antrozous pallidus; assembly: GCA_027563665.1. Classification (NCBI taxonomy): domain Eukaryota; kingdom Metazoa; phylum Chordata; class Mammalia; order Chiroptera; family Vespertilionidae; genus Antrozous; species Antrozous pallidus. The sequence goes on along the minus strand of CM050512.1, from coordinate 3,052,865 downwards.
GCCAGGCAGGCTACAATCTTTCCTGAGACAGGCACACTCATGCCCTCTGTACCTCTCTACCCTAATTCTTTGTGTAAAGTCTTTCACTTAAAATTCATATTCCCCAAAGTTCAGATGCAGAGTGTTTTGCTAGATAGGGTCACAAAAACCTACCTCAGTATTCTCTTCAGTCAACTGCTCTTTAATTCATATGACTATTCAATTTCCCAGATATGTTAACCTAATACTATATTCTATTATATACAGTTATGGAAATGGGTAGAATTTTAATACTAGAGGCCTGCTGCACGAAATTCGTGCATGGGGGGAAGGGTGGGGGGTGTCCCTTAGCCCAGCCTGCACCCTCTCCAATCTGGGACACCTCAAGGGATGTCTGATTGCCTGTTTAGGCCTGATTGAGCCTAAATGGGCAGTCGGACATCATTCTCACAATCCAGGACTGCTGGCTCCAAACTGCTCACCTGGCTGCCTCCCTGATTGCCCCTAACAGCTTCTGCCTGCCAGCCTGATTACCACCTAACCACTACTCTGCCAGCCTAATTGATGTCTAACTGCTCCCCTGCCAACCTGTTTACCCCCAACTTCCCTTCTCTGCCAGCCTAGTCACCCCTAATTGCTCTCCCCTGCAGGCTTGATCACCCTCAACTGCCCTCCTTTGCAGGCCTGGAACCTCCCAATGACCCTCCCCTGCTGGCCATCTTGTGGTGGCCATCTTGTGTCCACATGGGGGCAAGATCTTTGACCACATAGGGGCAGCCATCTTGTGTATTGGAGTGATGCATATTACTCTTTTATTAGATAGGATAGAGGCCTGATGCATGGGTAGGGGCTGGCTAGTTTGCCCTGAAGTGTGTCCCGGATCAGGGTGGGGGTTTCCTTGGGGGGTGGGGTGGCCTGGGCAAGAGGACTATGGTGGATTGCAGGCCAGCCATGCCCCCCAGCGACCCAAGTGGAGGCCCTGGGATCTGGGACTAATTTATGTTCTACAATTGAAACTTTGCAGCCTGCAGCAAAGCCAAGCCTTCTGCTTGCTCCGTGGCAACAGCCATTTCTGTTTGGGTTTATTTAAACTCTGTAGCATTGAGTGGAAGCCTAGGCACTAGGGCTGCAGAAGCTTGGCTTCCTCCATTCCCAGGCAACACTAGCCTCTGCTTTCTCCAGCTCTGTGGCTGCCGCCATTTTTGTTGGGATGTACCTTCTATAATTAAAACTTTGTAGCATTGAGTGGAGGCCTAGGCCAGCAAGGGCAGGCGGGAAGCTTGGCTTCCTCTATTGTGGGGGAAACCCAAGCCTCCCTCCTGCTCTCAGTGGTGCAGCCATTTTGGTTGGGGTTTATTTGTATATTTGCTTCTGATTGGCTGATGGGCATGACTTGATCGGACGTATGGCCAATTTCCATATTACTCTTTTATTAGATAGGATACTTGTAGCTTTGATTAATCTACTGGACTTTGATATTTGTGGAGAGTAACTGTCTTTGGACTCACCGCAGTGAGCTCTACACGGGGCTACAGGCTTCCCCTGAAGTTTGAATGCTCACCATACGCATTTGGTCAGTCATCACACGTTTCCTCATGGTCCACAACACACAAGCATTTGCTCACTGCTGAAGTGAATGACCGCGTCGGAGCAAAGAGGAATGGGGTTTTGACACATCCTTAAACAGTGTGAAGTTTTTATATGTTTAAACTTCCTACTCTTGGACGAGATCCCACTACAGCTTTCCAGTCTTGACTTGTAACATTAACTATGTCCAGGAGGTATTCCAGATGCCAGGAATTCCAGCTCCCAGAGCTCCCACTGGATCAGGATAAACGAATAATCTCCCCTACAACATGTAGACAGGAGCCAGATAATGGAGGCTCTTGATACTGGACTGCGTCCAAAGAGCAATGGGCGACTACTGATAAGCACTGAGGGTGGAAATGACATGGTCATATCTGTGTTTTAAAAAGAACCCCCGGACTACAGCACAGAAAATGGATGGGAAGTGGCAAGAATACACAGAATGATGTCAGTTGCACATTATTGGATGAACCAGAATGAAAGATGGCCATGGCCTCGCTTACGTGGGTACAGTCAGGATGGAGAGAAGCCAGCTAATCCTAGTGGTATTATGAAAGCAGAGCTCCTGGACCTTAGTGATCAATTTCAAGTGAGTAGTGAGTGAGGAAGAGGAGTCAAGGATGACTCGATAGTTGGGCTTAAGCAATTGGCTGTAAGGGAGTGTAATTTACCCAGGGTAAGGAATGATAAATATGGGGCATAGCTTATATCAGACATTGGCATTAAGATAAAGGACATCCTATTAAAATAAACTGAAAATGTTAAGTTATATTACCACCTCTAAAGATGGTTTAGTATCATGGGAATTAACTTTTCCTTTACAAGATGTATAAGAATTTGCCCATAAAATCAACGTATGATAATTTTCAGTCGATTACCTTTTCATTTTGTTGATGATTTCCTTTGCTGTGCATAAGTTTTTAGTATGATGTCCCACTTAGTTTTGTTTTGTTTTATTTCTGGTCTTAGCACCAGACTTAAAAATCATAATATATAACTTATTCTTAATTGTCCAATTTTCACCCTATAGACAAATCACTTATACATTTTAGTCACATTAAAATGGAGGGGAAACGAGTATTAGACACACTAATGTGAATTTTGAAGAGTATACTCTTAACTAAAAGGAATACTAAGTTAAATTGTGATATAAATAAACTTTTAGGAGCATTTAGACACACGTCTAAATTAATTATGCATATTACCAGTGTTAATCCAATATTTTTGTCATACATTAAGGCATTTATTCATTTTTAAAGTCACAGTTCAACTACATATTGAGTTCTCTTCCAATAGATCCAAAGATTTCATTTGCTTTTTAGTTTATTTTGTTAATTCCAAGGATGTTTTTTTTAGCTAGAGAATAATAAAACTTATATGACATTGCAAGTTTCAAATAGAGAAGTATCAAATGACCTAAATTCTAAATTTAACAACCATGAGATTTGTTTATATTTTGAATGAATAGTAAGAGAGAAGACAATATTTCTTTTTACCTTACACTGATGACCTACCTAAATTGATTATCTTTACATATGCCAATTGCAAAATGACAATGTTCTATAGGAATTCAAGTGATCTATGGTCTTGGAATTTATTTTTTATTTTTTTCAAAAGCAGTACTGTTTCTGGGGCATTAACTGACCTTTATCAAATTCAACAACTTCCCTCAGCATGATTAACAATGAAAGACTTAATTAGCGAATGTATTTCCTTTCAGCATAAATAGGCATGCGTCTTTAAATCACTCAGCTGGATTGTTACAGCTCTGGAGAACAAGCCTAACGCTAAGTTCCTTAGCGTGCCACATATGACCCTCCTCAATCTCGCCTTCCATCTTCCCTCTGCACATTATACTCGTTATGTAAAACTCCATTTCCAAACCACCAAGTCTCTCTCCCTCCTCCTCTCTGCCTTTACATCACAGCTCTCTCCTTGGACTGCTTTTGTTGTTTCTGTTACTCTTTCCCTATTCCTTTTACCTCTTCAACTTCCTCATTAAAGAATCAAGTTTTGAAACTATCCCCTCGTCAGAATTTGCTCTAACTCTCCAGTAATAAAAATGAGAGGGCATACTTATGTCTTACACAAGCAGGTGATGCTGGTCTGGTTTGTAACATTAGGACAGGAACTTCCTGATCTGGTTGTTTGCCCACATCTCCCAATAGACCCTGTGCTTCTCAATCATGGGAACTGTCTCTCATTTACCTTTCTTGTTCGGTGCTATAATTGTTTATCTACTATAATCTTCTACCCCCTCCCTCCAAAAAATACCAATTGACAACATTTGAGGCAATGTTGACATCATGATCTCTGGAAATTTTGAACATGTGAGTTCTGCTTCTTTGTCATTGTAATGACAAACCTTCACTTTGAAAAGGCAAAGTCGATAGAAAGTCAATAGACAGTTGACGTCTCTATCCTGGTTCGAGTGGTTTGGGTCAGTGAATTCTGAAAATTGATGATTTTCTTACCCAGACTTAAGTAATGATCTTAAATTGGTTCTTAAGATGTTTGGGATATTCACAATTAAGCAATAGAATTGCCATTTGGCATGTCTGGAAAATTAAAGAAGCACAGCAATCCTATTTATGAATACAGTTGAAAAGAGTCACTATTTAGATATCAATGTTCCACAATCTAAATCAGAGAAGGAAAAGATGTTTGCTTTTCTGCGCTCTGTTCATACAAATTGGACGTCTACACATTTGAAGGGTCCACTTTAAAATCAAAAGTGTGCTGTATTTCCTGTGCATAGGTCACCTACAGGTGTTTATGTTAGCACTCACAGGTGTATACATTAGCAGTGTGTGTGCAAACTCAGTGGGGTTCTCAATTGCTGGAAGACTTCAAAGTGTAGAATTCCAAAATCCTCCTTTATCCCTCAACATACAGAGCTCTCTTGTCTTGAGATGAGGAGTTACTTTAGCTTTTGGCTCATCTTGTCTGTAGCCTTTGTCCAAACTTCTGTAATCTAAGCAAGACTGTGTCCTTTGCACTGGGCTGATCTTCCTTTGCACCAAGAACAGGGGTGCTGACCAGCCTTGCTATGTGTGGTGCTATGTCTACCGTGATCACGTGGGAGCTGGGCCTGATCACCCTGCCTGTCCCACTCTTCCAGCCTCTGGCTAGTCTGCATGTGCTCCTCTCCACCGCTCTCAACAACGCTAACACTAATTAAGTGTATCATTTTAAGTTCAACTTTTAAAAATAGTTTGATTTGCTTCATATTTGATTTGATCTCTGGAGGGGTTAACAAACCCTCATTATTCTTTGTTTCATTTTTCAAGCTTTATGTTCCCCATCCTTTTTCATTTTTGTTGTTTGGCTTTTTTTTTTTTTTTTTTCTGATGTGATGAACTCTGCTGAACTCGGCTGTACAGAATACAATGTTATGTCCATGCTTCACTACTGCTCTCTGGGTCTTCATTATGTGAAGTCATTTCCATCTGTTGCTACTAATGAAACACTCTTACAGATAAAATATGTCAGTAACAGCAAATGTCAGTCACACACAAACTTGCCATCTCTCCCCGCCTCTGGTTGTGGGAGCATAGCAGAGCTTTGAAAATTTAGGGTTTCCTCAAAAAACTCTTGAACTCACTAACTATAGGAGAGGGTCATGGTAAGCTTCCAAAAGAACCTACTAGTACATAATCTCTCCAGGATGACATCTAACTTGGCTCTTCCATTGAATGCTGGCAAGAGTCTCCATTCTCTAATAACCAAATAACCTCTAGCTCTCCCTCTAGCACTATCCACAACTGTTAACCATTTTTTAAAAATGTATTTTTATTGATTTCAGAGAGAAAGAGAGAAGGAGAGAGAGACAGAAACATCAGTGATGGGAGAACCATTGATCGGCTGCCGCTTGCACTCCCCCACCTTGGGATCAAGCCCGCAACTCTAGGCATGTGCCCTTGACCAGAATCGAACCAGGGCCCCTTCAGTCCCCAGGCTGACGCTCCATCCACTGAGCCAAACCGGCGAAGGCACTGTTAGCCATTTTTAAATGCAATATTTTTCCTCTCAGAAACCACAGTCCACCAGCCTTTCTGTTGATGTCGAAGAGCTACAGCATCTGTCAACAGCAATCACACTAACAGCAGGGAGACTTCAGTGCTCCTAGCGAGCGCTGGTCTCTTTCAGATGCCTGCAAAGCATGCGCCTTCAGAATAAGTTCATTACTGATACCCTCCACGTTCTTGTCTGCATTGCTCTCGATGGGTCCTCTTTCTCCCGCCCTCTGGCTTCCGGTGGAATTTGGCTGCCCCATGTCCCCAGGACAGACCCGCTCTGACTGCACCAGAGTAATTCACATGCAAGTGTCGACTCATGAATTCACTCCCGATAGTGGAAAACGTGGAATCTTAACGAGGACTTTTCATTTCTGATATCTCCAATATACATGCAAAGATGGGTGTTCGGTAACTAGGTGGACAGTGAAGTAGGTGGATGAAGCGATACATAGATAAAGATCTTTCTGTTGCCTCTTGTGTCCTCATATTATTTCCTCACACTCAAGAGACAGATCCCGGGCTCCACTTTGGGCGTCCCAGTTATGGAAGCTTGAATAATTCATTGTCAGGTAAATAAACGCTGGAAACTCGTGTGGCTGCTGATGCACAATACAGGCATCCTATTGTGAAGAGTAAATCTTTAAAAACATGTTTTGTAATATGTTTTAAATAAAAAGTGTGATTTTTAAATTTTCTCAATATCAGCACATCGGACTCATTGCACAGGCTGCCATTTTTGTGTATATTTGCGCATGAGGAAAATTATAACTAGAACAACAAAGAAGAGCATCTTCAACTCTTCCAGCCTTCTCTGGGAGACAACTGACACTGTTTTTCTTTTTGGAATACAGCTGAGTTTCTTAAGGGCACAGTCCCATTGATATTCTAATACATTGCAGGGAAACATAGTGCTGGTTTCTTTAATTTTTCTAACCGGGTATGACTTTCCAATCGTCTCTCCCCATCATCATCTAAGAGTCGCTTATTTATGTTAATAGGGGGTGCTATTGTTGATAAGCTACTTGTATCAAATGAGTCAAACAAAAAGGCAAGAATTCTGCAGATGGTGGAATAATTCAATGGGATAATCTGCATAAGCAGATTCACATTTTCCTAGAAAACATTTTAATTTAATGTTTGGCTTTGATCACTAGCTTACTGCACATCCCTAATTTTTTTCATCTAGTTCCCACCTACTTTTTAATTAAAAATTGTGCTTAGTGATTAATCTTTTTCCAAATAACAACATGGTTATATTAAGCTATGTTGTTATATGGTACAAATTTCCCATTATTATAATTTTACTCAGACATATAGCTTTATGTCACCTGCCCCTCTTAGTGAAATACTGTCCACTCTGAAGGAAAAGCAAACAATCTGATATTAGCTTGTATTTTATTCATCTGAAAAGAAAGAGCAGGGTCTCTGGTCAGGCATGGGGTGAGTTTGAAGTCACCACTCCATTCTAACAAATGAAGAGCTGAAAAAACTGTAAAACCAACTCAAATCCATCAGAGAAGTGAGGTCACAGGGCAAATTGCTACCCCAGACTGTAACTGAGGAATTGCTGGGTATTAGAAAAATCTGCTTCCAGTGGGGGAGAGGAGAAACCTCTCTGAAATAAACCAGAGCATGTTCATATTTACTATTTTACCAAAGCATTGAACTACAGAGAGTTGTTTTTGGTTATGTTTTGCTTTGCTTTGTTTTCAAAGCCTAACCTAACTGAAGTAACTCAATTCCAGCTCTTTCGAGTGGCTTACATGGGGGAAAGAATTACCCAACTCCAACCCCCCTAGTCATCCTCTTCCATGTGAGGAGGGCGGATAGGGAGGGCCTGAGCAGGCCAGGTAAAGTTCACAGTTCAAGAGCATAGGCTCCTCAAAAGACTAAGACCTATTCACATGATTATAGACTAAGTTCTCTTCCCTAAAACCTTACTGTTACATTACTAATTGTATCCTGCAGTGTATTCTGTCCAGCACAGTATGTCCACTTTTCAACGCGAAAATGCAAGCAAACAGTTTATAGAGACTGAACAAGCATCAGAGTCAAAGTCAGATATGGCAGGGATGTTAGAATTATTATACCAAGAGATTTTAAATCTATGATTAATGGAATAAAGGGTATAATGGAAAAAGTAGAGAACATGGAAGAACAGATAAGTAATGTAAGCAAAGAGATGGAAATTCTAACAATAAGAAATGCTATAAACAAAAGAAAAGGTAAATGAAGAATACCTTTGATGGGCTTCTTACATACATATGGCTCAGGGAAGAATTAGTGAGCTTGAAAATATAATAATAAGTTAACTTCTCAAACTGAAAAGCCAAAGAGAACAAAATACTGGGAAAGAATCCTAGAACATCTATTGTCAACAGTCTATAATTTATAAATTTATGGTAGTGAATGTTTGTATTAGAAATTAAGAGAGATTTGCCCTGGCCAGTTTGGCTCAGTGGCTAGAGTGTTGGCCTGCGGACCAAAGGTCCTGGGTTCAGTTCTAGTCAAGAGCATGTTGCAGGCTCCTCTCCAGCCTGGGCCCTTGTTGGGACACGTGCAGAGGAGGCAACAAATTGATGTGCTTCTCTCACATTGATATTTCTCTCTTTTCCTTCTCTCTCTATTCCATTCTCTCAAAAAAAATCAATGGAAAAATATCCTCAGGTGAGAACTGAAAGAAAGAAAGAAAGAAAGAAAGAAAGAAAGAAAGATAGAAAGAAAGAGAGAAAGAAAGAAAGAGAGAGAGGGGGAAAAGAAAAGAAAAGGGAAGAAAAGAAAAGAAATAAAGAGAGATCTAAAATGAAGTTTATATGTTAGGAGACTAGAAAAAGAAAAGCAAATAAAATCCAAAGTAAACAGAAGAAAAGCAATGGTAAACATTAGAATAGAAATCAATGAAATTTAAAATGTGAAATCAATAGAGAAAATCAAGAAAAGCAAAAGCCAGCTTTTAAAAAAGCTCAATAAAATGGATAAGCCTCTAACCAGACTAAGGAAAAGAGAGAAAAGACACAAATTACAAATATCAGAAGTAAAAAAGAGGTCATCAGTGTAAATCCCACAGACATTAAAAGAATACTAAACACTGTGATCAACTCTATGCTAACAAATTTGATAACCCAAATGAAATGGAGCAAATCTTTGAAAGACGCAATCTGCAAAACTCATGCAGGAAGAAATAGAAAATCAGTTTGGGGTTCATTAAAGAAATTGAATCAATAATTAATACACTTCCAAAACTTAGAGCACCAGTCACAGATGGTTTCACTGATGAATTTTCGAAGACATTTCAGGAATTTCCCAAAACATACCAGTTCTCCACAATCTCATCAAGAAGATCAAAGCTGCAGTAACAAACCACCAATCACTGGGTACCCACTTCCTCACGTGGCAGAGAGCTGAGCTCTCACGTGACTCTTATTGCATTCATGGGGTGAGGGGACCTGTCCAAGGTCTCACCTCCTGGTACCATCACACCATGGTGTAGGGATCTTCACCATCACACCACGGTGTAGGGATCTTAACCATCACAGCACGGTGTAGGGATGTTCACCATCACAGCACGGTGTAGGGATCTTAACCATCACAGCACGGTGTAGGGATGTTCACCATCACACCACGGTGTAGGGATCTTAACCATCACAGCACGGTGTAGGGATGTTCACCATCACACCACGGTGTAGGGATCTTCACATATGAATGTGAAGGAGTCACAAACAGCCCACACACGTTGCCAAATGTAACCATCTTGCTTGTCATCCTTCCTATCCAGTTGTGGTTTTAAGATTGAGGAAAGTTCATTTCTATTCCGTTTTGTTTGTTATTTATTTATTTTTAGCTTCCATCATTTAATGAATCAGTGCAAAGCATAAAATTATTTCATAGTCCTAAGTGGCAAATGTTAATTCCATTCATATATATATATATATATATATATATATATATGTATAGAGAGAGAGAGAGAGAGAGAGAGAGAGAGAGAGAGAGAGAAATATAGAGAGAGAAATATAGAAAGGCTTTTAAAAATGTCACAAGAGCGAGAAATAGAGAGAACACATGAAGGGAGGTGACTAAAATGTTACTGCTGCACCTGGAAGCAGTAAGCCCTGCTCCGGACCAAACAGACAGCAGATACTTTTCATTTTGAGCGAGCAAGCTGTGTTGATCTCTATAAAAGGCACACCTTGGACCTCGATAGGAATGTGTTTCAGCAGGAAGGTTCCAAGAGGAAGGTGCTTAGCCCTGAATAGCAGGTTATCGATCCTCTGCTATTTCACTGGGCAGACCTATGGCTCTCAAATTCTCTGTGCATCAGAACGGCCTGGAGGGTTTATAAGGCCAGACCCCTGGGCCCAGCACACCCGGATTTGCCCGACTCAGTCGGTCTGGCAGAGGAGGGGGGCCTTTCTAGCCGGTTCCCAGGAGAGCTGATGCTCTGGGTCGGGGACCACCCATTGAGGACCAGTGACCAGAGGTGCAGAATATACAACGGATCGAATGCACACGTGTCCTCACAATGAACTCCATTACCTCTGTGCCAACAGAGACCCTCTTTCTTACTTTAGATAAACGGCTCTTCAGATGTGAATTTGTCAAAAGTGGGCTTGTCCCATAGGGCAGTGACTTTTTGTACAAGAAAAACTATAGCAGAGGGTGCCTGGACCTCAGCCTTCTCACCCCCTGGCGCTCAGCTCCTTGGGCTGCTCAGTCACCACCAGAGGCTCGCTTTCCTCCTCTCTGCGGGTATGATGCCCACCTCCCAAGCTGCTGTGAGCATCACGTGGGGGAGGAACGGGAAAGGGCCTTGCAAATGGCAGAGCAGCCTACGGATGTCACCGTTCATTAGTGCTGACCTCGCTGCGGGTGTGAGAGTGACTTGCCATCTCCCAAACTCCGGGCAGAGGGAAGGCCCACCACAGCGGTGAGCTCTGCTGACTGGCAGAGAGCAGTCAGTAACTATTTGCAGACGGACTGATAAAATAAGACAGACTCCACGCTCTGGAAGATTTCTTACAATATACAGGTCAATTAACTGAGACAACTCTGCTATTCGTGCTGACAGAAAACTAAGAGAAAGACCTGGAACACTACTGCAATCGTATTTGTGAAGTTCTTACTCTGTATCACGCTCCATGAATGATAGTTCCTTGTTCAAATTTTAAGTTATTTCAAACACCAGACACCAAATGAATCCTCCATGTGAGACTCAATTGCTCAACAGGGTAGAGAGTTTAGCCTCGACCAGTGGTCAGCAAACTCATTAGTCAGCAGAGCCAAATATCAACAGGACAACGATTGACATTTCTTTTGAGAGCCAATTTTTTTTTAACTTAAACTTCTTCTAATGCTACTTCTTCAAAATAGACTCGCCCAAAAATCAAAACAAAACAAAACAGACTCGCCCAGTCCATGGTATTTTGTGGAAGAGCCACACTCAACGGGCCAAAGAGCTGCATGTGGCTCGTGAGCTTCAGTTTGCTGACCACAGGCCTAGGTACCTCAGATTTAAATTTGAATTTATTCAGTTTAAAGCCTCAAACATTGTATTACTATGTTAAATTTCTAGTTCTAACCTGGTGATCTAAACAAAAAAAAATTATTAATTGAAAATAAACAAAATCACAGAATAATACAAATATAGCGATTCAAGGGTGTATTATCTCATTTATCTATATTTTAAAAACCCCTTGTACATGGCATTTATGGAGAAATGAGAAACAGAAATGATGGATATCAGTTGATAGAAGTTACTTTTTAAAGGAAGAATGAGGGGAAATGTAACAGTTCATTTCATACATTTCTGCATGGTTTATATCTTACAGCAATACTTACGTATATAGAAATTGTGGATATTTGTCCCGAGCTAGGAACCAAGATGGCGGCATAGGTAAACACCTATACTGCTGCCTCACACAACAATTTAAAAACTACAACTAAAAGACAAAACAAACATCATCCAGAACTACCGGAAAGCTGGCTGAGTAGAAATTCTACAACTAGAAAGAAAGAGAAAAGGACTGAGTCTCAGAGGAGGTTTGGAGGGCAGAGGTGTGGAGACGCACGTGCCCGGAAAGGGCGAGCGGCTGAATACACAGCTGGTTTTCTTGAACAGGGAGAAGACAAAGACTCCCCACTGGGCTGAACTTCAGTTCCGGGTGAATCTCAGGAAACCCAGAGACTTTGGGTATCCAGACTCATTTGGGGAGAAATTGGACTGTCTGGCAGCAGGCAAAACTCAAGGGCAGCTTTCTCTCAGAGGTGTGTGCAGCTATTGCCTTGGGACACAGTAACCCAGGTGCCACTTAGGGTGGGGCTGATGGGAAACCAAGGCTTTCTGCTCCACCCTGAGACTCTGCCCCATCCAAGGTGAGAACAGAAGCTCTCCCAGTGTATACACAGCTGATCCTCACAGCCAATTGGCCTGGAGGTCAACCCCTCCCAGTGATACCAACAACAATCAAGGCTTAACTACAACAAGATTGTGCAGCCCATAAAGGGGTGCACCAAGAGTGTCACCTCAGGTAACTGGGGAGGCTGAGCCACTGGGCCCAAAGGACACCTTCCACAAAAGCTAATCGACCAATTCAGGGAAGCAGTGAAAATGCAGAGACAAGAAACAGATCACAATTGAAAGATATGAAGGAAAACAAATGACTGGATATAGAATTCAAAACCACGGTTATAAGGTTTTTCAAGAATTTCCTAGAAAAGACCAATAAATTTAATGAGACCCTCAAGGATATGAAAAGGAATCAACTAGAAATTAAGCATACAGTGACCGAAATAAAAAAAAAATATTATACAGAGACCTAACGGCAGTCTAGAGGACCATAAGAATCAAGTCAAAGATTTTGAAATACAAAGAAGCAAAAAACACACAGCTGGAAAAGAAAAAAGAAAAAAAATCCAAAAAATTGAAAGATAGTGTAAGGAGCATCTGGGACAATCTCAAGTGTACCAACATCCGAATTATGGGGGTGCCAGAAAAAGAGAGCAAGCAAGATACTGAAAACCTATTTGAAGATATAGTGACCCCCACCTGGTGAAAGAAATAGACTTATAAGTCCAGGAAGCGCACAGAATCCCAAACAAAAGGAATCCAAAGAGGACCACAGCAAGACACATCATAATTAAAATGCCAGCAAGAGAAGAACAGTTAGAAATTGTGTACTGAGCCCCATTATAAGTATATTAAAAGTTTAAACATATAACAAATATATATTTAAAATTAATACACTGATAGGGACACCTGTCTAGAAAGCAGTATTTTCCCATGTGATGCATTTGTATTTCTCTCCCCAAATCTCGCCCTGAGAGTGAGTCAATAGGCTCCCTGTGTGTGCTGAAACGGAATCCCAGCCCACTTCCTCCAACATCATTTTCCTTCCCGGCACCCACAGGGGCCCACGCTCTGTGTCCAATGCTCAAGCCCTGGGCTGCCCTCCGCGTGGTCAGTGAAAGCGATGTCTAATCAGCAACTACGTCCCCAGCGGGCTGCCTGCCTGCAATTTACTTCCCAGTGGTTCTCAGGGAGGTGATTTTGCAGTGACAATCCAGCCGCTATTTAATCAGGCCTCTTGATTTCTCTCTGAAATCCATAGAAAGGAAGCGTCGCAATGACACCCTGTGCCGGGGTAGCTGCAGAAACGTGGGCATGCGTTCCGGCCTTGTCTGGGCAGAGCCTGTCCCCGGGCAGGTGGCTGGGAGAGAAGAGCAGTGACAGAACACGTGGTCCACACTGTGTCCACGCCTGGACACGGAGCCGGAGGAAGGCACGCAAGGACTGAGTGCAGGAGAGAACTCAGAAGGGAGCTCAGGCGGGGTAAGAAAGGAGCAGAGAAATCAGGAGAGTGGAAAGAAGGAGAAGTGAAATGGTGGCATCCCATTCCGTAGGAAAGGAAAACTGAAAGATTCCAAGGTCAATGAGTCTAGCTTTGAAATTTCACTTACAATGTTAGAATGAAAAGATGCCAAAGGTTGCTAAAGTTATCCTGGACGGAGGATGGTTGGCTCACATGCTCGCCTCGCCTCCCCCCTCAGAGCTGCTGGTGATGATCATATTCCATGTCATCGTTGATCCCAATTAGATCACTGAGTGCTCAAAGGCAGAAATTCATCTCAGTTTTGCAATGATCGCTGTTATTGCCCAGATTTCGTGAATACCAATTACTGATTAATAATTTTGATTTTTTTCAATAGATGGAGTTACACATATGTTGATATATGTGCAATTTGATATGCATGCTATTTTGTTGTAGTGAGAGCAAGCTTCAAAACTTCATTATGTGAAATTTTGCTGAAGGTGTGAACATCATAGATATCTTTACCCTTAAAAAATGTCGAATTTCATGCTGAAAAAGAGCATTTGCGGGAAGTTTAAGTTTATTAATTTATTTTGAAGAAAAGTGCTGCTGAAAGTTATCATATACTTTGGGAAGCTTATGGATTTATGGGCTTAAACCCATAAGCTTGGAAATATGGGTTTAAATGCTTTAAAAGTGATGATTTTGATGTGAAAGACAAAGAATGTCTAGATCAACCAAAAAAGTTTGAAGACCAACCACTACAAGCATTACTGGATGAAGATGCGTGTCAAACTCAAAAAGAACTTGCAGGAAGATTAAACGTTGCTCAGCAAACAATTTCCGATCCTTTACAAGCAATGGGAAAAATCTTAAAGGAAGGAAAATGGGTGCCACATCAACTGAACAAAAAAACAAAAAACAAATGGAAAACTGACAAGTCATCAGTAAGATGCTGCTTCAAAGGCAGGAAAGAAAGTCTTTTTTGCATCGAATTGTGACTGGCGATGAAAAGTGGATTTATTTTGAGAATCCCAAATGCACAAAATCATGGTTTGATTCAGGTCAACCCTCACCATCGACTGCAAGGCCAAATCGCTTCAGAAAGAAGACAATGCTCTGGGTCTGGTGGGATCAGGAAGGTGTGGTGTCTTATGAGCTTTTCAAACCATGTGAAACTGTTAATACTGATGGCTACTGACAACAAACAGTCAACTTGAACCATGCTTTGACCGTGAAGTGACCAGAATGTGCCAGCAGACACAACAAAGTAATTTTGCTTCATGATAAGGCACCATCACACACTTCAAAACCAGTTAAAGAGGCATTAAAAGATCTTGCCTGGGAAGTGGTAACCCACCCACTGTCCTCACCAGACCTTGCTCCTTGCTCCTTCACTTGTTCCGGTCGATGGCACACGCACTTTCTGAGCAGCACTTCAAAACGTACAAAGAAGTGGACAATTGGGTCTCTGGAGGGTTTGTCTCAAAACAAGAAAAGTTCTATTAGGAAGGTATCCACAAAGTACCTGAAAGAAGGGGGAATGTGTAGCTAGCGATGGACATTACTTTGAATAAAGCACTTTCGATGTTCCTCTTGAAATGATCGTGTTTAATTTTAAAAAGCTGAGTTATTGTCCAGTACATCTGGTATGATGACTACATAAATGACAGTCAATCTTTGCGTTTAAAGTGAGTTCCTGAAACTATCTAACCCTAAAAGGTGTCCAGAGTTCTTTTAGAAAAATCCTGGACGCTACTACACTAGGCCCTATATATTTCAATTCTACTATTTAGAATTCTGCATATTCTACTCCGCTTACAATCTCATTGATTCTTTTCCTTCTAGTGGCATCCCTAACATGTTCTGTCTTTTCCTTTTTTTCCCCCCTGGGATTGACTTTCAAATTCACCTTCCTAATTGTCAATGCAGGGAAATGTGTTCATCCCTCTGTTTTGCTCCTACTTTATCTTAACCCCAAATCAAATGACATTGAAGGACTCGTGTCAAGGTGCCTTCAGAGAACGGGACTCTGAAAGGAGATGGCTGCCAACAGACTGTTTTCCTGAGCCAGAGAGAATCACTATGATTTTGTTTTCCTTTGTGTGATCCTTTTCTGCACATCGATCGTCACCGCAGCCAGCAATAGAAGGAGAGGGAGAAGCCATTGTAGGACAAGCAGGTGACTGGGGCCACAGAGGAATTCCAGACCCACCCACCACAATAGAAGGCAAAAACGAGGAGGCCAGGGAGAGACGAAGAAAGCACCGTTGGAGGCCGTTCTGAGCAGGAAGAGATCGGGCCTCATAAGCAGATGCCAGATGGAAGTCCAGTCCATTCAGAATGGAATCTGGGGCAAAGAGATAAAAGCTGTTTGTGTGAGTGAATTAATTTTATAGAGAATTATAATGCCACACAGATCCAACTTCACAACCTCGGCGTCCAGCAGCAGTCAGTCTTCGAGCGCGAATCAGACCTCCTCGTGCATTCTTTCATAGCCCCAGAGTGGCACGTTCCTGTTTTCTCTGAGCTCCTTGTGGTTCTCAGGGCTGTGCCTCCCATTGAGAGCCAGCCGTTACCTCTTTGTGTCTGGTTACTTTTCATGCGTGAAGTGTAATCTCTTCTGCTGGATCATAAATTTATTTTTTTAAACGTCAACATCGTTGATCTCTTACGTTATAAATAAAAATTACTAGGATAATAATGATCATGATATAATCATAGGATGATATCAAAAGTCCTCATCTGAATCACATTGTTAGGCAACGTTTAACTATGGTTCAGTAACATGTTCCCTAAATAAATAAGTGAGTTTGCTTGGAAATGCATAGGAGAATTAGCATGCATGAATATCTTTTGGAAAGGGCTTAAAATCTTGCTGAATTTAGAAAAAAAAATGTATATATGAAAATAGAGAGCAAGTAGGTGGAAAACTAAGCAGTGCTCGTGACAAGTTTAGGGAGACTTGGAACAATAGAGAGCTACCTGGTTAGAGAAGGATGCTGGGAAGTTGTAGCAAGGCACAGTGCTCTGCCCACCCCATCACATGACCTGCTTTGCACTCACACATTCTCCTGGGCTTCCCTTCCCAGCAGCCTGCACCAAGGTGTCTTTGCCTGAGGAAAGCTGGGATTGCCTATGAATTTTGGCCCTATCCCCAACCCCTAGCCCTTAATCAATGCCTCTGGGCCCCCTGGGTCCTGCACAGAGTAGGCACAGGAGGTGCCCTGACACTGTCTCTAGATCTCCCCTGTGGGGTGACCCCACACGAGCCTCTATGGGACTACATTCCACATGGCTCCCTTGCTTGGTCCCTTCTCATGCTGATCCCGGTTGCTCCTCCCCTACCTACTCTTTCTTGGACCTTCCTAATAAATCACTTTCAGACAAATCTTCTCTGCATCTACCTCAGGAGAACTTAATCTAAAACAGAGAGATGATATTTAACTACACTGTTTCCCTGAAAATAAGACAGTGTCTTATATTAATTTTTGCTCCCAAAGATGCACTAGGTCTTATTTTCAGGCGATGTCTTATTTTTCCATGAAGAAGAATACAGAACACATTTACTGTTGAACAACAAAAGAAAGGAAATTTATTATATGTATGCAGTAGTAGTAGTTGTCATCACAAACCAGCATAACCAGACAAACTGTGAATCCTACAGTATCAAGAATTTCTTGTTACTACCATTATTTCCAGGTACAACGACCTATGGTACATTTACTGATACTGATATTTACCGGTATGAACACAAATAAGATTTATTCAATGACAATGATGTCATCATCTTCTGGAGCATCATCATAACAATCCAAACCCCGAATTTCTTGGTGAATTTCTTGTGACTCCATTTCTTTCAGAATCAGTGGACCAAATATCTCATGTTTAGCAATAGCACTGCCCTTAACTGAGTACTTCTTGTCAAGGTAGCCTGCTCATAGGGCATTTGCAATGCAACTGTCGATGATTTTCTCCCATGAATTCTTCACCCAAGTCACAACCTCTTGCAGTTTAGGTTTCACAAAGTTTCCACGCTGATATCTCTCCATTCTATTTTCAATGTAGTCATTAATTTTCATGTGCAAATTGTCCTTGAATGGCTTGTTTATTGCAGTATCAAGAGTCTGGAGATAGGCCGTCATTCCTGCAGGAATCATTATTTGATCTATTTTTCTTTCGTGAAGAAATTTCTTCATGTCTTTAGCACAGTGAGTGCTGGCTGCATCCCAGACTAGCAGACCTCTTTGGCTCCCTCGCATAACAAGCAGCAACATTAAATCGACCCACTTCCTTATAGCTGCTTGTGTGGCCCAGGCTTGTTCAGTTCAGTTTCAAGAATGAAATTATCAGGGAGGCCTTATTTTGGGGGGGATGCCTTGTATTATATCGAGAGGCAAAACTGAAAGCAGGTCTTATTTTGGGGGGCTGTCTTACTTTCAGGGAAACAGGGTAGGTATTAAGCATGTTTAGAGGAGCTGTGTTGAAAGGTTCCTTCAGGGGAAGGCGAGTGTCATAGGCAAAGGCATGGGGAGGTGGGGTTTGCGTTCTTTATGTAGATGTCAGAGGAGAAAAGAGGCTTCCTGACAAATAAGTGAGGGTGTAAAGCCAAGGGGAGCACAATTCAGGGTAGGTGGGACAGCAGGGTAACATCAGATCAGGTCAGTTGTGAAGGAAAGAGAAAAACTTAAACTGGATGTTGTAGAGAATAGACACTGGTTTGAGTTCCTAAGCAGAAAAGCAGGAGAAAAGTAGGTTTTCTATTTGCATATTCTTAAAACATAGTGACAGAAGCAGAGTTTCTGTAGCTGCTATGCAAAAAAAAAAAAAAAAAAAAAAGATTTTTATGGCGTGGCTCAGTGGTTGAGGGTTCATCTATGAACCAGGAGGTCAAGGTTCCATTCCTGGTCAGGGTACATGCCAGCTTGTGGGCTCTGTCACCAGAAGGGGTCAGGCAGGAGGCAGCCAATCAGCGGTTCTGTCTCATCATTGATGTTCCTCTCTCTCCTCTCTCTCTCTCTCTCTCTCTCTCTCTCTCTCTCTCTCTCTGAAATCAATATATATATATATATATATATATATATATATATATATATATATATTTCAAAAACGATTCTCTGGCTAAATCAAGTTCTAGCAAATTAATAATTCCCAAATGTCTAGGAGCCTAAGGAAGTGGGGTCAAGGATTAGCTTTGGGTTTTTAAATGTCCACTCTTTTCCACGTTGAGAACTACACTTCCTAGAGGGTCAAACTGTTCGAAGTGTGGCCATCCCCGCCGGCCAAGAACCCACTTGTGCCTGATCAAGCCTTTCCTAACCACCTTCCCCACTGCACACTGCGGGGGAAGCCGTTCTCACAAACACGGGGAGCAGCTTTCCTGCGAACATACTTGAGGAAACGTTGCATTGGGAAGCTCTGGGAGAGGGGTAGAGACTGGATGGGGGCCAAGAACTTTGTTAGGGACGAGACTCAACTGGCGGCTGGAGAAATGTCAAGCAAAATGAGAATGGAGATCATCTAAAAAAGTCATTGCATGTCATGAGTGGAGGGCGGGGGGGAGGGGGGTGAGGGAGGGGAGATGCAAAGAACCGGAATTTTCCAGCCCTGCTATAGCAGAGTGAGTAACAGAAACGAGTCTATGTGGGCATCTTCTCGGGCTTCAGGGTTGATAGCTCCTGGGAAACAGGCAACGGATAGCATCTTAAAGCAGAAAATCAACTTAAAATGGAAGAAGTCAGTCCACCTGGTGACATCCAGCATCATTTTAGTTTCCCTCTTAAGCTCAGGTCACATGAGGATGAGAAATTTTAACAGCATTTTCTAGGTAGGCTGAGCAGGATTGTGTTTTTTCTTGTTTTGTTTTTCCAAATTTTAATGAGCATAGGAAACACTAGGATTGGGTTAACATGCAGGTTTCAACCTGGTAGGTCTAGGTCAGTGGTCAGCAAGCTGCAGCTCGAGAGCCACAATGCGGCTCTTTGGCCCCTTGAGTGTGGCTCTTCCACAAAATACCACGGCCTGGCCGAGTCTATTTTGCAGAAGTGGCGTTAGAAGAAGTTTAAGTTTAAAAAATTGGCTCTCAAAAGAAATTTCAATCGTTGTCCTGTTGATATTTGGCTCTGTTGACTAATGAGTTTGCTGACCACGGGTCTAGTTGGAACCTGAGGTGTTGCAGGTCTACTCAGCTCCCAAGGATTGCAAGGGGGCTGGTGTGAGGACCACACTCTGAGACAAGAGGATCAGAGATAAGGTCCAGAGGTTGATGTAAATGTAGAGATTCTAGAATTACAATAGACACTGTATTCTCTCTTTGATGTATTTATTCATTCACTTTATTTTTTTATGAGACTATTCACTGTCAGGTGAGCATGTGAGACAGGAAGGAACGACATGTAGAAAAAATGTGGGTAAAGGGCATTTAAATGAGATATAAAGACCTGTGGGAAGCTCTGGTGAAGACTAATGGGATGCTTTCCGACGAGGGTGGTACAAGTGGGAGGTTCCCATGGCTAACTGATAAGTTTTGCTGGGGAAAAAGGACGTTTTATTAAGATATATTTTAACGTATTTTCCATTCTGTGTTCTTTTCCTTACTGTTAATTTTATACCTGTGTGGGCTGAGAAATATGAATAAGATTTCCCTTTAATGGCAATGTTACCTGAAGTCAACTATAACAGAACCTTTCTTCTCTATTATATTTTGTTATTTCAATAAACTTCAGTCTCTAAGGAGATTTTCAACAATATTCCCTTCATTGTCATGTGAGTACCTTCTTAATTCTAAAAGCACAAGCCAATGTTTAAGGAATAAGAGAAAGGGTATTCTTTCAATCATTTATATTCAGAATACAATGGCAACATAGAAATAGTGATTTTCATTGCTTTTCAGACATAAGTTTGTTACTTTGTGGAAACAAAATCAAGGAGATTTAAATAATAAGCCTTTGACAGTCTGGTGGTTACTGAAATAGCAGAAACGAAAACATAAGCTCTATCTTTGTGCCTTTCATAAGAGGAACATATGGACCATATCTGACTATTTTAACCCAGAGGTCCACCTTAATAAGAGAGTAATAAAAATAACTGTTCATTTTCAAAGTCTCATGTCACTACAGGATGTTATACATAAAACAAGTTCTCGTTTTACTTTTAAAATATGACTATACCTTAATTATATATGCAATGTATTTTTAAGAAGATTTATAGGTAAACTTTCTATTATATTATTAACCCAGCCATGGCTTCCTCTATGGATTAAAGAATTAAAACTTTAATGGCAAATTCATGGCTCAGGAATTACACAGCTTCCTTTTTCCTCAGAATGACTGAGTACATATATTTAGCTCCTTTCAAGATCATGACCCATAAAACCCATTGCATTTACATTAACAAAGTGAGCAGTGTATATTAATTTTCTCCGTCTAAGAAAAAGGCAAGAAAACTCACAACATTTGAGTATCTACAGTGTCCCAGGTACAGTTTAAGGTGCTTTCATCTCACAAAACAGTAAAAAGATAGAAAATTAGCCCCTGCTGGTTTGGCTCAGTGGATAGAGCGTCGGCCTGAGGACTGAAAGGTCCAGGGTTTGATTCCAGTCAAGGACACATGCCAAGGTTTTGGGCTTGATTCCCGATAGGGGATGTGCAGGAGGCAGCTGATCAGTGATTTCTCTCTCATCGTGGCTGTTTCTATCTCTCTCCCTCTCCTTTCCTCTCTGAAGTCCATAAAAACAAAAAATAAAACAAAAAGAAAGAAAATGATAAAACCACTTTAAATCACCAGAGTAAAATCACTGTTAAGAAATGTTAGTTTAAGAAACACAGTTTGCTGCGGCCGGTCGTTACGGTGCTCCTCACAGGAAACCTCACACTTGATTAGGGATCCCAGAGACCCAAAAGGAAGTCCTCATGGGCTGGAGCCCACCAGCCGTCCCGCTTCTAAGCCCAGACCATTGCCACTAGGTCTGAGAATTTGGCACTGAATTCGGCTGAGCTGGAAGGTCTCTTGAAGACCTGAGGTTGAGCTTGCAAACCCCTGTGATTACAGACACTGCAGCTCTGTCTCTTAGGAACTGAGCCAACAGAGATCCAAGCTGGTGGCACAGGCCAACCCAGGCCCTTGCGCCTCCCACAACCACATCAAAATTACAACAAAAATGCAGAACAACCGTCATGCAGGACCACCTGGGGTCTGGCTGCATGGAGGTTCTACAACCGGGGGAGTGGAGGAAAGCTCATGGGAACTGGCAGGAGGGGCGGAAGCATGGACTGGGCTGATGGGACACTCACATGGGTGGCATGTTTGGTTGAGAGGGAGATCCTGGCTGCGGAGGCCGCCTGCCCGTGAAGAAGAGGTTAACCAAAGACTGTGTGTGGCCTGAACTGGTGTGGCTCCGTGGATGGAGCATCGGCCTGCGGACTGAAAGGTCCCAGGTTCGATTCCGGTCAAGGGCATGTACCTTAGTTGTAGGCACATCCCCAGTAGGAGGTGTGCAGGAGGCAGCTGATGGATGTTTCTCTCTCATCGATGTTTCTAACTCTCTTTCTCCCTTCCTCTCTGTAAAAAAATCGATAAAGTATATTAAAAACAAACAAACAAATGAAAACAAAGACCATGTGTGCATCTGTACCTCACCTATGGCACAGACAACAGGTCAGGGAAGGCCTGCGGGGGGGTTGGGGGGGGGACCAAGTGGAAGGAGGGAGGGGGTGGAAGGACATCTGTGATGCTTTCATCAATATTTTTAAGAAGAGCTGAATTAATAAATACCTATAGAAAAATTTTAAAGAGAAGTTATCCAACCATCATGAAATAGATTAGAATGAGAGTTCTTGAAAAGCATGAAGCGGGTAAAGCGCATAAAATAAGGAGAATTTTTAAATTGTGTCTGGAACCCCGTGAGCCAGTCATCTCGTGGCTGAAGAGCCAGTTCACACACAGGTGTGCGGCTCCCTCCGGCCTCAGGCTGGAACCACCACAGGGAGCCTTCGGTGGGCGTTTCGGGCAGAGCCGCCCTCGGGCTGCAGGCTCCTGTTTTGTTCTGGCTGGCCTGTTAGCAAGTTTACATTGCAATGACGACGTTGCCTTAGATTTTACCAGAAGCTCTGTGTGCCAAACTGAGTTCAGGGTTTCCATCGGGTACTGTTTAGTCAACTGTAGACGGAGCAGAAAGACAATAGTCGAACTGAAGTTAGATTTTTTTCCCTTTTATGATTAGATTTAAACACGTCTTCGAACTGGCTCTTCCTCTGTGAATGGTTCTTTGTAAACATTAGCTTATCCTCTACTAAATTGTCCTTTCTGTCCCCTTTGGAGTTGCTAAAGTTACCGCTAATTTATTTTAGATACAACTTTTCAAACTACAGTCCAACTTTTGTTTTATGAAAGATATTATTTTCAGGGAGTTTCAGAAAATAGACTGAGTTTTTTTAGTACACACCAAGAAAGCACAATGTCCATGATTACCTAATGTGATTAAGAAAAAGGGACTGGCCGAAACCGGTTTGGCTCAGTGGATAGAGCTTTGGCCTGCAGACTGAAGGGTCCCGGGTTAGGTTCCGGTCAAGGGCATGTACCTTTGTTGCGGGCACATGCCCAGTAGGGGGTGTGCAAGAAGCAGCTGATCGATGTTTCTCTCTCATCGCTGTTTCTAACTTTCTGTCCCTCTCTTTCCCTCTCTGTAAGAAATCAATAAAATATATTTTTTTTAACAAAAGAAAAAGGGACCGAAGTGATAATGTGTCTAAGAGTCAGCAATGTCCCAGATAGGCCCTGAGGAAGCACCTGACATCTATAATCTCATGAAATCCCCAAAACAACATCACGAGATGAATTCTATTCTTGTTATCCTGTTACCAATAAGATTATTTTTATTTTTCCCTTCATTTTTAATAAAAATATGATACTTTTTTCTATGTCAAAAGAAAATCAAGCTATTCATAAAAAACAAACAAACAAACAAAAAAAACCCAACAACAAAATATCTCCAAAATCTTCCACACAGGAAAAAAGTTATTCATATTTGCAGGAAAATATTTCATACATTTTTTTGCACTTTTATAAACAGAAGACATATTTTGTATTATGGCCACATAGATTGGCTGATGATCCATAAGATGATAAATAAATGAATAGAAAACATAAATTAATATATAGAGAGGTGATGACTAATAGAAATCCAGCTAATAGTTTGAAAAGTAATGTCTTTTTCTTTCTTGTCTTCCCTCCCATGTACATGATCGTCCAAGACATCAGTGTCTGAGAGAGGGGGGAGATGCCTGAAGAAATGCAAAGAAAAAGGAACAGTGACTTTTCAGTATCTGATATTCAAAACAGGACTTTATTTTGTTGTTGTTGTTCCACTTATTTCCATATTTATTGGTTGATTCTTTAATTGATTCAATTTATTGACATTTAATTTAATTGAACAACATTGGTTAATAAAATCATATAGGTTTTAGGTATACAATTCTATAATACATTATCTGCATATTGCACTGTGTGTTTACCACTTCAACTTGAATCTCCTTCCATCACATTGCTTGATTTTCGTATAGCCCTGACCAGGATCAAACTCTCGATAACCTTTTGGTTTCACATCAGGATGATATAAGCTGCCTACCCAGGCTGATGTTCCTCTCTTTTTAAGCATCAGTGCCAATGAGTAAGGGTGTTGGAAATTTCATAATAGTCTTTCTTTTTCTTAATTTTTTTATTCTTTAAAGTATTACAAATAGTAGTACATATGTTTCCTTTTTTTCCCCTCCCATTGACCTCCCCCCAACCTCCCCCACCCCCCAGCACATGCCCTTACCTGCCCCCCCCGCACCCCCCCCCCCAAGCAAAACAGGACTTTAAGGAGACATTAGACTTGTAAGCCGTACATTATGAAAGGGAAGAAGAGTATTTTATATATTCCTTTCTCTTCCCTTTAGTCTTCAAAAAGTAGCCCACGGAGTTTTTAAAATGTGATTTTCCTATAGGAAGAAGTGGTAGGTCAGTGGTTGGCAAACTGCGGCTCGCGAGCCACATGCGGTTTGCCACTCTGTTGACTAATGAGTTTGCCGACCACTGACCTAGGCTCTCGATTCCAATAATTACAGGCTGTTGTTGTTCCTTGTGATTAAGCCCCTATCCCAGTGGTCAGCAAACTCATTAGTCAACAGAGCCGCAGTTTGCTGACCCCTATGGTAGGTGATCTCCTGGCCAAACTCCAGCAGTCAATTCTTGTCATCCTCTAAAAGAGGGTAAAGGAAGCAAAACCACTTCACCAGTTTATATTCAGAATTACCTTACATGAGGAGAGTTCTCTTTTTTAATTCTTGAAAATCATTATTTTTTGGTTATCATGAACATTCGACCCCATGTTTTTACTAATTGTGTTGTCTTTTAAAGTTCTTGTGTCTATATTACGAAGGCAGGTGTGATAACTTACTCCTCTTACTCGTTACCAACATGCCCACGCTAATTCAAACAATGTTGACTGCTTGATTGAAAAAGCGTTGAGTCAATATAGAACTCTTAGCTTTTGTCTAAACTTTTACAAATGCTTTTTCACGAAAAGCTTAACTACAAACAATTCTTAGAAAGCTAAATTCCTATCTAACGGAGGGGGGAAACCGAGTCACAAAGAGTGCGAATGAGCCCCGCCGATGGGCTCAGGGGTGGAGTGTCAGCCTATGAACCAGGAGGGCATGGTTCGATCCCGGTCAGGGCACATGCCTGGGCTGCGGGCTCCATCCCCCGTGTGGGGCGTGCAGGCTGTTTCTATGTCTCTCTCTCTCTCCTTCTCCCTTCCTCTCTGAAATAAATAAATAAATATATATTTTTTTAAAAACTGGCAATCTATTAAAAAAAAAAAGTGAGAATGACTTTCCTTGGCTCCTACTGCTGGAAGCTGGCTGGTAGCTATGAACCATTTGGATCAGTTCTCCAAATGACCAGCCCAGTCTTACTTTCATTAGGCATCCCTTTGGTTTCCCTCTGGATACGTTTCTTTCCTTTAGGTTCCAGTGAAGCATATTCCTGAAGCGATCGGTGCACCACAAGATCTATCAGAGCTGGTCTACTCCTTCCAGTTGTCCAGGTAAGTTCCTCAGTAAATGTATAGAATGAATGTGTGTGGTAGGGTGATCAGTATTTCCCAGCCTGTCCCTCCTTGCCATCTTTTTCATTAGTAAGCTTCCCATTCTTCAGTGTCCTCCTGTCCAGGCCCCACAGCGACACGCTGATTTGACTCAGAAATACAAGGGCATTTTCTCCAAGTGTGGCTTTGGGATAACCTGTTTCTGCCAAGATGTTCACCGCTCAGGCCCTTAGCCCGTCATCATTTGGGTCAGCCCAAAACAAAACCTGAACAACAAAGGAAGTCAATGCATTTGTGTATTTTCAAATGAGTGAGGGAGTCCTTTTAAAAACACTCCTCTGAGCACAAAATTATGTAAAAAGGAAAAAGAAAACAGTGATTGGCTACTGACAAACAGTTCAGAAACCTCTAAACTCTCATTTCACCACAGACCAACTCTCCTTATACGTACTTTGATTTTTTTAGTTTGTCTACAAAATTTTTCTTAAATAGGAAAATAGAAGCTCATAATATTAAATTAAAAATTCACACTCAGCCTAAACTAGTTTGGCTCAGTAGATAGAGCATCGGCCTGCAGACTGAAGGGTCCCAGGTTCGATGCCGGTCAAGGGCATGTACCTTGGTTGTAGGCCCATCCCCAGTAGGAGGTGTGCAGGAGGCAGCTGATCGATGTTTCTCTCTCATTCATGTTTCTGACTCTCTATCCCTCTTCCTTCGTCTCTGTAAAAAATCAATAAAATATATATTTTTTAAAAATTCACACTCAGAAATTCAAAAATATGCGAAATGAAAATAGTGTATCATATCTCAGAACTTGAATTCAAACCTCTACAAGAGTTGAGTTATAGACGTGTCTACCGCTAACCACTTTTACTCTGATATGTCATAGAATTAACCACACGTTAAGAAACAGAACTGATGGGAAATAAAATACGGATTCAGAATCTCAAAGAAAAACTGGGAGACTTCTTATAAGAAAATAAAATACTTGGAGGAATGCTGCCCACTCAGTGACTGGGGAACAATGGAGGAGGCGGGACGGAGGAGGAAGGCCAGGGTCAAAGGATCGGACGAGAAATGGAAAACCCGCTGTAACTCTAGAAGTGTGATCCTCGGTCGCTGTAGCGCATTAGAAAGTTGAAAACAGTGCTCAGGCTACTTTTATATCCACTCCTCTTGATCCTGCCTCGTGTTTTGTTGTATCTGAAAAAGGGTTTTCTACTTTAAACCTCTAACTATCGGGCTGAGGAAGCCTGGCTTAAGAGCACTTATTAGAGCATTTCACGCCTATTTTATTACATTTAAACCGCCTTGAAATCAGTGGAGTGTCGCAGCGAGGTTTCCCTTGAACTTCTTACCTCGCAGAGGCGCACAGAGGTCTCTCCCAAAGGCAGTATCTTTTCCAGAAGAGCCATCTCCCACCAGCTCATCCGCCACGGTAGCCACTTCAATTGGCGGGCAGTGCGGGGAATGGAGGTCTCTAATGCACTGGCAAGTTTTGATGACTTAATAATTTGATGATATGGTTTGTGTAGTGTTTTGTTTTTCCAACCTTTCTCTTGGTCTTTCATTCTCAGACGCGAAAAGGCTTTATTGGCCTCCTGTCTAAAGCTCTCCAGCGGTATTTAGATTTCCTCTTGTGAAAACAGTGGGAGAAAGAAGACCAGACTCTCAGAGAGGGATAATGGGTAACCGCTCCTCTACTCGGCTCTTCCCGTGGGGTTCTATCTTCACTCCAGTTACTCACGCTGCTCGAAATAATCGGGCATATGCACCTCACCACCACTCTAAGAACTCTAGAGGCCGCATTGCTGACAGCATAAAGCTCTAAGATTTGTCTCTGAGTCTTTTATCCTTTCCGAACGCCTCAGCAGCTACTCTTGCGGCAAAATCCATCTTCATAACAAAAATATGTATGCGTTTCCAGGCCAGAACATGAAAGCTAGAAGTGATTGCTTAGGTCTACGAGGTGACGGAGCAGGCCATGCTGATGCTGTCAGGCTTACTACCCCTTTTCAGTTCCAGCCCGGCACCTCCAAGCCTCCCTTCTCCTCCAGCTCAGCAGGGGAGAGTGAATCACATCATTCCCCACCAAGGTTACTCAGGTTCCGGCAGCAAACTCCACCTCAGGTGCTTCGGGGAGAGAATTCACTAGACATGAGTGCATAGGTATAAAGGTGACCGAAGGCAACTAGAGGGAGCAGCTTCTTGGGAAGAACAGAGGGAATAGGCTGGAGTCGAGTGGGGCTCAGAGAACCCAGCAGCTGGAGGGGGACTCCCCAGGGCTCAGGTGTGAGAGGAGGGAGGTGACTCCATGGAGCTGGTCCTCAGGAGTGGGCTTGGGAGGAAGGGCTCAGAGAAGTCGGGAGGAAGCTTGGAATGTCAACAAACAAACCACCACCACTGCCAGGGTGTGGGTTCCGGGGAGACACTAATGCCAGCGAGTGCTGGGGAGGCCCCCCCCCTCCTGCCTCCAAGTGCCCCTCCCAAAGCCAGCAGGGAGGCAGCTGGCCCAAAGCAAGCTGCTGTCAGTCCTCGTCCCGCCTCACCGAGCAGAGGGGCTAGAAAGAGGGCTCTGCGCTGAGACACCATCTCGTCCACTATCTGGAGCGCCTGGGGGACTCTCACCTTCTCCTCAGCGGGCAGCTCAGCGGTATCCTCCCTGCCTCGGACAGGGCGGAGGCTGCTCCCCACCCCTGCTCCAGTGTTTAGATGAGGAGCAGAGGGTGTCATCACAGGAACTTCCTCATCACGAGAACCTCCTCATCACGGGAACCTCATTATCACGGGAACCTCCTCATCATCACAGGAACCTCTCATCACAGGAACCTCCTCGTCACGGGAAACTCATTATCACGGGAACCTCCTCCTCATCACGGGAACCTCCCCATCACAGGAACCTCCTCATCACAGGAACCTCCTCCTCATCACAGAAACCTCCTCATCACAGGAACCTCCTCCTCACAGGAACCTCCTCCTCATCACAGGAACCTCCTCCTCATCACAGGAACCTCCTCCTCATCACAGGAATCTCCTCCTCATCACAGGAACCTCCCCATCACAGGAACCTCCTCATCACAGGAACCTCCTCATCATCACAGGAACCTCCTCCTCATCACAGGAACCTCCTCATTATCACAGGAACCTCCTCCTCATCACAGGAACCTCCTCCTCATCACAGGAACCTCATCATCACAGGAATCTCCTCCTCATCACAGGAACCTCCTCATTATCACAGGAACCTCCTCCTCATCACAGGAACCTCCTCATTATCACAGGAACCTCCTCCTCATCACAGGAACCTCCTCCTCATCACAGGAACCTCCTCCTCATCACAGGAACCTCCTCCTCATCGCAGGAATCTCCTCCTCATCACAGGAACCTCCTCCTCATCAGGAACCTCCTCCTTATCACAGAAACCTCATCATTATCACGGGAACCTCCTTATCACAGGAACGTCATTATCACAGGAATCTCCTCGTCACAGGAACCTCCTCCTCATCATGGGAACCTCATCATCATGGGAAACTCCTCCCCATCACAGGAACCTCCTCCTCATCACAGGAACCTCCCCATCACAGGAACCTCCTCCTCACAGGAACCTCCTCCTCATCACAGGAACCTCCCCATCACAGGAACCTCCTCCTCATCACAGGAACCTCCTACTCATCACAGGAACCTCCTCATCATCACAGGAACCTCCTCCTCACAGGAACCTCCTCATCATCACAGGAACCTCCTCCTCATCACAGGAACCTCCTCCTCATCACAGGAACCTCCTCCTCATCACAGGAATCTCCTCCTCATCACAGGAACCTCCTCCTCATCACAGGAACCTCCTCATCATCACAGGAACCTCCTCCTCACAGGAACCTCCTCATCATCACAGGAACCTCCTCCTCATCACAGGAACCTCCTCCTCATCACAGGAACCTCCTCCTCATCACAGGAATCTCCTCCTCATCACAGGAATCTCCTCCTCATCACAGGAACCTCCTCCTCATCACAGGAATCTCCTCCTCATCACAGGAACCTCCTCCTCATCACAGGAACCTCCTCCTCAAAGGAACCTCCTCCTCATCACAGGAACCTCCTCATCATCACAGGAACCTCCTCCTCACAGGAACCTCCTCCTCATCACAGGAACCTCCTCCTCACAGGAACCTCCTCCTCCTCACAGGAACCTCCTCCCCACAGAATCACAGGAACCTCCTCCTCATCACAGGAATCTCCTCATCACAGGAACCTCCTCCTCATCACAGGAACCTCCTCCTCATCACAGGAACCTCCTCCTCATCACAGGAACCTCATCATCATGGGAACCTCCTCATCATCACAGGAACCTCCTCCTCATCACAGGAACCTCATCATCATGGGAACCTCCTCATCATCACAGGACCCTCCTCCTCATCACAGGAACCTCCTCCTCATCACAGGAATCTCCTCCTCATCACAGGAACCTCCTCCTCATCACAGGAACCTCCTCCTCATCACAGGAACCTCCTCCTCATCACAGGAATCTCCTCGTCACAGGAACCTCCTCCTCATCACAGGAACCTCCTCCTCATCACAGGAACCTCATCATCATGGGAACCTCCTCATCATCACAGGAACCTCCTCCTCATCACAGGAACCTCATCATCATGGGAACCTCCTCATCATCACAGGAACCTCCTCCTCATCACAGGAACCTCCTCGAGTATGAGCCTTCACTCCTTCTCCGGCCCGTCTGTGCTTCACTAAAGTCCTGAGTTCAAGGGGGGGAGGCCACGACGCCTTCCCAAGGTCAGAGGGGAGGGGAGGGGATGAGGCTCCCAGGCCCCGGTTCCATTCCTGCAGGGTGGGCCCCTGCACCCAGAAGTGTGCTCACTCTTTACACGCGTGTAAATCTCTCCATCAGGAGATTTAAAAGCTTCATTAGTTACTTGGGATATAGAAAGATTTAAAGAATAAAACAACAGAACCTGTACTTTTACCATCTAGATAATCTCAGCTGACGTTTTTTAATAAGTAATATATGGGCATCGTTAGAAGAAAGTAGAGCTGTTGGAGGAAGCACAAGGCAAGAACACGGAAACTTTCCTCTCCACTGTGGTCTCCTGGAAAGGGAAGATTGCTGTTTATGACGTTAAAGATTTCAAGTGGTAGAAAAGCCGGCTCCGGCTATAAATACATAGCTGCTCTGTTACCGTTCAAGCTTTTTCCTTTCAATCTAGATTACCTTGAACTACGGTCCTGGATCCAAATATCCTCTAAAACCATCATGCGCATACAGCACCGGGACATGCTAACGTGATGGGACCGCTGCGCCTTCAATAATCTGTAGTTTGATTCTCTTACTGTGGAGATGGAGAGTGTGTAACTGGCTACGTCCCCAAGTCTACAGCCAACAGAGCCATAATGCAAGGCAAAGTTCTCACTTCCCTATCCTTAATCCCAAATTCAGGAAACGAATTGAAAGGAATTAACTAAAAATATATACTTAAACTTAATGACATTGATTATTTTGCTTCTATCAAGTAGGAATTTTTAGACAAAAATGATACTTCCTACTATGTGTGCAGTACTAATGTCAGGCAGAAAAAAAAAAAATCCACATTTCACCAGGTGCCTCACATGAGTCTGACAACTGTGTTCAAAACATTGCTATCCTTCTAGCTTGTACAGCAACATAATTTGTGAGTGTGTGCCTCATTACCAAAGAAACTGGGGTATTTCTCTAAATAATACGCTCAGTGAGCATTTCCCTGGCAGCTTCCCGTGTCCAGGATGGTTAAGAGGAGATAACAGTTCTTTTGAATTAGCAGTGCCATGGCTGAGACCCCAATGCCATGTTCTCCAGGTCTCTCTGCCACCACCAGAGCCTCATTATCCTGACAGGGCCAGGGACCTGGGATGGGGATGCAGGAGCAAAAGGCAACACAGTACTCCAGGGAATTGTCAAGAACATTACCTGGGAACTAAATCCAACTACTCCTTAAAAAGCACCTGTGTTTGTGCGAGCTAGGGATTAGAATTAATTACTAAGATCAACATACCCAGATCAATTAATACATTCAGCCTGGGCTCCTGGGGGAGTAATATTCTGATAAAGGAATGGAGGTTTTAGTAGGCATTTCACAAAAGAAAAAAAATGCAGATGGTCCTTTAAAATAGAATATTCCCTAATAATCAGATCCGCCAAGTGGGTAAAACAACACTAATATACAATGGGTTCAAAAGTGGGAAAATGGAGACGTCCATACAAGGTTGCTAGCGGTGCAAATTGGCTCACTTTTCTGGAAGGCAATTTGGCTTGTCTATTAACATTTTAAATGTGCATGCCCTTTGACCCACCAAGTCCCATACTAGAATCTATCCCAAGGAATTAATTAAAAATTGCATTAAAAAACCTAAGTGAAAGGATGTTTATTGCATTGCTTGTAACAACAAACATCTGGATGATATCCTAAATGTCTATCAATACAATTCATTTACTTAATGAATATACAGACATTTAAAAAAATGAAATTAGGCTCATTTGCATTGATAGAGAAAGATGTCAATGATATATAATTAACTAAAAGGGAAGAAAAATAGGGATCGGGCTATAAAAATATGTTTGTGGTTATGTGTGTGCAGCTGTACAGATATAAATGTGTAGCATATACTAGTAGATACGCATAGTTTGGCGTGAAATATTTTTATGTACTGCTCAATATATGTTGTATTGTTAAATTATTCTAAAATGAGTTTTTATTGTATTCATAATCAGCAAGAATATGAAGGCATTCTAATTTTTGAGGATAAAAGACTATGCACATCATCACCCTTTTTTTTTAAATTGGGTGTGGTGAGAGTCATAGATACAAATGCCATAGAACACGCGTTCTCTCTCTCTCTCTCTCTCTCTCTCTCTCTCTCTCTCTCTCTCTCTCTCTCTCTCTCTCTCGATTCTGTAGGACAATGTGAGTGTTCAATTTTGCAGGCTGTGTTTGGCAGGATGTAGGCAGAGTGGAGTTCTCCAGGTCAAGACCACGTTTCTCCGTCACTGGATGATCTGTAACACCTGCTACAAGGCTGCGGGTGGGGTTATTTCCTTGTAATAACGGATGAAACTCATGGCAACTTGCTGCATGACAGGTACTGGTCTACGTGTTTTAGGGGGTCAGCTCATTGAATCCACTCACTGACTCTGAGTACCTTTTCCTTCCAGATGCTGAATCTGAGGTGTGGAAATCTAAGAAATCGGCCCAAGATCGCAAAGCTATTGAGTAGCAGAATCTAGTAATTAGTAATGGATGGCTACCCAAGCCAGCACTTTTCGGTCAGAGTTGATGCCCCTTTCTGATGCTGTATCCTCTCACTAGGGGGAAAATGTTATCTGTGACATTTTTCTGGAAATCATACAAATCAAGAGGCTTCTGAGTCTTCTCTCTTATCACGTTTATCTAAACCCAGCGTGTAGCTAAATGCTGCCACTCATTTAGGACACCACCGAGCATGCCCTGCAGCAGGAGAACAGCGGGAATCGGCTAACTTTCCCATATGGAGATGGTTGTGAAATGCTGCCCACCCATCACAGCCGGAAGGAGAGCGCCTCAGGGGTGGGTGGGGGTGGGGTGGGACCGGGGAGGGGCAGTGACCAGATAACATAAGGGAGAGGATCTGCTTGAGAGGATGGATGAAGACTTCGGGGAGGTAGCCACAGGGCAGACAGCTCTTGGAGCTGATATTTCTCTTATTATTCCATTACTTTTGTGTTTTATTTCTTTCAGAGACAAAGAGGAAGGGGGTGAGAGATAGAGATAGAAATAGAGGGAGTGGGGAGAGAGAGAGGGGGGAGGGGGAGAGAGAGAAGAGAGACATTGACTAGTTGTTCCACTTATCTATGCATTCATTGGTTGCTTCTTATATGTGCCCTGACTGGGGATCAAACCTGCAACCTTGACTATGGGGAGGACGCTCAACTGAGCTCTTGGTCAGGGCCTATTACTTTATTCTGAATATAAAAAACACACATAGACATTGTAGACATCTTACAAAGTTCCAAAAATCTTTCTTTCAAATGGCAATAAAAACCAGCACACGCAGAAATCAGCCCATCTGGGGATGTTACTGACGGGGCCCCATTGCAGCAGGTGGTGGTCAGAGTGGGGGCGATTGGGGAGAGGTGCAGAGACGAGACCTGGGAGACACAGGACATAGCCACGCACTGTTTCAATGGCTGCGCAACAGGAAGGGCAGGCGCATCTGAAAGTGTCGATTAGAGGACATGTTGGAAGAAGGCCTTACCGGTGAGCGCGGGGGAGCAGTGGGGAGCAGCTGAAGGGTTTCCTGCAAAGAAAGGATATGCTTGAGGCTGTGCTTGGGAAAAGTCCACCTGGTGCTCACTCCGGAGGAAGCTAGAGAAGGGCATGCTGGGAGTTGGGAGCACAAAGAGTTTACTACTGTGACCTAATGGGGAATTCATGCAGGCATTCTGAACTAAGGAGACAATGATAAGCAGAAGAGAGGAGGGGACATTCAGGACTACAGTTCTAGAGAGGACAAAGTCCTTTCTATTGAGTCTAAAATTCCAGGATCTCTGTGTGTATGGTTTCTATTATCCTTCGTTCTCTCGTCCTTGTTTTTGGGAGAGCTGGGATGTTGCAGCATCTGTAAACATCAATGTTGACAATTCTGTAATCTTAATTATTAAGTTCTACATTTTGGAGAAAAACACAAGACAAGGAGAAGTCAGCTATGTTTCTAAACTAAGAGGCTGCATTTCGAAAAGATCAAGTCCACCCGGGCATGTGAACAAAGGCCCTCATAAATTTAATTTTTTGCCAAAAATAAATGGGTCATAAGGATTTATTAAATGTAACGTTTTTCTTGACTTTAATTGTCGCCTTAAGTTTATGTTTCCTATAAATTATATGACTTAGAAATAATGGACAGTTCAACAAGTCATTTCTGTTTAAACTTAATTCGGGGGGAAATGACGTTATGATGACAGAAGTTTAGCGTTGTCCTTACATGCTTTTAATAAATTGCCTTCGTTGGCTTTGCCGTCTTAGGTATTGTCTGTCATCTAATCCATGACCCCAGTGCTCGATGATATTATAGTTCCTGTTGAAGATAAAAGAGCCATTTAAGAGCAGTTAGAAGATTTGTTTGAGTAGGACTTCTGGCTTCTTTTCGCAGATCTGACACCAGGAAATATATGACCTCATGCTTCATTTTTCTACTTTCTGATGGTGGCAATAAAAGTTGAAGAAATTGTAGATGTTGAAGAAGTCATAGAAGTTGAAGAATTGGAGTCCCCATCTGTGTGTGTGTGTGTGTGTTTATAAATGTACACTAGACATTCCTGCAATGCATACGTAATATAAACATGCAGAAAGCATTTTCTGCTCAATTCTGCAGGATGTATTTGCACCCAGCACGGCAGGCATGCTTCCAGATCCCCTTGGGTGCCTTGGTCACCGGCTGATGGGTGAGGGTAGAAAAGCCCAGTTTCCTGCCTTGGGGCGGGGGGACCAGCCTGAGGCCCAGCTTACATTTCAGAGCCCCAGGGCACTGGCCTGACATGACCTCCTGTAGGATTGAACCTGGCGTGGCTCTCCTCTTAGACTCCCCCTCCTTCCGTGTCCTGCATCCTATGGCTCCTTATCTATGTTTTCTGGGAGCACTGGAAACTCCCTTGTCCATGCATCCTCTTCCTAGTGTGGGATTCTGGGGAACCCAACCCAAGACACTACACCCTAAAGAACAAGAGTTAACGTTTACCGAATACACCGTCATTTCCTTTCAAGACACCAAGCCCGGGGTATGACAAGAGTAATCAGACCAGAACAGAAACTCCTGAGAAACCATAGATTCAAGAAGGACTTTTTAATGTGCTTTTCCAAAAACACTGTCATGTCGAACTTGAGGAAAATGAATATGTGATTCATCCTTTTCATAACAGTACTAGCTGCCATTTACTGATGTCTTACCTCTGCTTGTCGTTGTCCTAGCATCTTTGCATCTCAGTGTCCCTGACTCCCCCGCCAATAGTATGATGAAAGCATTGCCTTTACTTTTCAGTGCGATTGTGGCTCTGAGGTTGCACCTTTAGCAAAGAGCTGAACCAGGATTCAAACCCAGGTCTCACCTGGCACTAAGTTCATCAACTTTTCTACTTCACCTCACGGCACTGTTCTTCTGTAAGTTCTGTAAGAGCGCCTCATAATATAGTGTGTGTGTGTGTGGGGGGGGGGGCTATCATTGTTGACTCTCTATTGCATTTCCTCTGACATTGACAGGAAACGAGGAAGACGAATCTATCACATGACTTTCACCCAAGAAGCTACTCTTGGCAAATGTCAATCAAACTATTCCAATTACTTCAAAGGGTTAAAAGGAAAGATTTCTCAAATCTCATAGTTTAAGAAGGCCCAGATTTGTCTGGTTCTGGTGATGTCATAAGGGTGCCTGTTAAAAAGGTCACAAACAACTCCCTTGACCAGCTAGTACTGTTGTGGAGCGGATGGCAAGTGAATGACCACTGGAGCCCAGGCCAAATTAAAATTTAGGGAGTCTTTATTAGCCAGCCTGGAGACTGCTCTGCCATCCTCCACGCAGGGAGATCAGAGAGCAGCCCCGACCCTTTGTGCAGGACCGCTTTTAAGCACATTCAGCACATCCTGTTTTTGCACAACAAGCAACCCAAGACAAAACAGTTTTTCCCAAGCAACGTCAGAGTCGTGCCATTGATGACCATGTTATTCACAGGGTCACCCTGTTCTTCAGAAAACTGACAGTGTTCTATCATGTAAGGCCTACGTGCTGGAAAGGCGCCATGAGACCATATCTCAAGGCCTGGCCTGGTGTCAGCACTGACAACTCTATCTGGGCATAGTCCATGGCCTCTCTGGAATGTTCAAAAATTCCCACTCTACAACAGTACAGAAAAGACAGCAATAAACCACGATGAAAGGGCTGAGTCTAGACAGGGCCATTCTGTTCACGACCTGCACTCACACACAACTCCCGAGATTGTTGAGATAATGACTCTGGCCACCGAGTTTCTGTGGTGGCCATTTCTGGCTCCCGTGGGCCGCCCAGCGACTCAGAGTCCCGTTACAACAGCCATGTCATCATGAGGCGCATTCAGCGGTAGCGTTGTATTTTTTTTTTTTTTTAAATCGGTGAGGAAAATCAAGGATGTCTGTGTCCATGCAGTGCGGCGCGGAAAGCCGGAGCCAATTTGCCCTTTGTGGTCAGACACAACAGCGAATAATTCATATCAGTCTTTGACACTGAAGGCCCCATGACTCAAGCGGCTGGCCTCGGACAGACGCGGCTGGCCTCGCAAAATAAAACCCCGTCCCCCTCCCATGAGTGTCCTTTCACCCTGAAAGGGACCCCCTCCTGCCGGGCTGCTTCCGGGGTGCCGCTGAGGCTCCCGGGGCTCCCCTGAGCGCTGGCGTGGGTGCAGACACACGGTGTATGAGTGGATGCGGACGCAGCTGGAGGGGAGAGTGACGTCCTGAAGACAGGAGAGCTGGATGGTACGCCTATTCCTGCAGATGACTCTGGAACCTTTCTAACTGTCTCTGTCAACAAAGAAGACAGAAGGTTCTGGTGGCTCTCAGGCCAGGATGCAGAGAGACCTGCTTTGTAGATGAGGCTCCATTTCATTCGGCCCCTGGTATGAGACGGATAGTGCGAATGAGAATGGAACTCGATTGGTTAATTTTTAAAAAAGCTTTAAGGTAAAATTTTCTAGTGTTTCTGCTGGTCTTTAATATATATATATATATATATATATATATATATATATATAGAGAGAGAGAGAGAGAGAGAGAGAGAGAGAGAGAAGAGAGAGAGGGGGGGGGGGAGAGGAGCTTGCTCTCCAAGGTTTCTGGAATTCAGGCGTGCCTGGCGATCTGAGGGAACACCGCTGCTCTCCCACAGACAAGGTGCGTGCAGCAGGTGAGAGTGGAGCGGGGGCCGTCTTTTCCTACCTGCCTGCTGGGCTCCGAGCACAGGCCCACAGGAGAGAAAGAACCTGGCAGGTTTGCAAAGTGCTTCACATGGCCAGGCCAGTTCTCGTCTTCATCCTCAGCACCTCCCCGACCAGAGGTGAGCAGGCCTGGTCCGAATGCAGCCACGGTCCCCCAGCCTGGCTCTGGTGGCAGCGCAGCGTGTCCCCTGAGCTGGGCCTCAGTCTCCACAAGGGAACTGCGGAGTACATGAGCATCGCAGATGTATCTGCTAGTGGGGGAACTGCCGCCCCCTCTGCACACCATGCCTCCCGTAGTGACAATCCCACAGTTGGCAGGCAGGCTGTGTGTGCAGGGCTGACCAAGCGGCCTCAGAGTGAGGCAGTCCCAGCGAAGGGGAGTGAGATGTCCGCTAATCACAGGTGGTCTTCTCCCCACCCTCCTTTTCCTTCCTCACTATACTTTTGATGTGAGCCCCGAGGTCTCCCCAGATTCACTGCACTCGCCTTGTGACTTTTTCGGTCTTTGTCCACGCTACACTTGTGACAAAATCTAGCAAAGCATTTTAATATGGTGATATAATTTATATGGTTTTGTTTGGGTATGTAATGATTGAGATGCTGCTGCTGCTGCTGCTGCTGCTGCTACTGTGTGTGTGTGTGTGTGTGTGTGTGTGTGTGTGTGTGTGTGTGTGAGAGAGAGAGAGAGAGAGAGAGAGAGAGAGAGAGAGAGATTTTGTGTGTGTGTGTGTGTGTGTTTACATTCAGCTCTGTCTTCTCTCCTCTGTCATCTTTTTGACACGTCCTATTTCAACATTAATTTTAAAGTATATATTTTTTAGTTTACACTTCTATCTTGTACTTTTCACTAGTCCTACAGGGAAAGGAATCAAAAAGAAAGAGACGCTGGCTCCAGCAGGAAGCATAGAGACTGAGCAGGGCAGAAGCTGTGTGTGAACGACGATGTGCAATCACAGGAACGTTACCGGGAACTCATGTTTCCATTCCTTCCCATTGACAGGAAGGTTCGAGACAACTGCTCTTCGGTCCAATTCCGAGTTGTACACCAGCAGGTTCAAGAGGGTCTGGGGTTCCTGTCTGGGAGGCTCGTGTTTCCCATGTGGGGGAGCAAGACCTGCGCCCTGAGCTTTCTTGGAAAGAAGCCACCATCCCGGGGTCCGCAGGCTTCCGGAGCCTTCCTGGCCATGACCCAGTGTTGTTGATGGGCCCATGCCAAGACTGCGAGGGGCGAGGGACTCTCATTTGGAGGGCCCGTCCGTCTGGCCCCGCCTTGATGCTGGCTTCCTAACTCTGTCTCCATCAGCCAGGGAAGGGGCCGCCCGCCCAGCCTGGGGGCATGAACACCCCAATGCTTCCTGGGCTTTGCTCCCCTACCTGGCCCATCTCCCCACCACGCTGTCCTGAACACTGCAGCGTGCAGCACCTCAAGTTCATCTTCCCGACACTTAGGTGTGTGGCTTGGGATGCAGGCTTTGGCTGGGGTGTGCTGAGTTTACAAGCTGTTTCTGACAGTGCCTACAGATGTCCTCACTCCTGGCTAAGGCACTCAGCTTGTCCCAGGTCCGGGAAGGTGCTGGTCCATGTAGCAGCATTGCCCTGTCTTCTGTCCAGAAAGCGACACACACAGCTTTTGGGTGAGAATCTGTACAGTCCAGAAAGTGTTAGAGAACGTAGTTTCAGGTGCGTGGCCCACACTCCACAAGTTCATTATCTTTCTCCTTTTCTCAAAAAACACACAATACCTTTCCTTTTCTGTCTTCCTCTCTGCCTCTCTTTCTCTGCCTCTGTCTTTCACACACACTCACACACACACACTGATACATGCTTCACAGTTTCATCTTTCAACAGGACCCTAAGAATAGAGGTTGAGAAGCATAGAATCTGAAGCCAAACTGCCTCAGTTCCTCTGCCAGCTCCCATAATTAATAGCTTCGTGGCAGTATGCAGGTTTGCCAGCATCTGTGCCTCGGTTTCCTCATCTATGAAATGGGGATAAAAATAGGGCCTACCCCTGTAGTTTGTTCAGTTAACCATGTAACCCATTTAAAAGAACTTCTGGCTCATAATAAGTAGTATGTTAATAGTGTCCACTATTCTTATTTTGAAGAGGCTTAGCTATGACGTTGCTTCCCCTGTCTGGGTTACCCAATCAGATCGGGTTTCCCAAGTGTCCAGTCTCCACTCGAAAAAGCAAATGGCAGCGACCATCAGACAAGAACCTAACTACAGAGGTCAGGTCCTCTTCTTGACCGAAGGGGGCCGAGTCCCCAGCCTTTACTTCCTTCGTGGAAAAGTTGCTTCTTGCCACAGTACAACCAATGTAAGGAAGTACCTTCATTCGGGCCACAGAGTTTTACAGTTTGATTTCATGTCGCATTGCACAATCCCTTCTCTTGAAAAACCTGTGTTTGGAAGAGCGAGTCTGTCTGAAGACCTGACGCTAAGTGCATGAGACGATTAGTGAGCCGCAGGAGCGTAATGTCCAAGGAGAAAGATGGCTACGAAGTGAGATAGTTTGGTGCTAAAGGGATGCTTTCTGTTGCTTCATCTTTGCGCTGCTTCTCAGTTTCCCCAGGAAGGCCTTGCTAGTGGCTAAAACAGCAGAACGTCCAATGCGGCATTTAGAATGGTTTGAGCCCAGCTGGCATGGCTCACAGGAACCAGGAGGTCACGGTTTGATTCCCACTCAGGTCACATGCCCGGGTTGTAGGCTTGGTCCCCGGTAGGGGGCGTGCAGGAGGCAGCCGATCCATGATTCTCTCTCATCATTGATGTTTCTATCTCTCTCTCCCTCTCCCTTCCTCTCTGAAATCAATAAAAAATATAAAAATCAATCAATCAATAAAATGGTAGAGCCTGGCCAGGGTGGCCCCTGAGCATCCACCTACGAACCAGGAGGTCACGGTTTGAATCTTGGTCAGGGCACATGCCGGAGTGCAAGCTCAATGCCAGTGTGTGGCCTGCAGGAGGCAGCCAGTGATTCTCTGTCTTCATTGACCTTTCTTCTCTCTCCTTCTCCCTTCTTCTCTGAAGCCAATAAAAATAGATTTTTTAAATGGTTTGAAAGGACCCTAAAGTGGTGGCTGAAAGCAAGATGTCAGCTTGAGGATCAGAGTGAAGGCTTTGGGGCTTAGCTGCACAAAGGCAAATCTGGCAGCGACGAGCGGCTCAGGGAACCCTCCCCAGATGACCCCGTCCTGCGGGCTGTGTCTGGTGCTCTGGAGTGAGCCTCAGGGCACGGCCCCAGGATGCCCGGATCACTGGCATCGGTTCTGGTTCCGCAGCTGGGGTCACACTGTGCTCCGATGACTGTGAGGTTGACCAGGTGACCCGGTGAGCGTGCCTGCAGCTTGTGCCCTGGCGAGGAAGTGTCCGGGGTTACTCCCGCGTCATGGGCGGAAGGGTCCGTCTGGGAGAAGGGCCTGAGAATGGGAAGCCTCCCTTAGACATCATTCCAGTTATTTACGGCCACATAAACAACCCGTTCCAAAGCCTCATGGCGGAGAGCAACAGCAAGCGTTTCCTTTGCAATCAGGGCAGGACTTGGCAGGTGGCCCCCCGAGCATCCACAGAAAGGCCTGAGTGGACCGGGAGGACCCATTTCTGAAACGGCTCACGTGCACACCCTTGGCAAGCTGCACTTGGCCATCAGCCTGGGACTCAGCCAGGGAGGGAGGCTGGGGGTTTCCCTCGCATCCCTGGGCGCTGAGCTCTAAGAATGAGTGTTCAAAAGGCTTGGCCAGATGTGCAAGCTTTCATATGGCCTTGCCCTGGAAGTCTGTCACATCGCACCGGTAGTTGTGAAAGTCTAAGACCAGTCCACATTCCAAAGAGGAATGACTCCATCTTCATTTACCACAGAGGTCATCACCCCCAAATTCCTGCCTATCAGGGAGGCTATTGATGATTGCTCTGAGGGATATGCTAATTGTGCTGGTTTCTTTGTTTCTTCAGACAAGTAAATCTGGTTTGCTGCGCCCACAGGTGTCTGTTTCCGGTCTTTTTGTTGGTCTCTTGTGCCCGTCGCTATTTGGCAATTCCATCAGCTGCATTTTCCCACATGCATCTCTGTCTTTTAATTGGTGTATTTAGACAACCAACATTTAAAATGATTATTAAGCCCTAACTGGTTTGGCTCAGTGGATAGAAAGAACATCAGCCTGCGGACTGAAGGGTCCCAGGTTCGATTCCGGTCAAGGGCATGTACCTTGGTTGCGGGCACATCCCTAGTAGGGAGTATGCAGGAGGCAGCTGGTCGATGTTTCTCTCTCATCGATGTTT
The DNA here is from genome assembly GCA_027563665.1 of Antrozous pallidus. Taxonomy (NCBI): domain Eukaryota; kingdom Metazoa; phylum Chordata; class Mammalia; order Chiroptera; family Vespertilionidae; genus Antrozous; species Antrozous pallidus. The sequence goes on along the minus strand of CM050512.1, from coordinate 3,011,132 downwards.
CTAACTCTCTATCCCTCTTCCTTCCTCTCTCTAAAAAAGCAATAAAATATATTTTTAAAATGACTATTAATATAGTTAAATAATAAAATATCATATACCCTGTTTTTATTTGCCCTTGTTCTGTGTTCCTGTTTTTGTCTTCCACACCTTTCCTGTCTTTGTGCTTTTAATTGGTTATTTTATATAATTCAATTGTCTCTCCTTTCTTAGCATGCCAACTATAATTCTTTTAAAACATTTCTCAGCGATTACCCTTGTTTATAATAATATATTTACAACTAATCCAAGCCCACTTTCAAATAGCATTATACCACTTCATGGGTAGTGCAAGTACCTCACAATAACAAAATATTTCCCTATATCATTGCTACCAATCATTTCACTTACCCATATGCATACCAAAGCATATACACATGCTTGTATATTCTTATGTGTATATGTGAACACACACATTTATTATGCATATGCAAGCATATATTATGTACATATGAGCAGTTTAATATATTTTGCTACTAATATTCTGAACAAACCACTAACTCTTATATCAATTAAGAATAAGAAAAATACGTTTTGTTTTATTCCATTCTCCTTTTGCTTGCATTGCTGCTTCTGATGGAATTCTTATCTTTGCTCCTCTATAAGTAAAATATATTTTTGCTCTGGCTTCTATCCAGATTGTTTTGTCTTCAATTTTCTGAAATTTGAAGGTGACATGCCAAGATTTTCTAAGGGTTGTTTGTTTTCTTTTGTGGAGGTTACATGTATCCTGCTTGGTATTCTCTGAGCTTTCTGAATCTATGGTTTGGTGGTGCATTAATCTGGGAAATTCTCATTCCTCACAGTTTCAAAGATTCCTTCTATTCCTTGCTCTCTTCTCCTCCTCGTGTTCCCATTACGTGTATGTTATGCCTTTTGGAGTTTTCTCATAGTTCTCAAATCTTATGTCCTGTCTTTCTAGTCTTTCTTCTCTTTGAATTTCAGTTTAGGAGGATCCTATTGTCATATCCTCCAGCTCAGGGATTTCTCCTCAGCCATGTTCGGGCCACTGATGACCTCATCAAAGGTTTTCCTCATTTCTGTGACAGTGGGTTTGGTTTTTAGCATTTTGATTTGATTTTTTCTGAGCTCTCCATGACTTTGTTTTCATTATCCATCTGCTCTTGCACGTTGTCTACTTTCCCACAAATGCCTGTGAACTGTAGTTTTGTTAATATGTCTATTCTTGGTCTGATTATCCCAATATTCCTACCATATCTTGACGCTGCTCCGATCTTGTTGAGTCCAATTTGGGGGTGTGACCTGTGACCTCCTTCTCTGATAAGTCTAACAAGCATCGCTCATTTTCCCATTTGCTCAGCTTTTTCCATGTTGTGAGGATGGCGTGGCTTTTTCTAAGCCCCTTTCCCGCTGACGGGAAACCAGGAGACCCATTCACTGCATCTTTACCGGTTACTGTCTGAATTCCAACCCAGAACTAAACACTGAGATCCTTTGTGGGCAATACCAACTCACACGGGAATTTTAGGAACTTCCGGTCTTTGAATGCCATTGGTTTAATGAGTGTTTGAAGAACTAGTGGGTCTTGTCCCCTAGTGAGACTATGATGGCTGTATCATAAAAGTAGACATCCAATTAGAAGAGAAAATAAAGCCAGTTGTGGTGTCTGTACTGACGAAGGCTGGCACACTCATTTCCATTATTTCATAAGGTGGATGGTCGAGTCCTTGTGATTTTCATGTGTATGGAAAAAGCACTATTGATGCCTGAAGTGTAACATGGAGAGGATTACGTGGGCTCGACTTCCCAACCAGAGGGAGGGGAACATGCTACCTTCCGGGCAAATCTGTCTTTCTACTGCAGTCCCTGGGGCCGGGGTGGAGTCCTTGGGAGCAGCAGCAGGAGGCACAGCTTGGCCTCTCAGATCAGGCAGATTAAGAACACGGGGTTTTCTCCCAGACAATGCAGGGCCACACTAATGATGACTCGGAGCACAAATCCACAGCTGATTTTCCTGTCATTTGGAAATGATCAGAGACCCAGTCCAGCAAGATCTGGCAGTGGCATTTTTGGCAAGCGCTTTCAAGAACAGACGCTTCCAGAAAAGAGAGAGCAAGCCAGGAGTGGGGGTGGATGCCCGCCTCTATTTCGGGTGAAAGTCATTTTGCTTCCACTTCAACCACGTGCTCGCATTCTTTCCAGACGCTGGCTGGTCCGGAGCCCTCCGCCACGGCGGGGCCTGACGCGACGCTGGGATGGGGGCAGGGTGTCTGCTGTCCGCCTTCTCCTCCCAGGCGTACAGCTGTGAGTCCTGTCCCCGTAACATTGCCAGATGTGCTCAGACAGAATTTCAGCCACAGGCAGTACACTTTCCCTCGTGTTCATCAGGAAAAGCTTCTTAGGTCACTAAAAAAGAACCCTTGAGAGTCCAACTTAATTAAAGGGGAGAAGAGGCTACAGAGGTGTAAAAGCAAGGTGAGGAGTCATCCAAATAAGGGACCACGGACTTCCCTGCAGGGGCAGGTGTCTGGTGGCAGCAGCCTACATTCAGGTGACAGTCACACTGCCACTTAAACGTGTATAACCTAGCCCAATGGTTGGCAAACTCATCAGTCCACAGAGCCCAATATCAACAGTTCAATGATTGAAATTTCTTTTGAGAGCCAAACTTTTTAAACCTAAACTTCTCCTAACACTACTTCTTCCAAAGAGACTTGCCCAGACTATCGTGTTTTGTGGAAGAGCCACACTCAAGGGGCCAAAGAGCCGCATGTGGCTCGCGAGCCGCAGTTTGCTGACCACGAATCTATACTAATAAAGAGCTAATATGCTAATGGTCGTGACGCTATAACGGGTAAGGATCAGGTCATTAGCATATTAGCTGGGGCATTGCTCTGGAGACTGGGCAGAAGTGGGGAGGTGCCTGGAGGAGGCAAGCACCATCCTGTGCAGGGAGGGAAGGGGTGAGAGCCCATCGTGCCCACCTCACCAGTCCTTCGCCACCCACCGCTCGCACTCTGAGTGCCCCGAGCCCACCTGCCAGGGGGAGGAGCACCGCGCAGCAGGCGGGAGGGAGGCTTCCATGCTCCCCTCGGGTGCCATGATGGGGCAGAGCCACCATGATGCTCCGGAGACAGGGAGGAAGCGGGGAGGTGCCTGGAAAAGGCAGGACCAGCCCGAGGCGACTCAAGGGACTGAGGGCAGGGCTTGAAGCAGCCAGAGAAGGCCAGAGGGTTTGGGGGCTAGGCCAGGGGCGCTGGAGCTCTGCGTGGACAGGTTCGGGTGTCAAGGCAGGGCTGCAGGTGGGTGGGCAGCACTGTGCGAATTCACATGCTGATATGACTGGGCTATCCGATAGTAACTGACCCATCTGAAAGCTGTTTTTGTCACCCTTACCCATGTCTTTCTCTAATGAAATTATTCAAATACTCTTCTATATACAGGTGTCCCCAAAAGTGTATACACACTTTGGATAATTACCAATTCCAGTGGGTTAAACCTGAAGAGAAAGAAACATCAATTGAGCCATCAGGAAAAAACGTGTGTACATATTTGGGGGCCACCCTATACATCGACTCACTAGTCCTCCAGTCCTCTTTGTCACCCCCTCCCTATCCTAACATTGAACTTTGCAGTTTATCTTTCAGAGGCAGATTTGGGGTTACTTCAGGCCATTTTCCCGAAACTCCAGGTCTCTTCCCTTCGCAACATATTCTTTCCACACAGTTCCAACACTGAATGCTTTATAATAACTTTGGAGCTTTAATTTTTTTCATGAGGAATTATCAAAAAAAATAGGGCCCAACAGTTCACCTGTGAACTTAGTGACCTCTTTGTGTTTTTACTTTACAACGAAAGTCAGGTTGAAAGCTGTTGGAGCCGAGCTGGTGTGTTTCACCTAAACCCCCCTCCCCGGGGTGGGGGCGGGGGGGGCACCTCCAGCTGTGAGTTAGGACAGTCTGTGAGCCAGTCTTCTCTCTCGGTCAGGGCTTTTGCTACCTCGGGGGTTTTATTTTGCATCAGAAGCAGCTGGATTTCACACCTCTGTTTGCCACCTTTCCGGGTCCTTCCTCCTGAGCTTATTAGCACCCCTGGGCAGCAGCCACCTTGAAGATATGCCGCCAGGAACAGGAGAGGTTTCCTGGGAGAAGCAAAAAGGTTTTCTATTCCCGCGTGTCAGCGCCTCGCCTCGTTCAGGCTGATTGCCAAAAACTAATAGCCTTTAAACAATGGTGCATTCAGGGAGGGTGAGGCGAATGCTCCTCTTCTCAGAGGATTCACCAGACGTTAGTATTCATTCAGACGCGAGAAGAAAAGTGGTCGGTTTTGCATCTAAAAACTCCCGGAGCACACTGAAAAGGAAGCTACAGACCTGATGTCTAGTGTAAGTTGCACATGGAACTTGCTACTGGACAGTACATTTTCCCATGACCTGCCACCATCTCCATTTTCTCATGGGTAAAACTAAGACCATTCTTACCGCTGTTAAGTTTACTCGTTATGAGGCTAACGAGATACTGCATGCGGAATCTCTCTGTCATTTGAAGGCGCCGAGCATATCTCAAATAAGACGATTCCTATTTAGACGTTTAACAAATTAAAATCTGTACGTCGAGCAAGGTGACAAAAGAGAGTCGTTACTGGTTAATCATTCCTCCTCGGTTTTTGCATTCTGTGTTTGCGTTTTAGAAAATTGGCTATTCACGTTCTTTTGGTGCGTGGCCCATCAGCCCAGAATACAGCAGATCAGTTTCATGTTGTTATTGCCGCATGGTTTTTCCTGAGGGACCCACAGCGCTTTGTGTGGAGACAACTTGCCCAGGAGTTGAGCTCAGGATCACAGAAAGTCACACACTTGGGGGTTCCTTGGCCGAGAGGTTGATAAACTCAGGATAGCACACACTCTGGCTTGAGACTTATGTCTAGAAATGAAAATATCACCTTGGGTATGGAATCCAAACACCATGGGACCAGCACTGACCACAATAAGAAATAGTAAAAATGCTATATCGATGAGTCCAGGTTTAGTACCTGATTTGAGTAAACATTTTGACATCATTTTGACAGACAGGCATACTATTCAGTAAAAGCGTCAACAAAACATGGATACTGAGATTGCCCATGCTTTTTACTTATTATTCTAGCTTTTCTGTATGTTCTAATTTCGTTGTCATGAACATTATTTACCTGTAAATGTGAAATGATAAACAAACAAACAAGCAAACCGTCAACCAGTCTTCAAGGCCCAACACTGACACCATCTCCTCCACGAAGCTGCTATCAGCCCCTCACTCGATAGTGATAGCACAAAGATATCATTCTCATCGGAATTACAGATGTTTGATACATACCTTACTTCTCTTAGAAACTCAGAAATTGCTTTCACAAGCGCAGTTCAATAAATATCCAGGCCTGTATTATGCCCTACCTGGCTAGCACAGTGCCTTGTTATAAATAAACTAGAGGCCTGGTGCACAAAATTCGTTCACAGGGAGCAGAGGAAGTCCCTTAGCCCAGCCTGTACCCTCTCCAATCTGGGACCCCTCGAGGGATGTCCAACTGCCTGTTTAGGCCCGATCCTACCAGGCCTAAACGGGCAGTCGGACATCCTTCTCACAATCCAGGACTGCTGGCTCCAAACTGCTCACCTGCCTGCCTCCCTGATTGCCCCTAACCACTTCTGCCTGCCAGCCTGATCACCCCTTAACCACTATCCTGCCGGCCTAATTGATGTCTAACTGCTCCCCTGCCAGCCTGTTTGCCCCCTACTTTCCTCCTCTGCCGGCCTGGTCACCCCTAACTGCCCTCCCCTTCAGGCTTGATTGCTCCCAACTGCCCTCCCTCACAAGGCCTGGAACCTCCCAACGGCCCTCCCTGCTGACCATCTTGTGGGGCAGGATTTTGATCACATGGGGGCAGCCATCTTGTGTGTTGGAGTGATGGTTAATCTGAAAATTAGCCTAGAGTGGAGGCCTAGGCCAGCAATGGCAGGCTGAAAACTTGGCTTCCTCCATTGCCAGGGAAACCCAAGCCTCTGTTCTCTCCAGCTCAGTGGCTGCCGCCATTTCTGTATCTTTTATAATTGAAACTTTGTAACATTGAGTGGAGGCCTAGGCAGGCAACGGCAGTGGGAAACCTTGGCTTTCTCTGTTGCCAGGGAAACCCAAGCCTTCCTCCTGCTCTTAGTGGTGGCAGCCATCTTGGTTGGGGTTTATTTGCATAATATGCTCCTGATTGGCTGATGGGCATGGCTGTGGGTGTGGCTTGTGGGTGTGGCGAAGGCACAGTGAAATTTGCATATTACTCTTTTATTAGATAGGATATGTACTGAATTTGCTGAGTTGAGGTTATGATGGTCAAACATGATAGAACAAGTGCACCAACTTCCACCGTGTGGCAGTGTTTCATTACCGAACGAGAAGCATAATACCTGAGATCTGAGGGGGGTTTTCTTTTGTTTTGTTTTTAAAAATATTTTTGATCATTTCAGAGAGGAAGGGAGAGAGAGAGATAGAAACATTAATGATGAGAGAGAATCATTGATCAGCTGCCTCCTGCACACCCCTAGGCCCCCAACCCAGGCATGTGCCCTGACCTGGAATTGAACCCTGACCTCCTGGTTCATAGGTCAACACTCAATCACCGAGCCACGCCAGCTGGGCTGAGGGTTTTTTTTTAAAGTATTTGAAAATACACCCTGAAAGGGATACTAAATGAGTGAACAGCCAGTGGAAATTTTGAGTAGAAGGTTGATGTGCTCAAGGCCTGATTTCAGCTCCAGATAAATACACTTAACTGTCGACGGAAAGTGTCACTGTAAAACACTGGAACTCAGAGAGAACGCGGAGATCCCAGCGACTGAGGGGTCAGTGTGATGTGTATCCCCGCAAAGGGTAAGGCCCTCAAGGAGCTGTTTAAAATTGTTATTAGCGGTAGTATTCCGGAGGGAACAGTGCGATTGTGTGATGTCTTGAGGTGATAAGTTGTCTTCTCTGGGGTCTCTCAGGGCAAATGCAAAGTTCAGAGGGAAAACACACGTCTGATTTATGTCCCCAAACTGCGCGGAGTTTGTTTCGGCATTCAAATAAGCACTGAAATGCACGGCTGTGAACAGAAGGTCTTTGTTATTCCCTGATAACCTGGCCACTTCCTCGGCCAGGCCGCAAGACAGCAAGCGCGTCATTTTCTGGACTAAAACTCACTCTCTGTTCACGCTTCATCACACGGCTCGCTCCCCACTGGGGCTGTCTGTTCTCCAGCATGGAGCACAGACCCTTGTCCTTGTCATCGTAAAGTGCTTCTGGTCAGCAGAAGACAGCAAATTGCGAAGGGAAGTTGTTCAGCTCGATTAGCTAGCTTGGTGTATTGGGTCTGTGATATACAAGGGGACACGCTACCCAGATCCCCCTTCGATAAAGAATCTGTTGTCCCAGCTACTGAGAGTGCTATTAGCCTTCACCTGCCTGCTCTTCCGGGCTCTGCCTCAGCTGCACAAAGCCACTTGAGCCCAATGCACACCTTGCAGAGAGGGGACTGTGCTGACTGATAGATCAAAGCAAGGCGACGAAGGCCAGACCTTGCGACCTCACTCAGGACCACTGTGAGGGGATCATGTCAGCTCCGGCCTCTCAGGGAGGCCTGCACAGGCTGTTCTGAGCCTGCTTGGCGCCTCAGTTCTTCCCTGGGCCCAATCCTGCTTCTTTGCCTCCGTTTTACAGGTTTTGATTCCGGAACTTCTTGCTATGCGTTCTGCGTATTTAACCTCAAGTTAAAGTTGGCTTAGGAAAACTCAAGCTGTATTAGCAACAGGCAAACTTGGGTGTTAATCTTTCCTAATTAATTAGTCATAGCAAGATTTCAGAGGAGATAATAAATATAGAATGTAAGAGAGCATTTATACAAGTATCCTGCACTTGTCAGAGCATGGCCTAATGAGGTTAAGAAATGAAAGCTCTGCATCAGCCTGTGGACTGAAAGGTCCTAGGTTCGATTCTGGTCAAGGGCATATGCCTGAGTTGTGGGCTTGAGCCCCAACAGGGAGTGTGCAGGAGGCAGCCAATTATTGATTCTCTCTCATCATTGTTGTTTCTATCTCTCTCTCCCTACCTCTCCCTTCCTCTCTGAAATCAATAAAAATATATTTTAAAAAGAGAAATGAAAGCTTTGTGAGAGAACGTGTCAGCACATGGAGAAATCCTTGATTCTGACGTCACAAGGACCTCGGCTGACTGTCGGCGATCTCTGGCATCAGGAGGGTGTGACTGTCTTGTTGAGAAAGTGGGAGGACAGTGAAATAGGCACCCAGGTGGGAGTTAGCTAAAGGGAGACAGGAGCACGGAGGCAGGTGCATGTGGAACACTGGAATTCGGAAGGGTTTCTGGAGAAGGGAGTATTGAGGCCAGACTTTGATTTAGCCAGATATGGGACTTCTAATCCTCACCTACCACCTTTCAAAGCACTGCTGGTGCTCAGAAAATCAAGCAAGAAACAACAGAAGGCTGGGGTGCAGCACCACGCCCACTACCGAGAAACATCTATGGAACATCGTAACAGCGTACACCTTCGAGAACGAAGAACCAGAACTTTCTAGCCAACCCTTAACTCAGCACGGCACAATTCATTTCATTTCTAGAATCACCTTCCACATCAATATGCGGATAACTAGTTCTTTCGAAAGTTTCATAATTGAGCAGCTTTTGAAATTTGACTACAGCATTTATTTTTTGCAGGAAAAGCTTGGTCCGGAGCTAATTTGCTTGTTCATACCTCGAATTTCATGTGACTAATTTCAAGGTCATACTGCTGAGCTGCTATGAACATTCTCCCCTCCCACCCCATGGCTCTTTGGATATTATGAAATGAAATAGAATCTTAAACACTCTAAAATTCCTTTACTCTGGGGTTTTATTTCATACCAAATTCAGTTTCACATCTTGAAGGTATGGAATTTCAAGCCCAAGCCTCAGAAGACAATTAGCAAAACATTGTGAAATCGACTATAATGTGACCCAGCATATGTAGCATGCAAACTCTTAGGTGTCATACAAGCAAAGATTACCCCATCAAGTCATTGGGAAAAAGCCAAAATACAAGCATCTCTGGACCAGTCAGAACTCATATTTCCAAGACAACATACTAACATTTAAACGTAAGAAATACACCTAGAAAGAGACATACCTAAGTCTAAAAAGTAAAGCAGACATTTGATGTTTAGTAGTCATATAGAATCTTTACGTACCTCATTTTAAGCTGCTAGACACTGGCCATCCTATTTTCGGGTGTTTTAAGGAGCAGAGTTAACAAAGGGAGAGAGACCAGCAGAAAAGAAAGGAGCTTCAGAGATGTTTGTAATTCTCCAGGCTCCGCACGATGCCTGGCCTTCTGGCCGCCGCACTGAGACCCTAAAGTCATATCTCCGAGATGACATGTTAAATCAAAGTTTTCCAGGGATTAAAGATTACACGGTCGATCTGGCCAAGAGAAGGGCCATAAACCCGGGACCCTGAAAAATGTCCTCAGACTCCTCTGATCCCTCCTGCAAGCCGAGGCCCCAGCACTGCCTTGCCTCGCAAGAAGATTTTCTGTCCCAAAGAGGCTGCCAAGAGATTATTGGGCGTTCAGTGTTGCAATACACATTTCTAATTCGAGATTTATGGAATGCGGCCGAGTCACGGATACAGGGAAGCTCAATGTTGCTGCTTTTCAGAGCCTCCTGCGTGGACAGCGGCTCGTTCCGCTCTGTGGAACCCGGAGACGTGCGGGGTGAGGGAGGCACAAGTAGTGAAGAGAGCTGATTAACCGAGGTCAAAGTTGCGGGAATCTTCATAAAGGAATCATTCTCTTCTTTACTTTGGAAGACAAAGTGAAAATCATGATTTATGTCCGGATAACCTAGAAGAATGCTTTCAACGGTAAAATATTTAGAACTCGCAGTCACTTTTTTTTTTTTCCATTTAGTACCTCTAGTTTAGCGAAGTGCAATTGACCTAAGATGCAATCGTAATAATGTTTCTGACCTGGCAGAAAATAATCCTGATAAAATAAGGAAGTCTGTGCTGAGTGCTAGTGGCTTCTTCATGAGTGTTTATGCTCAGAGATTTTTTTCTGAATTAGTGAAGCAGCCAATGAATTGCTATAGAGCATTTCTCTCAGATGTCCCATTTTTAACCAAAAGTAGGTCCCTACAGGCGCCCCAACATTCTGGGTAAGCTGGTACTTCGAAGTTACTTGGAAAGTGTTGCTTAGGTGATAGGACACTGAGGAATGTTGTCCAAGATCAAAGGCAAGGAGAACACTCATTCAAAGGGCCAAGTCCTTTGGAGTCTGCACATCTTGTGAGGGCACACGATGGCCCCTCATGCCTCCCATCCTCAACGGGCACCACAAACGCGGGACCCTCTGGGGAGAGACAGTGCAACGGCCACCTCTGCTCAGAGGCAGGATTCCCAAAAGCAACACCTGCAGTGGGAAAACTGGAAAGACGCCTGCCTCAGGGACGCTGAGGGAAACTTTTTTCTGAGTGTGGCTCTAAGCAGAAGAAAAACAACACAATTTCTTCCCAGAAAATGCATTCCAAACAAGTCCTCATCCAGGCACCAGAATTGTTACGTTCTCGGAATCTGGAAACTCCACATCCCAATGAAAACGAACGTGGCCCTCCACTCTCCCCTGCTCTGCCCCCCTCTCCGCCTACCTACCTCTCTCTCCTGATCGCTCTTTCTTTGCCTCCTGTATGCTGACTAACCTGGAGGTACAACCCGGACCTGCTTTCCTGCACGGGTGAGTCCTGGGCAAGCACATCCCCTCAGGCCCAGGTCACTGCACATGCCCGCCTTGACGATTTAGTGAAAACACCAGCTCATAGTGAACAAGCGTTCATATCTGGGATTTCACGTGGAAGTGGCCTACTCTTCAGAGATCACACATGACCAGCTACTTCCCATTTATTTTCCTTTTTCAATTAAACAAGAAGAAATATTTTACATGAAAAGAGTCGGTATAATACCTTATTTGAAAGGCAGAACTATAGGGACTGAACCGGAGAGAAAGGGTGAAGGGTGTGGGTGCCATCATGGCCTGGTGAGCCCATGATTCTAGGTCCCAACCCAGGGAAAAGTTCTCCCGCAAAACGCATAAACAAGCCGCACATCACACCGTTAGCTTCATCTGTCCTTTCAAATATTAGGTCTACACGAAAAGACAAAGAGAGGGAAGGCCCAAATAAAAACAAAAGGAAACAAAACAGTCTTCTCAAGGACACCAAAAACGCCAAACTCATTTTTGTTGTTGTTGATAGGCCTCCCTCGGGAATATTTTTCCATTGATTTTTAGAAAGATTGGAAAGGAGAGAGAAACATCGATGTGAGAGAGTCACATCAATTGGTTGCCTCCTGCACTCACCCCAAACAGGGCCTGGGGAACCTGCAACCCAGGTGGGTGCCCTTGACCAGAATCGAACCTGGGACCCTTAAGTCTGTGGGCTGACGCTCTATGCATTGAGCCCAACTGGCTAGGGGAACCCCAAACTCTTTTTCTCATGTAAGGCATGAGGTCCAAGCTTATAGTACAGTCTCCCCTTTAGACAATGGAAGAAAGTCATCCACATAGAGCCTTCCTGGAAACGTCCACGTACAGGTTTTGTCACGTGTTGGTGACAGGGACCTGGGACGCCGCTAAAGGAATAAGAGTGAAAAACAGTAATTTCAGGCTAAAACGTGTTTCCAGTTTTGAGAACTGCAGGTAGAAAAGGAAGAATCGCGTAAAATTAACGTAGCTTATTGAATGTGAAGGCTGTTAGAAACACTTCATGTTCAGAATATGTGGTACCTCTCAGAGATGGGGGAAGACAAGCAAGAGAGGAGACTGGTGGGGATGTCCATTGGTATCTCCACAGATGAAGTTTTGCTGTAGAGGTTCGCACCCATATGGTCTTCAGAACAGAGTCGGTGCCTGGCCAATAAGAAGGAGAAGTCAGGTTGATGGACTAGGACTCCAGAGAGAATAGAAAGAGAAGCTCTTGAAGCTGAGTCTTAATTGATAGTATTTATAAATGAAGTTAGGAGGAAAGGATAAGTAATACTTTTCAAGTTTCTAGAACAGAGTAAATAGCAAGTGACAATGAGTGTCTTACCCTATATAATAAAGAGGTAATATGCAAATTGACTGTCATGTCCTTACACAAGATGGCTTCCCCCATGTGGTCATAAGATGGCCACCACAAGATGGCCGGCAGGGGAGGGCAGTTAGGGATGACCAGGCCTGCAGGGAGGAGCTGTAGAGAACACCTGGGAAGGCACATGAGCATTTCTTTAATTATTGTCAGCTGAATCCAGTGGCATTGGCAGAGTCACATCCTGGCAACACACCTTGCCAGAGGCAGGTGTTTTGTCAGCATGACCTTCAGCTCAGGTACGAGGGGGTGAGTTTCATTATCTAAATCCAGAAGTGCCAGAAACAAACACGATTATCTGGGCCCACCCAGAAGTGACGATTACAAAGAAGCCACAAGAATGCACACAATTCCCTTTGTCTTGGGCTTTGGTAAAACTCCCTGATTGTTGCTGTATAAAATATGTGCACCATATCAGCTCTGGATCACTCTCTGTCTATCAGAGGACAGCTGTCCCACTTGGCCCCAGCTTTTCCTTCTATCTCTGTGTCTGTCTTTTTCTTTCATTTTCTCAATCCCCAGCAGCCCCTACTCAGGAACCTACCACTCTCTAGCTACGCTGGACATAGAAAAGAGAGACATATTTACAGAGGGCAATTAGGGGCAACCAGGCCAGTAGGGGAGGGCAATTAAGGGGTGACTGGGCCAGCAGGGAAGCAGTTAGGTGTTGATCAGGCTGGCAGGGGAGTGGTTAGGGGGTGATCAGGGCTGGCAGGCAGAAGCAGCTAGGCGAGGCGAGCGGTGTGGAGCTAGCTGTCCCTTTGTGATGGGGCCTAAACCGGCAGTCAGACATCCCTCCAGGGGTCCCAGATTGGAGACAGTGCAGGCCCGCCCAGCCCCAGTGCATGAATTTCATGCAACAGGCCTCTTGTGTGTTTTATAATATCTCCTACTCAAACTAAAGCGAAGCTACTGTAGTAGAGGGTAAGAAAAAAAAAACCAGCAGTTTCATAAAGTTTCCAGACCAAATGCCAGCATTAAAACAATATTAAGTATATGTAAGTGGAGACAGTTTGGCCCAGACATGCTGGCAAATATAACACTTAAGTGAAATAGGCACCCAAATGCTTCCTCCTCCATTAAAACCCCAAAGAATTTTAATTTAAACTTAATTAGAGTTTTAAGTAAAACATTACACATTAATTATCCAGTCTCCAAGGACATGGAAAAATGTCCCTTTGCAGGAAGCTGGTTCAGCATTGACTAGTGGCCAACTGTTAAACTGAGGAATTTTTTAAAAGGTGTGGGTATTAAGATAATACACGCATGTATAAATAATTATATAACTTATTATAACTCTGCAGAACTACACTTTTATAATGAAAGAGAAGCACCCTGCTAATGGGAAGGTGTGCATTTAAATCATATAAAGATGAGGAACTATATTATTCTTTTATATAAATTATCACTTTTTTCATGATAATTTTTGTTTTAAGTGAAATAGGCACAACTAAGAAAATATTCAAGTTTAGAGATCCATGTCCTTATAATCCACAAATCTTTTCTAGTTTATTCTTAAATGTCTATTCAAATAAACAAATGATGAATCTATACATTAGATACATAAATGATAAATAATGGTATCTACATGAATTTACAGGCTAAATGCAAGAATTTCTCACCTCCAAAATGTCATTTATACTTACCATCTTCAAATTTTACATGTACATAATACAAATAGTTAAACTCAAAACCCAGGGGATCATCATTACTCAGGGTTTGATGCTGATTTTGAACCTAGTCATTGGCTAGTCTTCAGCAAATAAGGAACTTTAATCAAGGGTCATTTGTATAATCTCCAGACCACCAATTAACTGCTTGGAGAGAAATAAAAGTTTCTAGGAAAGTAATAATGTTATAGTCCACCCCCACCTTCCAATAGTATTTTGCATCTTACCGTATAGAGATTGTTTTGAAATACGAATGTTTACATGTAAATAGAAAACTATATTCACATTAAACATTTATTAAGAATAAAAATATTTTGGTTTACAAATTTTATAACAATTTTCCATGTTCATTCTACTTCCCTCTCTATAGAGCAAGCCATTCCAAATGTTTAATGCATTACCTTTCATTTGTCTACATTCTGCTAAGATGTATATTGCGGTTTTATGTTCATGTATTTTAAATTTGTAAAAATATTTTGCTCTGGCATTCCTTCTGCTACTTTATTTTATTTTAACATGATGTTTTCAAGATCTGGATATGTTTCTATTACATTTAGGCCGAGGTAGCCAGTTCCCAAGATGCCCCTCCCCACTGAGTCACACTTGTTGGTAATGCTGTTCATGTGTGATTGTCTCCCATGTAAACCCAGAGCTGGCCTGGTACAGGACCAGCAGGATGCAGGAGATAGGACATTGGATGACTTCCAAGGTCAGGTCCAAGACAGCAACCTAGCCTCAGCCAGGCTCTTTCTCTCTTGGACCTCAGAGCCATGGAATCATGGGAGGAAAGGCCACGTGTATACATTCCAGTGTCTAATCCCAGGCAAGGGGTAGCCAGCAGCCACCTTCACCTGGGAGAGAAATGGGAGCAGATCTTCAGATAATTCTACTCACCAGTCTCTAAGTATCTCCAGCTGAGGCAACGGAGACTGAGATGTCTTCTCCACCAAATTTCCTATCATTCAAACTCTGAGAGCAATGGAGGCGATTTTTTAATGTTTTAAAATTTTTATTGGGGTGACATTGGCCAATAAAATTATAAAGGTTCCAAGTGTACAGTTCTATGACACATCATCTATCTACTGTAGATCTTTGTACTGGACTGTGTTTTAAGAATGAACTTGAGGGCAATTTTATGAGTATGTACAGTGACTATGTGGTTAAGAGTTCAGATAAGGAGAGACACGTGTACATTTGCAACATTATGTTTCATGGATGACTCACTTACATGGGAAGAGAACATGTTTCTATTCGGATCTCTAAGCAAGTGGGAGTGGGATATGCCAGTCAGGAGGATTTGAGTTTGAGAGTGTAGGTAGAAAAATGCTTGCAACCCAGAAAGAAAATGCTATTTACATTTAAAAATATGTGACCAGTGAATAAAGAATGATTGGTCTAAAAAATAAAAATAAAAACTGAGTGTTCTGTCATAAAAGCAGACCAAAGAGTGGTTATACAGTGAAGTATGCCAAACATTTGAGAAAACATTTTATTTTGGAAATAAATCATGAAAAGTTGGGACAGCCCTATATGCTCCTAGATTTTTTATGATTGGTTAAATGATTGCTCCAAATAAAAACTTTACACTTTTGATACATCTTAGAAAATAAGATAATATACATGTATATGTATACATATATATAAAATATATGTTTGTTTTTTAATATATATTTTATTGATTTATTTACAGAGAAAAAGGGAGAGGAATAGAGAGTTAGAAATATCGATCAGCTGCCTCCTGCACGCCTCCTACTGGGGATGTGCCCACAACAAAGGTACGTGCCCTTGACCGGAATCAAACCTGGAATCTTTCAATCTGCAGGCCGACGCTCTAGCCAAACTGGCTAGGGCTATATATTTATATTTTATCACTAAAGAACACATCATACGACACAGCAAATGGTAGCTTCTCAAACTTCCAAAGAGGGAGCAAAAAACAGTTGGTTTCGGATTCCTATTAGTATTTATTTTGAAGTCGCAAGTCTATGCTACCTCATAAGAATGCATCACCCCCTTGTGGAAATTCCTTCGAATTACAGACACATGAGCCCAAGATCCAGACGGATTCAAGGAAGAGTAGGAGATGAACCTATTTCATTTTCATTGACTTGAAATTGACTATTATTTCTGTGTTGCTCACAACTCAATAACCCAACCTCTCTCTTCAACACTAGTCCTATTTTCCCAACAGCTCGGTCACTTTTCCACCTGGTGCTTTGCTGTCCCTCAAAAAACCATAGCTTCCGAACCAAATTCTGCATAATAGTTCCATGTAGATTCAAAGACGCTCGCAGCGTGCTCAGTCACGCAGGCTAAAAATGCTGGCCTTCTTTGACGTGTGCTCCCATGAAAACAGTCTCCCCCTTAAAATTAGTCACCAGGTTCTGTTAGCTCTAATTCCTAACTGTCTTCCCCCCTATCCTCCTCTTATCTCTATGGACAAGATCTTAGATTACGCCTTCAAGATTCCACACAGAGGTCATTCTGACAGTCCTATAACCAGAGCTAGGTGCCTCTTCCCCCACTGCCATTTGCTGATATACATCTCTCCCCTTGGTCGTCAGTTTTATTGGCTAACAATTGTCTTGAGCATTATGGCCTCCGGGACTCGTATCACTGTCTACACATATCTTGTGTTCTCTCCCTCAAGAGTGCCGGATATGATGTTCCTCCCTGCTCTCGGCTCCCAGTGTCCTGAATATGCGCTAATGCTGGTCCGCATCTGCTCGTAAGCGCACACTCACTCTCTCTGCTGTGCCCTCGCACCGTATCTGGATGTCCAAATCCTTGTGAGCAGTGGGACGTTTTGCAGTGAAGGGTCGCAAACCTGAGGACCTGTGACAGAGAGACAGAGCTCCCCGGTGTTTAAAGATATCCTGATCTGGATGTTAAAGGGATGTACGTGGGTGGATTAATGACACACTAGGTGGCTAAATCCATCTTGGTGATGAGTGGCATCTAAAAAAAGCTAACATATGACGGGAGAGAGTGTCTCCTCACATATCTCGATTTTGGTTTACTTGGTGTGCTCTATGGTGTTCCTGCTGTGTAACATGCTGAACAATTACTTAGCATAGAGGGCATTTTGATCTTGAGACTTGGTAGCCCCACTTTCCATACTGACTAACCTTGTAGTTCAATTAAGTGAACTTCATACTTTTCTAAAGAATCATGCACATAACGTTAGTTTCAGTAGATGGTTTCTCTGTCCTGGGCAGTAATAGCAGGTGAGCAGATGATGGAACAGGCCTTTGGATGGCAGGTCTAGGTAATGGCTGAAGCGAGGCACATGTTAAAAATCAGATCGCATCACAGCGGCCGCAGGGTTTTTCAAGAGATTTGGTGGAATTGGGAGGAAGCAAGATGGATCACCTTTGAAGTAAGATGTGTTAGACACAGATCAGATGAGCTGTGTGAGAAGGAAAATTAAACAAAGGAGGCAGCCCCACCTCAAGGTTTCAAGCAGCACCAGGGAGAGCTCCCTGCCTGTGTGAGCCTCCACTTGCTGGAAAGGGATGGACTGTTCTGCCACCAGCCAGGAGCCCCGCCTGGCTCCCACAGGGAGGGAGGCTGCAACATGGGTCTCAGGCCTGTGTGCCTGTGTACACAGATCCCAATGCTCAGTGGCGGGCGCTCCCTCCTCCTTACCTAAACATTACTGGGAGGCACACATTTGATTTGGCATTTGGGTTGGAAGATGGATTTGGGTGGAGAGTCTCCTAAAGTCATTTACTATCCAGACTATGAAAATAATTCAATAGTTTTTTTTTTTTAATGAGTCAAAAGTCACTTTTGGATCTTGTTACATCATAGGTCTATCAATACAGACATCGTCATTTAGACTTGCATGGACAGATGGAAAGGAAGCCTTCTGACCGATCCGCTGTTGGATTCCAGAATCATGACGTCGTGTGACACATTTTGAACTGCACGTTCCAGAAGCGAAGACCACCAGAGACCATCGTGCCATCCCTTAGCTGCATCACACATCGAAAGGACAAGAGGAAGGGTTTGTTTAGCTTTCCAACGATGAACTAGTTGGTCGGTACATGTGACTGAAGAGAAACTGGGACGAACTGTGAACAGTCCTAGAAACAAACACAACAATACTGATAGGCCGGTGCTGAGTACCATGTGGACGCGTGCCCTCGACTCCACGGGAACCCTGGGCCGCGTGGGGCTCCTGATCAGCATCTCTGCTCGCAGAAGACAAGCTCCTCTGCTCTACGTCCTCTGAGCAGCCACCGCTCACTCGCAGAATAAATCTGACATGCACTCGCTCTGGTTTCAGCGCTCCCCCTACCTTGTTGTCAAGGAAACAGACATGCGCATCACAGAGGCAGTGTTACAGAGAGGCCTGTCAAAGAAATGGTGTGTATTGCATATCGTGGGAATGAGAGTTCCCTTCTCCGAGGGAGACCTTGATGCATGTCCAGTGTTAAAGACTCAAACCCAGCTCACGGCGGAGCATGAGGCGTGAGCGTGACACAGATGGGACAAAGCATGCTCGGCGACGGCGGAGCCACAGCAAGGGCCAGGTGGCCTGGACCTGGCAGACGGATTTACTAAACATCAGCCGCTCATTACACTCAACTGAAAGCTCATCGCCTGGCTTACTTCAGTCATTTCCCAAACTTAGTAAAACAGTCTATCAGCAGCTGGCTAAAAGGGAACTTATTTCAGGATGTGCATGTATTCGCGTGGGGGGATGTACTTTGGTCAAAGTCGAAACGATGAAGGGCTCATCTTCTAAGTTGGATAACCTGGTGATCAAATTGCAGCTACCGTCCACAGGGAGGAGAAAGATGGCCCATTCAAAGGAGTTTCCCTGAAAACCCATGAAATTAAATCAAATTGAACAAACAGAGGACTCGCAGAGGCGGGAAATGTGAAGGAAACAAGGGATGGCGAAGAACCCAGGGAACTGGAAAGCCATCACTACTCCCAAGAACCCGAGGCACCCTACTGGCAGAGTTCCAGCAGCACAGGCAGAGCTGGACAGGAGAGGTGCAGCTGGAGAGAGGAGCAGACTCTTGATGCAGCGCAGCAAAGCTGAGAGGGAGCAGGGAGTGAGAGGAGGGAAGGAACATTACACTTTCTCTCTCCTTCCACCCTGAAGAGTCCTGCTGGCCTCCCTTCCGCTGCTGGGGGATGCGGGGAGGGAGAGAACTCAGAGGGAGCAGTTTAGAAGTTCAGCCGCTGTCCCTCCCCCACCCCGAAGGGTGAGTGGGGAATTGATGGAGGGAGGCAAATGGACGATGATGCCCATCATATCAACCCCTTCGAGACGTCACCTGCTCTCATCACTCTGAAATACAGTTAATGAGAGCATCGTCCTCACAGGGGTCGTGTGGAAATCATCTCTGAAAATGCCTAGAAAAATCATAACAACTTCATAAACCTCACCCATTATTTATTTTCCAAGTCAGTATTTTTAAGAAAAATGTCAAAGTATTCATACCATGAGTTGAAGTTGGCAATTTTGAAGCTATTCAAAACAGAAAGGCCTAAATATACACAACAATGCTAACATTAAATAGAACATGACTTTGACACCTTTTGCATTCTTCAGAAAAGACTTTCACGTTGTAAAAGGGAATGCTTTCTCAGTTGTACAACAAGCAGGGTCTAGTTGTTTTTTCTTTGCTTGCTTGTTGGTTTGTGGTTAATCCTCACCTGAGGATGTTTTTCCATTGTTTTTAGAGAGAGTGGAAGGGAGGAGGAGAGACAAAGAGAAACACTGGGTGCCTGTCGCCTTTGGGTGCCTCACACGACCCTACTGAACCGAGCCTGCAACCAAGGCACATGCCCTTGACCGGAATCGAACCCAGGATCCTTCAGTCTGCAGGCCGACACTCTACCCACTGAGTCAAATTGGCTGGGGCAAGTCTTTAGTTTTAATCTCTCTGCAACAGAGACATCCACTTCTTTCATAGTCATAGCTAAATGGGGGTCTGTAGATGGACAAATGGCTCCCCCGTATGCCCATATCCTAATCCTCAGAGCAGTGACTACACTGCCTTCCATTCTGATGGAGGTAGCCATGGCTGGGAAATGGAGATTATCCTGGATTATGGAGGTGGACACCTAAGGTCCCAGTAGAGGAGATGCAGCATCCCGTGGTGCGGGGGTGGGGGTGCAGGGAGGAGAGGAGGGTCATGAGCCAGAAATGCTTGTGGTCCCTTAAAGCTGCAAAGGGAAATTGAATGGATTCTCCCCAGAGCCTCTCGAGGGGACGCAGCCCTCCAGACACCCTGAAGGGGGGCTTCTGACCTGCAGAGCTGTGGGTAATAATCTGGGATTCTTTGAAGCCACTAAGTGAGTGGTCATTTGAGATAGCAGAAATGAGAAACGAATACAGGTGTGCAGGAATGCTCCTCTCTGAGTCCTCAGACCCACTTCCCACCGTCTGAGTCTGCACCTGTGCCTGGGCAGCTAACAGTTGGCGGCCAGCTGAGGCAGGAAAGGGGAGGCAGGACAGGCCCTGGGCAGGAAAGCCAGGGGCCCGCACATCTAGCCCTGAGCCCCACAGCTTTGACCATTGAGGGTGTTTCCTTGTAAAGAGTGCCTGGGAAGGCACATGGGCATTCTTTAATTATTGTCAGCTGAACCAAAGGTGCCAGGCAAAGCTACGCCCTGGGAACACACTTTGCCAGAAAGGCAAGGGTGTGAATCAGCTTGGCCTTCATGTCAGCCCAGGTATTGGGTAGTGGGGCTTTGATATGTAAATCCAGTCAAGTATCAGGAGGGCTGGGACCTACTCAAGAATGCAAATAAGCTTCTTTGTTTTGACTTTTGGTGAAACTTCCTAGCATTTGGGGTGTAAACATACTGCATGGGCTCTAGGTCACTATCTCTCCAACCGAAGAGGGCAGTGGTCCACCCCAGCCCCAGCTTTTCCCTTCCATTTCGTGTCCTGTTTCTCTCTTTTATTTCTCAATCCTCAGCTGCCCCTACTCAGGAACTGGACCCAGTTTCTAGCTGAGCAGGATGAGGAAAAGGGAGACATATTTTTACATTATTTCCTTGCATTTTCCACTCAAGACAGGCCCCCTGCCTTCCACAGCCTCCAGGACCCCAGACCCAGGGCTGGCGCAACTGCTTCACGGTCCCCATGGACGTCCGCTCATACCTCCTGAAACAGTCCCCTCACCCAGAGTTCTCTAGCTCAGCCCTTGGGGTTTGCCATCCCTTTGCTGCCAGCCAACTCTGCCTCAACACAGAAGGTCGTTGTCATAATGTATTTTCCTTGAGCGGCTCTGAAGGAATACCCAGGGTAGGAAAGTTTCAGACAGCACAATGGTCTATTACCATTTCAATGCGCTCCTCTTGCAAACTGAGCGGTGACAACTCTTCCATCGCTTCCTCCTCCATCTGAACAACAACAAAAAAATACATTTATAGTGGGTATTCACATTTACATACAAAAATAACATTTACAAAATACCTCCAAGGAGCAAAAAAAAAAAAAAAAAGTGTATTAGGCTCTTTTAGAGCTAAGCCCAGGCAGAGAGAAAAACAGAGCGCCCATTGTCACGAAGTAGCACAATGCACCGCAATATTGGAGGTCGAGAGCTGGAGCAGATCATTACAAGAACCAAGAAATGGCAAATAGATTTTAACGTTTTGAATGTGTGTGCCCATCAGAAGCACACCTGTTTTGTTTATATTCCATCAAAGCTATTACCATGGCTGCGCTTAGAAACTACACCCAGGATCTGCGTGGATCAAAAATACTTTGTCCGACGTCTGTAATACCGTCAACAATGAAGACAATTTTTTTTAAAAAGTACTTCGTCAGTCTTCTGCTCTACTATGGAAAATGAATATCCCAAATGCCTGGTGTCCAAAAATGCATTTGTCGCTTAACATCTGGCCCTTTTATGCAAGGGAGAGCGGGTCCCAGCCACCCAGAGAAGAAATGCCTTTCGGATGGGCTTAAATCACAAGCGTTCACACCTCACTGCATTGATAAACTAAGGTAAAGTCATACAATAGCATGATTTCAAAAGCCCTCCCCCAGGCCCTTCCAATTGGTTAAATAACTGGGTTTCTTGCAAATCAGGAGGTGTTTCTCTCCATCCCACAATATCAGACCCTACAGATGGCTTGTGCTGTGCAGGCAGATGATGGGCGACTCCGAGAAAGGAAGTCCAGGTTCCACACGGAGCCACTTGAGATGCTTCGAATTAATGAACCTTGGTTTGGTGGCCATGATGCTGCAGGTCCCACCTCACTGCCCACATGACACCCTCTTCCCTCCTCATTCCCGGCGACTGGACCAGGGAGAGCTGGGAGCTCAGGGGACTCGGGTCCTCGAAATGCCAGTCCTGCACACAGAGACACAAGCAAACAGGCCTGTTTTCTCTGAAACAAAGATACAGGGCTCCGTTCTCTACACAGTGCGTATTTCAAAAAACCAGTCCCATCAACGGCTGTGACAATACAAAGCTAATTAAATATTCACATTAAGCTTGCAATTCCAGCACCTGGCATTAAGCTATCAGCTTCCTACCTCTAGAGGCACGCTGAGAGCGGGAAACATTGACGCTCCCATTGTCTGGCGGTTGGATCCACCTTGAGCTGCCTTCACAGCACGGGTACTTGTTGGTGAAACATAATGCGCTTGAAGGCACAAGTGTGTGTGAGTGCTTGCATTTTCAAGGTCAATTTAACATTTTTACCAATATTGCAATAAACCGTTTGTACTTTACAGGAGAACTAGAGACGGGAGAGATGGGACTCTTAATTAATATGCATGATAATTGGTCTATCTTTGGTATAAGGTGTTAGTTCCTCTTCAACTTGATGGGCACTATAATATGTGTGTAGTCAACATTAGAAAGCTATATAAAATATCATGGATAGTACTTATAAAATCTATGTACAACATGAATGAAAATGTTAGTATTCATTTCCATGGTGTACGTGTGTAATATATAAGTATATATAGACACATGTATATATACATATATATGTATACACACACACACCATATATATCTATATTAACAATAGCCTAGTTCTGTGATGGCAAACCTATGACACACGTGTCAGCACTGACACTCGTCGCCATTCTCAATGACACGTGGCCGCATGTGGTCACGTACAGAGAAGTATGGGGCTGCATGCTGAGGAGTTTCATCCTCGGCTACTACACGGCCAGGTACAGTAGCCGAGGATGAAACATTTGCTGTAGTGTAGTGTATTAGCCAATGAAATTCAGCAACAAAAAAGTCACTAATAGGCAGGTTAGTTAAAGAGTTCCTCCTCCCCCTCACTTATCTTAGTTCAGGGCGCCCTACACAAGTGAAATAATATCAAGACCAACAAAAGAAACCAACTGACAGATGAACAAAGAAGTCACTAAGTAGGTAAGTTAAATAATTAGTTTTTGGTTTATTAAATACAGTTACATATTACAATGGTACATTTTTGTTATTTAAACTATAAATATCGTGAAATTATGTTTTTTTTTTTCTCGAAGTGACACACCACCCGAGTTATGCTCTGTTTTCTGGCGAATTTTGACACACCAAGCTCAAAAGGTTGCCCATCACTGGCCTACGTGGCATCACGTCCTCATGTTATCACAAGATGGCCACCACAAGATGGCCGTCACAAAATGGCCATCACAAGATAGCTGCATACACAGCAGAGGCGGGACCCAGTGGCTGCTCTTCACAGTGAGGCCTGGGAGTCCTGCGGCTCTGCACAGAACAGAGGAGGCTGGTCCCAGCATCTCTGCCACCTCATGCGGAAGAGGGGGTCCTGGTGGAGGAGGTGGGTCATGGCAGGGGAGGGCAGTTGTGGATGGTTGGGCCTACAGGGGATGCAGGTTGTGGGATATTGGGCCAGCAGAGGAGCAGTTAGGGGGTGATCAAGCTGGCAGGCGGAAGCAGTTAGGGGCAATCAGGCAGGCAGGTGAGCAGTTAGGAGCCAGCGGTTCTGGATTGTGAGAGGGATGTCTGACTGCCAGTTTTGG
Source organism: Antrozous pallidus (assembly GCA_027563665.1). NCBI lineage: Eukaryota > Metazoa > Chordata > Mammalia > Chiroptera > Vespertilionidae > Antrozous > Antrozous pallidus. Next base: position 2,987,312 of record CM050512.1, on the reverse strand, counting down.
ACCTGTGGAATTGGGCCTAAACCAGCAGTCGGACATCTCCTGAAGGGTCCCAGATTAGAGAGGGTATAGGTTGGATTGAGGGACACACACCCCCATACACGAATTTTGTGCACCAGGAGTCTAGTACTAGTATAAAACATTCCCCTGGCATCTCTAAACAGTAACAAAGGTATGTAAATATAATCATCCTATATAATAAAAGGCTAATCTGGAAATTGACCAAACAGCAGAATGACCAGTCACTATGATGCGCACTGATCACCAGGGGGAAGACACTCCACAGGGATAGCACTGCTCAGCCAGAAGCTCTGAGCTGGACTCATGGCTAGTGAGTGCAGAGACAGTGGTGGAAGCCTTTCTTGCCTCCAAGGCAGTCAGACATCCCCAGAGGGCCCCTGGACTGCAAGACGGTGCAGGTTGGGCTGAGGGGACTCCACCCCCACCCCCAAGTGCACAAATTTTGTGCACCAGCCTCTAGTTAACAAATAATTAGTAATTAAAACCTTAGTGTATTTCACGTTCTTAATTCCTTTGCATTTTGAAGAAGAGCATGTCTACCACATCCTCCCTAATGCTACTACTGTCTTAACCACCAATAATAACTAGAGTAATAATAATAAGAATGCTGTTATAAGAATGCTGTAACTAAAATCTGTTTTATATTTACAAATCAGTTTCCATTATCCTATTATGTTGACTTCAAGCTTTAATAGTAAAATGTAGCCTTTAAGATTAGAGGTGTACATTGCAGGTGATAGGAGAGGAAAATTAGATTGGCTTATGTCTCATGTTGTCTCTAAGATGTACACAAAAATTCTCTAATAGTATATTGTAAAAACATTTCTCTCTTTTCTGCATCCAGCACAGCTAGAGTGGGCCCAGCTCCTGAGTAGAGGAGCTGGGGATTGAGAAATACAAGAAAGAAACAAGACACAAAGATAGAAGGAAAAAGCTGGGAATCAGGTGGGACAACTGCCCTCTTCTGCTGGGAGAGACAATGACCCAAAGCTCATGCAATATGTTTATTTTATATCCCAAATACCAGGAAGCTTCATCAAAAGGTCAGGACAAAGGAGATTATTTGTATTTTTGAGTAGGCCCGAGCATTCCTGGTGCTTGGCTGGATTTACATATCAAAACACACTCCCAGACACCTGGGCAAAGGTGAGAGTCAGTGCTGATAACACATCTGCCTTTTTGGTAAATGTGTATCCAAGACACTGCTTTGCCTGTCGCCTTGGGTTCAGCTGACAATAGTTAAAGAATGCCCGTGTGCCTTCCCAGGCACTGGCACTATTCTACGTGAAATTGAAGCAGACACTGCCAAAATGCCTTTTCTAGGTCGGTACTTGAAAACCAACCGAACTTCCCTGATGTGGGGCTGCCTCAACCCTTCAGAGGCATGGGCTGAGAGCAATGGGAGTGCCTCAGTGGCCAACGATGGGGCAGGAACTCATCTGGGAACCCACGGCCGGGCTGGGAACACATGCCCTGCACTGCACAGCCACATCGCCATGTTGGGTACTTGAGCTCAATCAGGACCAGCACCAGTACCAAGTGCACCCCCAGAGGTCAGAGTTTGAGCATGGGTAGCTCCCCCAGCACCCCACAACAGCACCTTGAGTAGTGAGAGGTGCTAGAAAGCAACCTGCCTCATCATTCGTCTTCTCCTTTGATGCACCATGTGTCCCTGATATGCATCAGCGTTTCCCTCTACAGACTGTGGGAGGCAAGTGGACAGGACTCCTGGCGGGCACGAGGACCAGAAAACGGAAGGATGAATTTGATCCCCTGTGGCTGGAAGCAGATGGCTGATCATTGCTTCCTCACCTCAACTCGAGGACTTGATGGAAACTTCTGGTCTAGGACCGTCTTCCAGGAGCAGCGAGAGGCTCGAAGGGGCAGGACTGTGCCTCCACCTTTCTCAGCAACACGAAGTGGGGAGATCTGGAGGAGCTCTATCCCCGATGCCCTTTGATTCGTGAAGTCCAATCCAAACATCGAGAGATAAGCTTCCACGTCTGATGGTTTCCCCCCAAGAAATTTCAAGTTGCCTGACCACATCCTCTTGCAGGTGACGCTGACAGTGCTGTGCACTTACTCGGAAGGCGGGAAACGGGAGAAATGCATGCCCCTCCAGCTGGGACTTCGGGATGAGCTGGGAAGGGCCTCTTTCTCGAATGGGAGGAGGAGAAACCGGGGGTTGCTGGGAACAACCTCGCTCCCTCCAGTGTTGGAGAAAGAATCGCCCCACGCTGGCTCTCTTCCGGACCACGGACACTGACTACTCCACAAAGAGGGGAGTGTCTGTCATGCTGAGGGGAGGCGGATGCTCTTCGTCTGGCGCAGGGGGGAGCATTGCTGTGCCCACCCAAAAAGCTTCCCAAAATACAGCTCATTGAGATTATTTAAAAAAGATAAATATTTAGAAGGACACAACATACTCAACATACTTTCAGAAAGTGTTGTTGATATTAGCAGCAGCAGCTCGCTGTTTATTTTACACAATTTGGAAACAAAGACCAAGCGAGAAAAAATCCTTGGAGTTCTAGCTATTATACCAGTTCAGGAACTGGTCATTAATAATGCTTTCTCTTCAAAAACAAAATCTGTATTAAAAACATGTTTATATACATTTTAAAGAAATTCTTTCTCTTAAGAGGTATATGTATGTACATAAAGCTTATTTCGTGTGTGTGTGTGTGTGTGTGTGTGTGTGTGTGTGTGTCCTATCAATGTAGGACACTTTCAAGAACATTGAACTGTGTCTAGTAAAGTCTGGAGTGACCCACCGCGTTATGAGCCTACATATGTCACCATGTGCATCATGGACAGTGTGTAAGAGCTCTATCCCCAGGTCCCTGCAATAGGGCCCCTCGTTCACCTCTTCCCTTCGCTCTCACTAGAGCGAGTCTCCAGGCCGAAAGCAGCAGCACTAACAGCCAGGCCCAGGATTGCATGTGAAGAGCTGGCCCGGCCCCCACTGGGCCTTGGTGTCCCCTGCTGGACCCATCACAGCCTCACGGAAGTCTCCAGGAGGTGAGGTTTCCCCGCCACCGTGAAGGACAGCAGCTCTCCCAAGCAAGCGCAGGACAAACACCAGTCCCTGTGTGAAGCTCAGGAACACAGAGCACCTGCCACTGGTTATGGGAGTCATTGCTGCCTCCTCCCCAATAAGTAACAGCTGTCCCGTTAGTCTGCCCTTCCTCTGAGAAGATGAAGACACTGTGGCATTATCCCCGCCTCCTGCAGCATCCAATCCAGAGTGAGCACCCCTCCCCCATTTCCTTGGGCTCATCCCCATCACCCAGCCAGAGCACAATCTTCCTGAGACCACTCTCAGACCCTCACCGTTTCCCCTGGCAGCAAACTGCCACATGTCTTCCTGGCTGCATGGGCAATGAACCCCACCTAGTCAACGGGCAGTGTCTGGAAGGATGAAGGCATGAACATGAGTGTGCAGAACTTTTACACAGTGTGCAGTAACGTTGTGTACTGTATGATTCAATCGAAATAAATATAGATGCCTATCCTATCTAATAAAAGAGTAATAAGCAAATTGACTGTACCTTCGCTACACCCACCAGCCACGCCCACAAGCCACAGCCGATCAGGAGCTGGGGTGGGGCCGGGGCCGAGGTGGACATGGCTCTGGGAGGGCGGAGTCGAGGCAGCCAGCATGCACTGGCCAGGGCGAAGGCCTGGGCCGTGAGGGGGAGGGGGGAGTATGGCTGGGTTGGAGCCAGCCATCAGACCCATTGCCGGGCAATGGCTGGGTGCCCAAGGAGTGGTCATTCCCTGAGGGCTCCCAGTATGTGTGAGGGGGCAGCTTGGGCTAAGGAATACTCACCCCCAGTGCACAAATTTTGTGCACCAGGCCCCTAGTATATATATATATATAAAGATATAATGAAGATATAATGACATGTGGTATTGTGGAAGGCACAGACATATGGGTGTGCAGGTGTAAATGCACAGAAATAGGACTCTGGCTAGGGCAAAGTGGAGAGATATTGGGGAGTTGACTCCTTGGACTCTATTTTTTTTTTTAATTACAACCATATGTTTTTGCCACAGGCAAAGAAACCACCTGATCCTTTCCTTGAACAATGATATTTAAACCCCAAATCCAAACCATGAAGAGAATCAAATCTTCAATTTACAAACCATCACATTGAAATATTTCTCTTCCCCTCTCTCTGCCTCACAGAGTGACGAAGGGCAGGACCAGTGGCTCCTTGACAGCAGATGCTGAGGGCCGCTCACAGCCACTTGGGTTCCAAAGGAAAAGGAGCTCGTTGGGGCTGTGCCGGGGACCCAGCCAGCCACAAGGGAGGGAGAGGAGGACAGTCCTCCTGTCCGGACCGCCTTGGGCTGAGGCAGTGCTGGGGGCAGCGCCAGAAGGGCCGGGAGACCACAGGCCTGGGTCACGCTGACTGCAGGACGCGCTGGTGACAGAACAGAGTGCGCGGGAAGGAGTGTGTGTTCCAGGTCGACTGGCTGGCCGTGGACATCTGAGGAAGGCCAGCCCAAGGCAGCAGGACCCCCGCAACCCAGCGGAGGCCTTTTGACGAGTCACCAAAATGTGCTGAACGCCAAGAGCTGACCCTATTGGATGAGAGTGGGCTCTCTCCTTAAACACAAACACACACACACACAAACACCGTAGGAGGTGAGAAGAGGGCGGGAAGGCCTATTCCTAAACAGGGGAGGAGGGATCAGATTTTTTTTTTTACACACAAAGTGTTAGAAGTGATAGAACTTTGGAGTTATAGAAATGATGGACTTTGGGAAAGGAGGCCATTTGGGAAGCCTTCCAGAAAGTGTGTACTGTGACTGTGATGGCGACACTCCAGGAGAGAGGGCCAGGGGTTAAAATGAAGGGATTGTGTAAGAGGTGCAGCTTGGTGCTCCTGGCGATTCCTGGTGAACACCGGTCAGGTTGAGGGTGCCAGAAGCTTTGCCCCCTTGAGCGCCCCATTTCATCACATACAATGCTGTACACGCGCCCTTCCCCCCAGCATCTCGCGATGAAGCGATGAAGAGTTTTTGGTGTTGATAACAACAACAATAAAAAATAGGGCAAGACAGTAGTTTCTTTCTTGGGGTTTATTTTCCATAGATTTACTGGAGTGTAATGTATATACAATCAAGTGCACGTATGTAAAGTGTAGAATTTGGTAAGCTTTGACATGTGTGTGCATCCACGGACCCGGTCATCACAATCAAGACAATGAACCCCCAAATGATGAATCACCCCCAGAAGTCCCCTCTCTGCCTCTTGTCCTGGCACCTCCGACCCCCCGGCCCCACTGTCTCATTTCTATCACACACCGTCGTCTGTATCTCCCAGCACACAGCACACAGGGTGCCCATCTGCTGGTCTTCTTCCTCTCAGCGTGCTGAGCGTGGGCCTCATCCTGTCACCTTGTGGATCGACAGTTCACTCCCCTTCACTGTGGACTGTGTTCCACTGCATTTCACTCTTCAGGCTCGTCATCCTTTTCTGACCCTTCCTTCTTTCCTCCCTTCCTTCTTTCCTCCCTTCCTTCCTTCCTTCCTTCCTTCCGTCCTTCCTTCCTTCCCTCCTTCCTTCCCTCCTTCCTTCCTTCCCTCCTTCCTTCCCTCCCTCCTTCCTTCCTTCCCTCTTTCCTTCCTTCCTTCCCTCCCTCCTTCCTTCCTCCCTTCCTTCCTTCCTTCCCTCCTTCCTTCCCTCCCTCCTTCCTTCCTTCCCTCTTTCCTTCCTTCCTTCCCTCCTTCCTTCCTCCCTTCCCTCCTTCCTTCCCTCCTTCCTTCCTTCCTTCCCTCCCTCCTTTCTTCCTTCCCTCCCTCCCTCCTTCCTTCCTTCCTTCCTTCCCTCCTTCCTTCCTTCCCTCTTTCCTTCCTTCCTTCCCTCCCTCCTTCCTTCCTCCCTTCCCTCCTTCCTTCCCTCCTTCCTTCCCTCCCTCCTTCCTTCCTTCCCTCTTTCCTTCCTTCCTTCCCTCCTTCCTTCCCTCCTTCCTTCCCTCCCTCCTTCCTTCCTTCCCTCTTTCCTTCCTTCCTTCCCTCCTTCCTTCCTCCCTTCCCTCCTTCCTTCCCTCCTTCCTTCCTTCCTTCCCTCCCTTCCCTCCTTCCTTCCCTCCTTCCTTCCTTCCTTCCCTCCCTCCTTTCTTCCTTCCCTCCCTCCCTCCCTCCTTCCTTCCTTCCTTCCCTCCTTCCTTCCCTCCCTCCTTCCTTCCTTCCTTCCTTCCCTCCTTCCTTCCTTCCTTCCCTCCCTCCTTCCTTCCTTCCTTCCTTCCTTCCTTCCCTCCTTCCTTCCCTCCCTCCTTCCTTCCTTCCCTCCTTCCTTCCTTCCCTCCTTCCTTCCTTCCTTCCTTCCTTCCTTCCTTCCTTCCCTCCTTCCTTCCCTCCCTCCTTCCTTCCTTCCCTCCTTCCTTCCTTCCTTCCTTCCTTCCTTCCTTCCTTCCTTCCTTCCTTCCTTCCCTCCTTCCTTCCCCGAGAAGCAATCTGGGGTCTACCCCCAAAGGCAGGGCCCACCAGGGTGAACTGGGTCGCAAAGCCTCTTCCTCGTCATTTCGGCCTATTTTTTTTTTTCTTTTTCAGTGACAGTTTACATTCCATATCACTTCCGGTTTGTTTCAGGGGTGCCGTGCAGTGCTTAGACAGCCCCCCACTTCACACGATGCCCCCCTGCTAGTTATTCCCATGCCCACCTGCGGCACACGGTCGTGTCCCCGCTCCGGACTGTACTTCCTGCTTCCTGTCGCCGTGCCGGTCTGGTCACCACCCGTCTGTCATCTGGGCCCTCACGGCACCTCCTCCATCTTCTCCATAAGCTTTCTCTTTCTCTTCCCAAAGTCGGATGCTCCTTCTCATCTTCGGCTCAGGCCTACTTTCATTTTCTCTTCCGGTGGCCCACAAAGCCACGGCCCCCCTTTTCCCCCCGCACCCCTCCCCCCTCTTTCCCCAGCACCCCAAGGCAGTCTTGCATCCGCTTCCCTTTCCCGCCCGTGTGTCTGTGCCCGCGTTTCTCCCTCACGGCTGGCATCGCTCACACGCACACAGTTGCCTTTCACCGCGTGCCCAGTCAGGTCAGCAGACCCACCATGGCTTGGGGAGGGGCACAGGGAGAGGTGCGTCAGGGGACATTTGGGACATTTGGGGCAGCCACAGGAACAGGAACACCCCTGGTGGAAGGAACACACCACCAACACCGAGATGACACGGTTCCTACTTTCCCATACACCAGATGGGACCCCAAAGCCAGGGCAGCTGTTCCCCAGCGCCTCTCCTCACTGTCCGGGGGGGGGGGGGGGGGGGGGAGGTTGTGCAGCTCCTAATAAGGAGAGCGTCGTCCATTCTGCGGCTGGGCGGAGAGAACCCCGCGCCCGGGGACCACGCTGCAGCCGGACCCAGAACAACCTGGGTCCCGTGCTGGGCGATGGGCCATCAGTGAACGTCCGATGTAGCATGACCGTGCGGGGGGCAGCGGGCTTTCCGGGCGGCCCGGTGGGGGAGGGCAGTCCCGAAACACGACAAAGCGCCAGGCTCGCTCCGGTGCAGGTGAGAGCGCACGGCCCGCGGCGGTTCCACGCTTTTATAGCGAGAAGAAGCGCTCCGACGGCAGACTGGAAGGCCTGGCAGTCAGTCACACAGATGAACCCCAGGACTTCCAGGACATTTGATAACAGATGTGAGACATCACAGTCGCAGCTCTCGTCCTTTCACTTTGCACTCATTTCTTGTAAATTACGAGGTGGCTGTATCTAGTTTTTATTTTTATTTTATTTATGTGTTGATATTTATATGCAAATCAAGAAGCACAACATGACCAACCCACCGAATTTAATTATAGTCACTTCATTTGTTGTTGGTTTAAGAGAGAGAGAGAGGAAGGGGGAGAGAGAAACCTTGTCACACTGACACACACATTCCTGTCTGTGTCCGGCCCGGGGTCACACTGCCAGCTTGGAGTATTGGGGTGATGCTCTAACCGGCGGAGCTGCCTGGCCAGGGCGAATGCTAGGCATCCCTGAGCCATTTCTGAAACTCGTTTTAGGGTTTTTTTTCCTGCTCACATGATGGGACTTGAGATTCCCGTACAGGCCACAGCACAGCACAGGTGAAACGCCCAGCTGTAATAAAATGAGACGTTGGCACCTCGTGCGGGACCGTCATGTCGGACAGGATTGTTGGTTCACGAAGCTTTCGATTTTTTTTTCTGTAAAAGCACCTCTGAATAGTCTTTGAAAGCCTGCTCATTCTTTTCTCGGGAAGAGGGTGTTGTGTGTATTAGAAATAGCATTTCAACTTTTCTTGACGGAGGTACCTTGCCATAGTAAAATGATGTTGTCACCAGCATGTAATGATCGCACAATGTATGAGACACAGGGTCCCCACTTGCAATAGCTCTCCTCCGCACGTGTGGGTCAGACGCCGGCCTCAGACAGAGGCCTCTAACGCCGTCCTTACCTCGCCGCACAGTAACGTTTTATTTTTCACGTCGGGATCGGATTTCGTATGGCGGAGGCACTTTAAGATGTGCGTCAGCCACAGGCAATGGGAAAAGGCAACAGGGCCGTGGTGATGCCCGCGGTGAACCCCTAAACCAACAGGGGTCCCGGCCACGTGGGTCCCCTGGGCGGGGCGGGCACAGGGCATCCGAGCTGCCGGGCTCTCTCCTCTCCAGTTCAAATGTGTGCGACGCAGAGCGAATGCAGATAAACCTGAGACACTGCCAACCAGGGCGAGGCTGGATCTGTGGGGGGGGGGGGGGGGGGGGGGGCGGGGCCACTAGCAGCGGGCCCCCACCAGCCACTGTGCTGCCGTTCCCCACTCTGCACTAGACAGACGGGGAAAGGACGTCCCCCATCTCTGGGACGCGGCCCCAGGGGAAGCCCAGCCCCCACAGAAAGGGCTCCTGGGGGCACTGGCCAGAGGTGGAGGCCATTGAGATGAGTCCTGATTCTTCCACAGCTGCAGTCCTTTGGGGGAAGCGCGGGAGGAGGGGGTCATCAGACGGAAAGTTTAATCTTGGGGAGGGGCGTCTCTGAGTCCCCGGGGTCACTGTCCCTGGCAGGAGGTGCCCTGGTTTCTCCACTCCCGGCTCCTCCAGGCTGGGCGGCCTCCAAAGGGGGCGCCTGTCAGGGACAGGAGGACCTTCCTCCCTCGGCGATGAGGCCACCACCCTTTTCTCTGATCCCCAATGTGGCGGAAGGAGAGTCCCACCAAGGCCTGCGTGGCCTCTCCCAGGCTCTGCGCTCTTAGGGGCCTTGATTGTTAATTCTCCTTAAATCTGGCAGGAGCTGGTGTGTGAGTGAGTGTGTGTGAGTGTGTGTGGGTGAGTGTGTGAGTGTGTGAGTGTGTGTGAGTGTGTGTGAGTGTGTGTGGGTGAGTGTGTGAGTGTGTGAGTGTGTGAGTGTGTGTGGGTGAGTGTGTGTGTGTGAGTGTGTGTGGGTGAGTGTGTGAGTGTGTGAATGTGTGTGAGTGTGTGTGTGTGTGTGGGTGTGTGAGAGTGTGTGTGAGTTGGTGTGTGAGTAAGTGTGTGTGAGTGTGTGTGTGTGAGTGTGTGAGTGTGAGTGTGTGTGAGTGTGTGTGTGTGTGTGTGTGTGGGTGAGTGTGTGAGTGTGTGAGTGTGTGTGGGTGAGTGTGTGTGTGTGAGTGTGTGAGTGTGTGTGGGTGAGTGTGTGAGTGTGTGAATGTGTGTGAGTGTGTGTGTGTGTGTGGGTGTGTGAGAGTGTGTGTGAGTTGGTGTGTGAGTGTGTGTGGGTGAGTGTGTGAGTGTGAGTGTGTGTGAGTGAGTGTGTGAGTGTGTGTGGGTGAGTGTGTGAGTGTGTGAATGTGTGTGAGTGTGTGTGTGTGTGTGTGGGTGTGTGAGAGTGTGTGTGAGTTGGTGTGTGAGTAAGTGTGTGTGAGTGTGTGTGGGTGAGTGTGTGAGTGTGAGTGTGTGTGAGTTGGTATGTGTGTGTGAATGTGTGTGAGTGTATATGTGTATGAATGTGTGTGTGTGTGTGAGTGTGAGTGTGTGTGAGTTGGTGTGTGTGTGTGAATGTGTGTGTGAGTGTGAGCGTATGTGTGAGGGTGTGTGAATGTGTGAGTGTGAGTGTGTGTGTGTGTGTGAGTGTATGTGTGAGTGTGAGTGTGTGTGAGGATGTGTATGAGTGTGTGAATGTGTATCTGTGTGTGTGTGTGAGTGTGTATGTGAGTGTGTGTGTGAATGTGTCTGTGAGTATATGTGTGAGTGTGTGAATGTGTATCTGTGTGTGTGTGAATGTGTGTTGTGTTGGATCTCTCCACTCCTGTGGATGGAGAGATGGCAAGTAATTGCCCACAGCACTGCAGCCCAGGGTCAGGGTGGAGGGTCAGGGTGGAGGGTCAGGGTGGAGGGTCAGGGTGGAGGGTCAGGGTGGAGGGTCAGGGTGGAGGGTCGGGGTGGAGGGTCAGGGTGGAGGGTCAGGGTGGAGGATCAGGGTGGAGGGTCGGGGTGGAGGGTCGGGGTGGTCCAGCTGGCAGGTTGTGGAGCTGGAAGAGGAGGCAGGGGCCCGAGGAGGGTAGGGCGCTCTGTGCCGGGCTCCCCTCTCCCCTGGACCCAGGGAGCGCACTTTCTAGACACACGTGTTTGAAGGCCGGCGGTGGGTTTCCTCCAAAGTCCAGAACCTGGACCTCAGGACTCTGAGCCCCAAAAGGGCCATGGGACAGGAGGCTGGGCCCGGGAGGCCCCGGCGCCTGGAGGTGGGCAGGGAGGCGCCAGGCTGGTCAGATGCCAGGGGAGGGTCTGTCCGCCCCTCCCCGGCCCCCTTTCTGGCTGGGTGTCGCTCAGTGTGGGGGCCGGAGGGCAGGCCCTCTGGGGGGGGGGGGGGGCACTGGGAGCTGGCGGGTCTCCAAGCCGCCGAGGGCTCAGGCTGGCGGTCCAAGAACGGGCTCCGCTCCCCTCACCCCAGTCCCAGTCCGAAGGGCTGCAGTCCGACCCCTAGTACCAGCCCTTCGGGCCCGGAGGAGGCTTTCCTCTGCTGGGCCGCCTCCTCTCCTCCGGCCTCCTGGCTGCTGCCCGCCAAGCCAGCGGCCGTGCCCCCGAAAAACAGCCCCCCACCCCCCTGCGCCCCTCCGGGGCCCTGGACGCCCCGCGCTGGCCCCGGGTTAAGGCGCACAAGGCGGCTCCCCCATCGGCCCCCCCAACGCTCGGGCCGCCTGGGGCGCTGTCAATAGAAGCAGTTTCTGGGGCTGAATTCGGAGACCGGCGGCTGCGGGCGTCCCTCCCGGTCCCTCCGGGCCCTGCCCTCCCGCCGCTCCCGCAAACCTCCCGCCCGGGGGTCCTGTGCTGCCCGGTCCCAGCTGCGGGCGGCTGGCTGCGGGGCAGGAGGGGTCCCCCTCCGGGGAAGTCGCCCCCCCACCGGCTGGGAGTCCGCCTGCTCGGGCCGGGAGCGCGGTGCCCGCGGCGCTGACGTGGGAGCCGAACCCCCGCGGCCCGGGACCTGGCGACGCAGCCCGTTCGCCTCCCCAGACTCCGGGCGCCGGCAGAACCCGGTCCGGCGCGGGAGGCCGTGCCCCACGCCAGGCCCAGCGGGTCCGGCCGGAGCCTCTGTCCGCCCCGCTGCCCGCTCCCCGCTGCCCGCTGCCCGCTCCCGCCGGGCCCCGCTCCCGCCGGGCCCCGCTCCCCGTTCCCGCCCGGCCCCGCTCCCGGCTCCCGCTCCCCGTTCCCGTCCGGCCCCGCGCCCCGCTCCCCGTTCCCCGTTCCCGCCCGGCCCCGCTCCCGGCTCCCGCTCCCCGTTCCCGTCCGGCCCCGCTCCCCGCTCCCCGTTCCCCGTTCCCGCCCGGCCCCGCTCCCCGTTCCCCGTTCCCCGTTCCCGCCCGGCCCCGCTCCCCGTTCCCCGTTCCCCGTTCCCGCCCGGCCCCGCTCCCCGTTCCCGCCCGACCCCGCTCCCCGTTCCCGCCGGGCCCCGCTCCCCGCTCCGGCCCGGCCCCGCTCCCGCCGGGCCCCGCTCCCGGCTCCCGCTCCCCGTTCCCGTCCGGCCCCGCTCCCCGCTCCCCGTTCCCGGTTCCCGCCCGGCCCCGCTCCCCGCTCCCCGCTCTCGGTTCCCGCCCGGCCCCGCTCCCCGCTCCCCGCTCCCCGCTCCCCGCTCCCCGCTCCCCGCTCCCCGCTCCCCGCCCGGCCCCGCTCCCCGCTCCCCGCTCCCGCCCGGCCCCGCTCCCCGCTGCCCGCCCCGCTAAGTCGCTGGGGCCGCACCAGGAAAACAGAACAAACCAAACACCCACAGGAGAGAGAAAGGTTCCACTCGCACTGCCAGCCGCTGGAGAATCAGAAGAAATGCTTCCAAAAGCACCGTTTTCCAAGCAAAGCTCTGCCCTGGGGTGCAGCTCCGGCGGCGGGACCTCGGCCCCTGTCTGCGGGGGTGCGCGGCTTCAGCGCGGCGCTGCCTGCGGGCTCCCTGGGTCGGAAAGGGCCCGGAGCCACCGAAGTCGCCCCCGCGGGCTGGGCCTCCTGATTCACCCCGATTGTCTGAACCGGTTAATAACGCCACGGACACGCAACAGAACCGGGAGTCCTTGGCCTTAGAGTGAGAATCACCGCTACCCGAGTGTTATCCTTGTTAAAGGCCTTTATTATCATTACTTGGTGTCCTCAAAAAGGGAGGAAGGGAGGAAGGGAGGAAGGAAGGAGAAAAGAAAGAAAGAAAGAAAGAAAGAAAGAAAGAAAGAAAGAAAGAAAGAAAGAAAGAAAGAAAGAAAGAAAGAAAGAAAGAAAAAAGAGAGAGAAGAGAGAAAGAGAGAAAGAAGAAATAAAGGAAGGAAGAAAGGAAGAAAGGAAGGAAGGAAGAAAGGAAGGAGGGAAGGAAGGAAGGAGAAAGAAAGAAAGAGGAAAGAAGAAATAAAGGGAGGAAGGAAGGAAGGAGGGAAGAAAGGAAGGAAGGAAGGAAGAAAGAAAGGAAGGAAGAAAGGAAGGAGGGAAGGAAGGAGAAAGAAAGAAAGAAAGAAAGAGGAAAGAAGAAAGGAAGGAAGGAAGGAAGGGAGGGAGGAGAAAGGAAGGAAGGAGGAAGGAAAGAAGGAAGGAGGGAGGGAAGGAAGGAAGAAAGGAAAGAAAGAAGGAGAAAGGAAGGAGGGAGGAAGGAAAAAAGGAAGGAAGGAAGGAGAAAGGAAGGAAGGGAAGGAAAACAGAACAAGTAATGGAGCTGAAAAAGAGACAATCCTTCTAGACCCAAAGGTGCATAAAGAAGATCCCTCCTCTTGTTCTCTGAAATGAGAGCCCCGTTTTTCCTCCATTCGCCCTCCGCCAGTGAAGCTGGGAGAGACACATGAGCTCTGAGGGCCGGGCCGGGCGTGGAGAATAAATGGTTAAGGGCGACTCCCTTCAAACGCATAAAATTTTATCTGACTCTTGGCCCCCACGGAAGGTACTGATGCTTTATACAGTCCTGCTCTAGCCACATGATTAGACTACACAGAAAGAGTGAAAACGAGGAGAACGAGACATATTCTATACCTGTTTCCCTGAGGTGAATAAATATGCTCATTTCATTTTGACACGGCCCCCATCTCGCCCCAAATTATGTGCCACTGCTATTAGAAAATATAAACCCTCCCGTTATGTAGTTTTCCCGTCTGAACGCCTTCTTTATGGAAGGTGGATCCCCAATTGTGAGTCTGCCCTCTCAGAGCGATTCTGATGCCGGCGACATACAGCATCAACACCCCCGGAGGAAGTGTCCAAACCAAGCACAGATGGGGGGTTGGGGATCGGGCCAAAACCCACCTCTTCTTCTCCCTTAACGGAGGCAGGAAAAGCGCTGTCCCCAAACGGTGTATCATTCCCCAGAGAACCAACGTAAAACCCCCTTCGATTCACCAAAACCAAACCCTGAATGTGCCAGCTCCTTTGCAATTGCAATCAAAACCGATTTAGATTTTTTGAAAAGTCTCCCCAGGACATGCTATCTGTTCAGAGACCTGTATCTGGCATTCAGTTTGATGTGGAATGTTTCAATTTTAAGAAAAGCAGAGAAAAAAAGCAACAACAGACACACACACACACACACACTCACACACACACACACTCATACTCACACACACACTCACACTCACACACTCACACACACACACTCACACTCACACACACACTCACACTCATACTCACACACACTCACACACACACACACACACACACACACACACACAGTGCAGGCCTGGGAGTTCTGGGTGTATTGGCTGCATTTGGGAAGGTGGTGTGGGCGGATGACACAGAACCAAGAGGAACGTGTTAAATCTTAGCTGCTCAAACCCACTGTCAGGCGTGGCGGGGCGGCCTGGCAGCACAGGAACCACACTCCACAAGGACTCATATTCTCCCTTCCCTCTCCTCAGCAGGAGGCCTTGCACGGGGGGGCCCTCCTCTCTGCTGTTTTAAAGGATGTATTTTTGAACCCAGGGAATATTCAAAGGTCAAAATGCCTTCCTTTTTTTTTTCTTTTTCTTTCTCCTTTTTTTTTTTTTTTTTTGACAAGAGAGAGGGTCTAATCCCCCCTTTGAACACAAGAGGTCGCTCCTGTGGCCAGATACCGGGGGAAATATTGTTAATCATGATTTGATATATTCTAGAAATACAGGACACATTTTTAAACAGATGCGTCTCATGCATTAAATGCGCACCTCAGCCAAGGAAATGGGACTAATCTGTGATTCTGTTGGGACGTCCAGGTGAAGGGAAAACCATCAATACCTGTGTCCAACCTGGGATTCGGATGGCAACTGTGTTACCACAGATTCCCCCCCCACACACACACCAACCCCCAGAGGAAACAACCTCATCGCCAGGATCCCGCACACCGCCCCCTCCGACACCGGCAGTGCCTGCTTCACCTTCACATCCACCGGCCTGGGCACTTGTCAGTGAGATGCGTGTTTACACACCGGTGGCTGACGCAACAAGACACTCTGTCCTCCCCGTCTGTCTAACAGGGCCCATGGCTAGCGGTTTCCCTGAACCGGCAGGACACACCAGCGTCTCTGGCTGGAACTGCTGTCGCCATCAGCAATGTCCTTTGGGGCCGCTCATTCGTTTAGGGGGTTCAGTGCCAGGCTGAGTGGGGGTGCGATGTGAATTTCACATGGGAATCCTCGGGAGCCCCTTCCGTGGCTGGATTCCGAAGTGGCAGGATGGCAAACGGTCGGGTTAAAATCCTGCTGACTTTCTGGTGCTAGCCTGGCCTCTCTGATTTTACTGGCGTCACCGGGTCCATCGGCTTAGGAAACGTGCTCATGTGTACACTGGGCAGCCAGCAACTGTTTTTGCAAAAGCAGCTGACAAAAGGCTCCATCTCCACGCATCTCACAGCAGAGACTGGAAACCATCACCAAAAACCAAACCCCCAAATCTGGTAAACTGGTCAACCAATTTGTGCATCTGACTTTCGATTTCTTTCTCTCTCTCTCTCTCTCTCTCTCTCTCACACACACACACACACACACACACACTCGGACAGAACTTACAATAAAAATAAAAGGGACGCGATCCAGGAAGAGCTCTTCCTTGAGAGAAAAGGAAACACCCCAAAATGCACGTTCTCCATAAAGCCTCTGCGACCAGGCGGATACCCCCTCAGCATCTGGGCTTCTGAGCTCAGGCACACCGAGCCCCCGAGGCCGGCCGGCGGGCGGCTCCGGCTCTTATCAGGGGTGAGATCTGGGGAGGGATACAAAGGAAGGAGTTTCCTGACCGCCGGCCTCGTTTCAGGCCGCGAGACACCGAAATTACCCCTATTCTCCGGCGGCCCGAGTTTGTGGGCCTTTCCAGATCAACTGGCAGCCGCGTTAGACAAGCAATCACTATTTAGACGCTTTAGGGGGGAGTGTGGGGGTTCCTCCTGCCCCCGCCCAAACCCCCGAGACTTTGTCTTAGGGAGACGGAGCGCTGCCGGACACGGTAAGAATTTATTGGAAAGGGCTGCGGGCGAGCCGCAGCCGGCATTCGCCCCTCTCGGGGTTGTTCTCGGAGAGAAAACGATCGGAGGGATAGGCACGGCCTGGCAGGCGAAATAAACCCCCATTTCACTGTTTTATCTCGGACCCCTCCCTACTCACGCCCTTGAGACGAATGCATTTCGGAAATCTCCAGAGACACGGGGAAATGTGTCTTTACGATCGCCCAAACGCCACCGGCTAATGGTACGCGTTTCCCCGGAGACAAAGGGCGGGAGCCCGGCGGCGAGAGAAACGGGGCAGGACTCCACCTCCTTACGGCTGGAAGCCGCTGGCGGGCCGCTGGTCGGGGGCCGTGTCCGCTTCCCAGTTCCAGAGGGGATCTGGCGAAGCGAGCCGCGGGGAGAGAGGAGTTTGCAGAACCAACGGGGCTTGCCCTGCGCGCCTCCCGCCAGATTCCCCGCTAGGGCCGGGGCGCTCCTTCCCTCCCACCCCGTGTTTTTGGAGATCTGGGGTCGGAGGGCACGGGGTCCCCCCCGAGGGCGCAGGAGCGAACCATCCCTCTGGGTGCGTTCACCCCGCTCCCGGCCCTGCTTCCCGGTGTCAGCTCCTAGCGGGCCGGGCCGGGCCGGGCCAGCTGGGGAACTCCCCCTCCCGGGGCCGCCCAGCGCGGCCAGGCCCAGAGCTGTGCGCCCCAGGCCCAGATCGAACCGAGCCAAAGCGGCTGTCCAAGTGGCTCCTTTGCCAGAACCCGGGGGCGGGGGGGGGGGGAGAGAAGGGGGGGAACGGGGTGTGTGTGGGGGGGACGGGGACTTCATCATCGGGAAGACCTACCCACCAGCCACTCGCCCGCGGCGGCAGAAAAGGGAGCCCAGCGCGCACCACGGCCGGCCGGCGGGCACCCAGCCCAGGAGCGCCGGGAGCCGGAGGGAGGCCGGGGCCCGATCGGCGGGGGGAGAGCGGCGGCGGCCCCGGCGGGCGCGCGGGGTGCCCGGGACTCGATCGGCCGGGCGGCAAGCGCCAGAGGACGGGGGACAGCGGCGGCCGGAGGAGGGAGCCCGGGGCCCGACCGGCCGGGAGACAGCGGCGGCGGCCCCGGCGGGTGCCGGGCGCCCGGGAGCCCCGATCGCGTCCCGCGGGCCCGCGGCGCGGCCAGTGGCGCCGGCGGCGGCGGCGGGGCTGAAATATGATAATCAGAACAGCTGCGCCGCGCGCCCCGCAGCCAATGGGCGCGGCGCTCGCCTGACGTCCCCGCGCGCTGCGTCAGACCAATGGCGAGGGGGCTGAGTCGGAGCCCAGAAGTTTGAGTAAAGAGATAAGGAAGCGAGTGCCCGAGCCGCGCCGAGTCCGCCGCCGCCGCCGCCGCCGCGCCTCCGCCCGCTCCGCCCGCTCCGCCCGCTCCGCCGCCTCCGATTGGGCCCCCCGATCGGCGAGGGCGCGGCGGCCGGGCAGCCCCCGGGCCGCTGTCTCCCCCTCGCCCACGGCGCCCGCATCCTCCCCGGGGGCTGGGCACCCGCCGCGCCACCACCATTTCACTGTGGACGCTGCTCCCTCTCAGCGACATGGGAGACATGGGCGACCCGCCGAAAAGTAAGGGGCGCTCTCCACCTCGCGGGGCGCGCGGCGTGCCGGCGTGCGCGGGGGGTCTCTCTGTCTCTATCTCTCTCTCTGGCACGGGTGCCCCGGGCTCGTCGGCGGGCGTCGGAGCGATGGCCCGGAGAGGCGCACAGAGACGGCCGGCGGCTTTGGCTCCGGGGGCCGCCGCTCACGCCTTGCTGGCTTTGCTGTCGTCGGTTGTGATCTTCGGGGGGGGGGGGGGGGAGAAAGGGGATCAGACTTTGGGGTTGAGTTGGCCCGTGCGCCCCTATTCCGAAGCCGCAGCCTTCTGGGGCTAAGGGGCGGCCCCCTTGCCCGGGGAACCCCCCGAGCTCCCCGGGAAGGTTACTCTGCGGCAGAGGCTGCCTGCCTGCCTGCCTGCGCGCACAATGCCCCGGCGAGGCGAAGGAGCATTCGATTTGCGAAGAGAGAGCGAGTGACACCCGCACCGGGGTGTGTGTGTGTGTGCTCTTGCTCCCCACATGCAGCCCCGGGGACGTAGGGGAGGACACACAGGCATCCCTCCCTGCGTTCCCCCAGAACGCTTCTTCGAGTCCAAACCTTTTCTTCCGGACCCGACTCGTTCGGAACCGTTCCCGGCGGGGACGGCGGGCGGAGAAGGCAGGAGGGGAAGGAAAGGATCACGACAGGAGCGGGACTGACTGCGCGCTGGCCTTACTTACCGAGGCGGACCGTTCGGGGCTGCCTTTTGCATCTTCTCCCGCCTCCTTTGGAGAAATGAGTCAGGGTTTTGATGGCACGCTTCAATTACCGTTTCCGAAGTGCAATGCTCTTTAAAGAAAAAGAGAGAGAGAGAGAGAGAGAGAAAGGAAAGAGGGGTGGGAGGAGGAAACCTCCCCGCGTACGCCCCAGAAGAGAACGATCCTAAAAGTGTGTTTATCGCGGTAGGAAGTCAACGGTTAGTCAATCATGTATTTATTTTCCTTGCAGAAAAGCGCCTCATTTCCCTGTGTGTCGGTTGCGGCAATCAGATTCACGATCAGTACATCCTGCGCGTCTCCCCGGACTTGGAGTGGCACGCGGCGTGTTTGAAATGCGCCGAGTGTAATCAGTATTTGGACGAGAGCTGTACGTGCTTTGTTAGAGATGGGAAAACCTACTGTAAGAGAGATTATATCAGGTATGCCGTGAATATTCTGCTTCCTTCATTTTGGGGAGGTTTCCCTGCCTCCCTCCCCCAGCGCCTTATTTACTGTTTGGTGTGACTTTGCCTGTTTTTGTCCTTTGCCTTAGTGGGGGTCTGGCGTGCAAAAGTTTACCCGGAACGGTGTGTGGCATAAATGAAAACGAAGCTGTTCATCTGACCTTGTATCGGGAACCCCCCCACCCTCCCGCAAAATTTGACAGTGGTTTCCACAAGTTGTGTGTGTTCCTGAAGCTGGTTTAATTGCTCTTGGAATTTATGGTGCTCAAAATATTTTTTCTCTTTCCTCCTCCCCCTTCCAAAACAAATAAAAAATGCAGAGAGGGATAAATTGGGGTTTTCTACATTTTGAAAAGATTGATTTTTATTGTATTGTGCAGTATTTTTCTTTTCTGTCTGTTTTGGTTCAGAGATTTGTTAGCAACTTATGAATTCTTTGGAGATGTCAGTGTGATGGGCGAAATAAAAGTTTGACCTAAACATGCCTTTTGAAACAGCAAAAAAAGGCCTTTTACTTTTAGGCTAAGCGTTTCTACCTTGAAAATCTAAAAGCCAACCCAAATATTTCCTGCAAAAAGCCCGGAAATTTAATCTTTTTAAATATTAACCCTTTGGTGCCGTCTGACTGTCTTTTCTTTCTTATCTTATCTGAGCTGATGAATTAGACAGAGCAGATCAAATTGCCCATCATCTGTCTAGGAACAATTGGTATATTTAGGTAATTGAACAGCTTCCTTTCTCACATTAAAATCTGGTAACTGATAAAATGTGCCAATTGCCATACTGACAAGACTAAAAAAGAAAAAAACAAGGGCCTTTGAGTTTTCTTTTTTCTCTCAGTTCATTCTGGGTCTAAACTTCATGGTTTGCTCATCGCATACTTTCTTCTGACCTGGGTACCAATGTGTGAGAAACTTCATTTCCTCTTCTGGGAAGCCGGTCGAATGTCTAAAGGAAATGTTATTGTTTCACTAACAAGCAGACGAGATCATATACCTTTGCCATTATGTGAAAAAAAATATCAGAATTATGTATTTTTTTTAAAAAAAATTTTTCTCGTGGCTATTAACAACAACAAAAAAAATTTAGCTTTTCCTAAGTCCCGCAGTTTCTGGAGCTGAGAACTTATTTAAAGTTGAGTCCAAATTTAAGTACGCACTTGAAATTGTTCCCGCCCGCTTAGTATCCATGTTTTTAATTATTATTTTAAAAGCATGAAGCGGTGAGGAGCATCAAGATAGATCCAGCTGAGCGGCGCGAAGAGAAGTTAGGAGGCCCTGAGGGAGGTGGGGGTGAGTGGGAGGAAGCGGGGAATGGGGGATCCACGGAGGGGGGGAGGGGTCTTCCCAATTGTTGGGTCACCGGCAAGGTAAAGCCCTCCTCCTATGAAACGGGAGGTCTCACACCGAGGAGGCGGAGGGAGGCGAACTTTTGAATCTGCCTTCTACCCTCTGACAAATGAGCCTTTTTCCCATTGTTTACCGGGCCGCTGTGTGAACTGGCCACTCTGGCCAGGGCGGCTCACTTCGCACCTCGGGGAGCCGTATCTCCACCCTTGGAGATAGTGCCGGCTCCGTGCATGCCGACCTGCAAGCGCCCGACTCCTGGGGACCCGCTGTGGAAGGAACCCCTCGCTTTTACCTCTTCCTCTCCACTCTCTCTCAACCCCTCAGCGTGTGTGCGAGTGTGTGCATGTGTGTGTGAGCGAGTGTGTGCATGTGTGTGCATGTGTGTGCGAGTGTGTGCATGTGTGTGTGCGCAAGCGGGTGTATGTGTTCCTCCCTGGGAGACCCTGTAGCTGTAAAAGCAGAACAGAAGGTCCTTTAGATTGCCCAGGGCCTTCTCCCCTGGGGCAGTGAGGTGCCCCCGCCCCGCTTTCTGGGGGTCTCTCGGTAGCAATGCCCACCTTTGTGGTCGCTGATGCACGCCCGGGGGCCAGCAGGGACCGCCCCAGGAAAGGCCGGCAGCGGGGAAGAGGCCCGGGTCCTCCCGAAACCTGAACTAGAGGTAGATGCTCGGGCCGCTGCACAGGGGCCGAGGGCCGCCGCCGCAGCGGATTTAAACCACAGAACAGAAGGACGGCTGCGGGGGAAACTTTCTGTTACATTGTTGCCCGCGGGGAACCTCTCTGTTACATTGTTGCCCGAGGGGAACCTCTAGTTGCGGTCAGATCGCGGCGGATCGTGCCGGCCTGATCTGCAAACCTCGGTTTCATTTTGTTGTTTTGCTTGTGCATGGGGGGGGGGGGGTAGTTTGCACACCGAGTGGCGAGCCAGGCCCTTTCCCTCGTGCACGGAGGCCTCCTGGCTGCAGGCTTTGGGGGCATTTCTAGGACGAGTGAGCCAGGGGCACCCACTTGTGACTGATCGCTGCAGCCGCGGCCTGGGAGACGGTCGTCCTGGTGTGGACTGGGCGAGCTGCGAGGTGCGACGGGGGTCAGGGCGGGGGTTCCGAGGAGGCCCAGGGACAGAAAGGAAAGAAAGAAAGGAAGGGAGAGGGGGCGAGATCTTAATCGCGTCTGTTCTTCCGACCCCGGCTGGCCTGCTCATGCCGGTTTCGGGGGGCTCGGGGCCTCGGTCTCCGACGGGACGGCGTCCGCCTCGGTGACCGCTGTCCTGTGCTTGCCCCCGGCCCGGCCCCGCTGCTCAGGTTGTACGGGATCAAATGCGCCAAGTGCAGCATCGGCTTCAGCAAGAACGACTTCGTGATGCGCGCCCGCGCCAAGGTGTACCACATCGAGTGCTTCCGCTGCGTGGCCTGCAGCCGCCAGCTCATCCCCGGCGACGAGTTCGCGCTGCGGGAGGACGGGCTCTTCTGCCGCGCCGACCACGACGTGGTGGAGAGAGCCAGCCTGGGCGCCGGCGACCCGCTCAGCCCCCTGCACCCGGCGCGCCCGCTGCAGATGGCAGGTACGCCCGGCCCTCGGAGGAGGCCGCCCGGGGCCCGGGGAGGCCGGCTGGGCCCGAGGCAAGCGCGGGGACGGGGGCGGGGGCCGGGGCCGGGGGGGGCGGGGGGCAGGCCGCCAGCGACCCCGGTGGCCTCCGGGGCCGATCGCTGGGGCGGTAGCGGCGGCCCGCAGGGCACCCCAATGCGGGAGCGCAGTGCGTGTGCGCCCCGTGGCTGGGCGCACCCCGGTTGCACGCGCTCATTTTTGCCCCTTCTGCCGCCGCCGGCGCACCCGCGGGCCTGCGGCTCCCTACACGGGCACACGCGTGAATGGTGCACGCCGTGGGCACACAGGTGGACACACGCCCAGACGGACAGCGGGTCGGTTCCCCTGGGCCTCGCAGCGGCGCTTCCCGAAACCGGGCCGCTGCGGCTCCCGCCAGGTACCCGCCCGCCGCTGCCCCGTGAAGGGGCGGAGCCGGCCGCCCGGGCTGGCTTCCTCCGCGGGCCCCGCCGAAGGAGTTGGGTCGCCCCGAGCCCCTTCGCTTCTCAGACGCCTCCTCTGCCCCGCACGCCGATGCATTTTTTAAAAAATGCATCCGTAGCCTTCCGCGAGGACCCGCACGGAGAGCCTTCCCCCGCGGCGGGCCCTCGCGCGGGGGGCAGTAATTTAAAACTGTCAACAAGCTAATCGGCAGTAATTGCCTTTTAAAGGGAGCCTGCCTCTTTAAACCCGCGCCTGCGAAGTGATTTGGTGAGAATTTCATCTTGGGGGGCGGGGGGGGGGGCGGCGGTGGCGCTAACGCCGAATTGACCCCATAGGTGTTGACCTGACCCCTCGGGGGTCCTGGAAGGTGTGGGCTTGGTCCCCCCCCTCGCAGGTCGGGGAGCCTTTTTCCCAGGGAGGAGAGGAGAACCAAGCCAGGTCGCCTGGCCCCGGAGCGGGCGGCAGAGGAGGCGGGGGGCAGGGGGGCAGGGGGGCAGGGGGGTTTAAAAGCAGACACTGTTTCCCAGCCTGCCTTCCGGTCACGACCAGATCTGTTTTAAAGTATCGATTCCCTCCGCACCCTGGCTGAGAACGCTGCGGCCGGCTCCCCGGCTGGCTGCTGCTGGCAGCCGGACGAGGTCCGCGGGGGATGTGCCGCTCGCTGGCCCGGGGACAGAGCCAGAGGGTGGCAGCTTCTGCTCGGAGCTACCTGTGCTCCGAGGGCGGGCGGGGAGGCACCCCGGGGGCCGGGGTGTCCGGTGGGGACAAGGCAGGAGCCCGCACCTCCCAGCTGTCCCTCCTTATCTGGGGCCCGGGGCCCCGCAGGGTTTCAGTTTTCCTTTGCCCGGGCTCGGCCCGCGTCAGAAACACCCAGGTAGATGGGGACGAAGGGTGACAAGGACCGGGGGGGGGGGAGGGGAGCTGGCCAGATGCCCCGTCTCTTTAGCCCTTGGGCTGGATGGCCCTTCCGTGCGGAGGTCCGAGGCTTTCGGGCGGGGTGGACCCGGGGTGCGGGCACCCTGGCCGGCGGTGTCTGTGGCCGCCCTGGCGTGCTCTGTGTGCGCTCCCCCGCAGCCCTCGGTGACCTTCCCCAGCCTCCAGGGCTGGGGTTTGTCCCCTGCGGGTCAGAGAGCCTTTTCCCAGGCGGGAGAGTGTGTCCCCGGTGCTTGGTGTCCCCTGGGCCGGCGCTGGGGGCTAGGGAAGGCCGGGAGGGAGGAGAAAGGACGCGCGAAGGGTGCCGCCGGGGGACTCCCCGCAGGGGGACAGGCCCTGGGGCGTGCGCCCCTCTGCTCCCTGGGCGCGGATGGAGCACGGACAGAGGCCGCTCGGGCGGGCGCAGATGACTCAGTTTCCACCACCGATCAGGGAGGGAGCGGGGCTTGCTTCTGCCTCGGCTGCGCTGCCCGGCTCCGGGCCCCCGGGGTCCCCCGGGCCCCGCTCACGGCGCCCCTCGCCCCCCCCGCAGCCGAGCCCATCTCCGCGCGGCAGCCGGCGCTGCGGCCGCACGTGCACAAGCAGCCGGAGAAGACGACCCGCGTGCGGACGGTGCTCAACGAGAAGCAGCTGCACACGCTGCGGACCTGCTACGCCGCCAACCCGCGGCCCGACGCGCTCATGAAGGAGCAGCTCGTGGAGATGACGGGCCTGAGCCCCCGCGTGATCCGCGTCTGGTTCCAGAACAAGCGCTGCAAGGACAAGAAGCGCAGCATCATGATGAAGCAGCTGCAGCAGCAGCAGCCGAACGACAAGACGGTGAGTGCCGGGAGGGGGGTGAGAGGGAGGGGAAGGGGATGGGGGTGGGGGCTGCAGGCTGCCCAGGCCGGCCAGCTGGCCTCGGTGTCCATCCCAATGGGAGCAGGAGCCCTGGCAGGCGGCCCCTCACCCCAGGGCCAGCCTGATTGGGGTGGGGGGGGCAGGTGGAGGGGGAACTTCAGCGGGCGAGAGGGGCACCCCACCACCCCAGCCTTCGAGGGAGGGTTCATGTCCCTCAACCTCATTCCCATCCACACAGCAAAGCCTCAGTGGGGGCAGGCGGGGAGGCAGGAGGCTGCTGGGCCTGGCTCCGGGTTTGACAGGTCCTCAGCTCTGGCTGCCTTGAGAGGAGGGAGGGATAAGGCTTCATGTTCTATGAAATCCAGGTTATGGGGGGGGGTACCCCTGGAGACCCCCTGAGTCCCCTGCCCCACACCGGCTAGGCCTTCTGCAGCACCTCGAGGCCTGCAAGGTCCCCCAAGGTGACCCGAAAAGACAGGGCACCCTCTGCTCAAGGTCAAGCCCAGGCTGCAGAGATGTCAGGCCCTGGCCCTGTTCCCTCCCTCCCCCCAGGTCCTCCCTGGTCCCAGCAGCTCCCACCCACAGGCCTGCTGGTGAAAAGAACCTCAAGAGTTGCTTTTCCCCCCTCGTTTGCTTTTTACTGCTTTGGCCCTATTTTTAAATGCCATAAAACCCGCTGTCATTAAACTTGGCAGGCCAGCCCGGCCCGGGCCAGGGCACTTTCTAAGCTGGTTAGTGCTTAATAGTACAATAGCCGCCAGGCCCCAGGGCTGTGGGGGGGTGGGGTGGCCCTACAGGGAGAGCCTCCTGGAGAAAACATAACCGAAAAGCTCAGTGAAATGGCCGGGGGGCGGGGGGGGGCGTACCCTGTCTCGAGCAGGAGGGAGGCAGGAGGGAGGCCTCGCCTGCCTGCACCGCCTGTGGCCCGGCCGCCTGGCCGAGGAGCTGGGATACGCCATGAGAGTGAGGGGAAGAAGGAACTTGCGGGAGAACTGAGTTTAATGAGGTCCAAGCAGACCTACCAGTCCAGCCCCCGGAAGCAGAGAAACAGAACACTGTGAAACCACTGGGAGCCCCGCTCCCATCCAGGGGTGCAGCAGATTCGAGGAGTCAATAGAGGCCACCAGAGAGATAAGATAATGCCTGGGCATATTTGTTCAGCCTGAGCAGACAATGGAGGGAGGGCGTTTGCTCATTAACGCGCTGGGGTTGGGTGGGGGCGTCGTTCCGCAGAACATCCAGGGGATGACAGGAACCCCCATGGTGGCCGCCAGTCCCGAGAGGCACGACGGCGGCTTGCAGGCCAACCCGGTGGAGGTGCAGAGTTACCAGCCCCCGTGGAAAGTCCTGAGTGACTTCGCCTTGCAGAGTGACATAGATCAGCCCGCTTTTCAGCAACTGGTGAGTGTCAACTCCCCGCGCGCGCGGCCGAATCTCCACCAGCCAGGAGGTTCTGGTGTAACCGCCACCAGTGAAAGATCCCAGGGGTGGGGGGCGGGAGGTTTGGGGTGGGGGGCTCCCAGGGCCCAGGGTTGGGCAGAGATGAGGGTGGTGTGGGGAAAAGGAGGAGCCAGCTTGCAAGAAAAACAAACCTCCCTGGGAGCCTGTTGGCTGGGAGCTGGGCATTTGACTGTCCAGGTTGCATTGTCTGTCAGTCCTGCTTTGATGGATTGGCTTCAAGGTGCCTGAGTAAAGGGACATGCGTGGGAAGGCGACGGGGCTGCAAAAGCATACCTTTCAGACTCCAGGGCGAGGAGGGACTTGAGAGAGCGCCTTGACATTTTAATCAGGCATTAGTATATTTCCTGCCGCCGCCGAAGCTTGGAGGGAATGGGTGTGTAAGGGCCTACATCCCAGCGATTTCGGTAATGCTGACATGCATGATCAGTGTGCTAACCAGCGGGCAGCAGGCGTCTGTCTGGGTGTGGGTTCGCATTCCTCAAGAAAGAGTCCAGTTCTTCAAAGATAGGACTGATCCTTGGCGTTACTGTAGCCCTTTCTGGGACTGTCCTCGTGTAAAATGTAGCACTGTTGAAACATTTTTAAGCAGAGGAGTTCAAACTCCACACGTAAGGACATACCGCCGGACGTGTAGTTAGCAAAAGGAACGGGAGTTCGACCCACCAGACACCGTGTGAAAATCTCTCGGTGTGCCTTACACACGCAGAGAAGAGAGAAAGAACTCACCTTTCACCCACGAAAGGCTGAAGGGTCAAGATAAAGAAGATGATTAAATATATGTCCTTTGTGATATATGTACACATAAGATTTTTTTTTTTTGCTTAAATAGTAAACAGCCCTGGAGAATCTTGTATGCCGTAAGATCTATCCTAAAAGCTTGTTCCTTTCTTGGAAATGACAGTTTAATTGAGGTTAGCTTTCTACCCTCACGTTTCCCGGAGGGCACGTCTCCCTCGGTGGCCACGTCGGTAATGGGCCCGAGTCCGCGGTTCCCAAGGCCTGGCCCAGGTTTGGTGTCGGAAAATCTGAGGAGCCCTCTGACCTCCCAGGCGGAAAGCTGAACCTCGTGGGTAGGAAGGGAGACTCTGGAAGGAGATTGCCAGGTCAGGTTAATCTCGTGAGTTATTCGGGTGAAACCTGGACCCTGGAGGGCAGGTGGGGGAGGATGCGGGGCAGCTTCCGAATTCAGTGACGGGTGTGAGCAGAGGTAGGAGTCCTGGCAGCAGGCGGGGGCGGGGCTGGGCAGAGAATGAGCGTTGCAACAGCAACAGCCCTTTCTGGGCCCCAAAGGAGCCCCATATTTTTAATGCCGCGACGTTATAGTCCGTGGGCCTCCTTGGGGAAGGCAGAGAGAGCCTGGCTGGGGGAGAGGGCTGGACAGAGAGACAGGCCCATCGGCGACGGGGCCAACAAGGAGGGAAGCCCAGTCTGCGAGCCCTCGGAGGCCACCATCCCTCTTCCTTGGTGCCCCCCGAGTCAGAGCCGAGTGGCCAGAGTGTGTGCGATGGGTGTTCCTCCTCCCAGAGAGAGGCTCTGAGGCTGGAGACAGAACCCTCTGGTCTGCGGAGCGTTCGAGGGAGGGCCTCGATGCCATCTTACGGTGGGAAACGTTTGTTCTTACCGTATTTTCTGGCGTATAAGGCGACCTTTTAACCCAGGGAAATCTCAAAAGTCGGGGGGTCGTCTTATACGCCGGGTGTAAAAAAAATACCGTAGCTTGCCGTTATGGCAGGCGTTGCTGACTTGCCAGGGACTTGCCTGGCACTTGCTCTTTCTCTGTTGTTACCTTCCTCCCATCATCATCAGTTCCAGTTGTCTTATACGCCGGGAAATACGGTAAATAATTTACCGCAACATAATGTTGGGAATTCAGGTTCAGCTCACACAGGTCTCCCGGAAGACGGACAATGGAGAGGATTTCTTCCCAGATCCTTTTCTTGGGGGGCTTGCTTTCACTGTGGAGATGGAGTCCCACAGCCGGACGGATAGCTCTCTGTCCTTGTCTGTCTGTCTGCACGCACTGGTACCTGTAGGCACCCACATAGACGGCTTGCTCGATCCTGCTTGTATGCTCATGACCAAGGCCTTCATTCACCTCTCCGCCTTCCACACAGGTCAACTTCTCCGAGGGGGGCCCGGGCTCGAACTCCACCGGCAGCGAAGTGGCCTCCATGTCCTCGCAGCTCCCGGACACCCCCAACAGCATGGTGGCCAGCCCCATCGAGGCCTGAGGAACATTCTGGCAGATGCATTCTCCCTCCCCCGGCCGGCCGGAGACAGTGGGAGCCGATCCCGTTGAACTCCGAAACAAACAGAAAAGTATTTAACGACCCAGTCCATGGAAACGGAACCGAGAGAACGGATGCTCCACAACATGCGCGAAGCCTGTTTTGATGACAAGGTAATATGGTAGCAACACTGTGAAGACAATCATGGGATTTTACTAGAATGAAAACCAACCACAGAGCAGAACCCGAACCCAACACATGCTATCCAACGACCTTAGGAGGACTGAGAAAAAAACAGAAAGAGACGTTTTTAAAACGGAGAGGATTTATATTCAAGGATCTCAAAAAAAAAAAAAAAAACGCGCTTTCATTTCACTGCTGGTCAGAGAGCAGCAGAGGGAGGGCTCCCGGCCGGCCCCGTCTGATCGGCGCTGAGCTGTGCGGGCCGCCGGCGCAGGAGAAGCAGCCGCTGAAAGGCCCTTTCAGAGGTGTGCTGGCCGCGGGGTTTCCAGGTGACTTGACCAGGGGTTAATGGAAAGCCTGGGTTTCTTAGCATGTTCCCTTTTTTCCTCCGGCCCCTTCCCCCGCCTCCTCTCTCTCTGAGATCCATCCTCTCGCAAGAAGTCTGAAGCGACTTTAAAGGTTTTTGAATTCAGATTTAAAAACCGACTTATAAAGCATTGCAACAAGGTTACCTCTATTTTGCCACAAGTCTCGGGATTGTGTTTGCCTCTCCTGTCTGTCCAAGGACTCCCCCCCCCCAAAGATGTGTACAGTTATCAGTTAACACGACTGTTTTTCTCTCTCTCCTTTCTCTCTCTCTCTCTTTCTCTCTCTCTCTCTCTCTTTCTCTCTCTCTCTTTCTCTCTCTCTCCTTTCTCTCTCTCTCTCTGTCTCTCTCCTCTCTCTCTCTCTGGAAATAAAGAGGAAAAGAAAAGGAAACTTTTTTTTGTTTGCTCTTGCATTGCAAAAAAATTATAAAGTAATTTATTATTTATTGTCGGAAGACTTGCCACTTTTCATGTCATTTGACATTATTTTTTCGTTTGCTGAAGTAAAAAAAAAAAAGAAGACAAAGGTTGTACCGTGGTCTTTGAATTCTATGTCGACTCCTAAGTGTTTTGTCATCTTGTTTCCTTCAATGTGTGAAAATCAAGGCGCCATATGTAGGCGGATGTCTTCAGGACGATTTCACTAATAAACGTTTGGCATAGATAAATAAATCACCGCAGGCCCAGGTCCCTCTCTTCTGTTGTTGACAAGCGAGGAGCGCTGTCTGCGCAGGGGGTGGCGGGGAGCGGCTCCGGCTCCGAGGGGTCCCCATGACGGCAGGGCTGTGGGCTTCGGGGCTGAGTGCGCCCGGGAGCCGGGGAGCCTGCAGCTCTCCTCGGTAGCCGGTAGCCATGGGACTGGTTTTTGGAAATCAGATGCTGTCCTCTTGCCTGCCCACCCCCCCACCTCTCCTCCCTCCTGTCTCTTTCCTGCCCTGCCCCCCTCCACCCCACCCCAAATAGGAAGAAGAGGGTCCTGCTTTATTGGACTAGGCCAGTGGTCGGCAAACTTCTTAGGCAACAGAGCCAAACATCAACAGAACAATGATTGAAATTTCTTTTGAGAGCCACATTTTTTATTTTTTAAATATATTTTATTGATTTTTTTACAGAGAGGAAGGGAGAGGGATGGAAAGTCAGAAACATCGATCAGCTGCCTCCTGCACATTCCCTACCAGGGATGTACATGCCCTTGACCGGAATGGAACCTGGGACCTTTCAATCTGCAGGCCGACGCACTATCCACTGAGCCAAACCGGTTTTGGCAAGAGAGCCAAATTTTTAAAACTTGAACTTCTAACGCCACTTCTTCAAAACAGACTCGCCCAGACAGTGGTATTTTGTGGAAGAGCCACACTCAAGGGGCCAAAGAGCTGCATGTGGCTCTCAAGCTACAGTTTGCCGACCGCGGGACTAAGGGCTTCCTTTCACCCAAAGGCTCCCGTGTGGGCCTGTGGAGGGGACCCTGTTTCAGGGATGAACTCTTGTTCCCCGAGGGGCTTTCTGTGGAGCCAGCGAGGCAGGACCGCCCCTCACCAGCTCAGCCGGCAGCCGCAGCCCCTAGCGGTGCTGCTGCATTGATGGGGGAGCAGGCGGAGGGAGGGGAGTGTTCCCGGCTATTCCCAGGTCTTCCCCCACCCGGGGGCCAGCTTGTTTCCTGATCCCCCAGCGCACCCCAATTTCTCCCGCAATGCCAATTCCAAAAACCGAGGGGTGGAGGTGGCTGGGTGCAGGGTGGGGGGGGGGGGCAGAGAGGAGGCCCAAGGCCCAATTGGGGAACCACCTTCTAGGGGATGGGGGCCGTCTGGCACTGAGGGAGGCTCAAGGACTCTCTCTCTCTCTCTCTCTCTCTCTCTCTCTCTCTCTCTCTCTCTCTCTCTCTCTCTCTCCCCTGGCCTTGAGCAGGGCCTCTGTGTGAGAGCCAAAGGCAGGTTTCCCCCTGCCTCAGCTTCCTCCCTTTCTTGGGGTGTAGAGTTAGGGTTTGGGGCTCCACCTTCAGCCTCTCCCCCAGGATACTCTGCCTCTTTAGAAGCTGGATTCATTTGTCCTTGGGAGTGTCAGGTCTCTAAATGTCTGACAACCCACAATGCCTAATCCCTAGGAAAGCTAGGGACCCCTCATGCTGTGTCGGTGCCCCGCGCCCCAGGACCCCTGCCTTCCCAAACCTTCCCCAGTCTGGGAAACAGGCTCAATTAGGCTTTTGTTTGGCCCGGGTCTGGGAAAGGGTTAATCCCAGGCCCCACATGGGGGCTGAGAGGAAACAAACTGCATTGACAGCGCTGCAGCCCCGAGACCTGCCCCCGGCTTGCTTTGTTGCCCCTGGGTCGCTCGGCAGAGGGGCAATAATCTGGCCGGGTAGTCAGGGCTTGTAGCCTGTGGAGAAAAACAGGAGTTGTGTCTTATCTCACACACATCTTCTCTGGGGAAGCCCCCTCCCCCTTCCTTTCTTATTCGCCATTTCTTTTCTCGCTCCCTGTTTCTTGCAGGGGACCTGACTGTCGGCTTCCTGCTCACAGCCTCTAGGGGTCTGCCCTTTCCGCTTTCCTCCCCATCACACCTGGGACAGGCGAGTCACTGACGGGAAGGGCAGCGGGCAGGTCCTGGGTGAACACTGGTGTGTCACTGGTGCTGATCAGGGGAGTCCTGGTCCTTAAGGCCCCCTCCCCCCCACCC
This sequence comes from Antrozous pallidus, assembly GCA_027563665.1. NCBI lineage: Eukaryota > Metazoa > Chordata > Mammalia > Chiroptera > Vespertilionidae > Antrozous > Antrozous pallidus. Next base: position 2,956,604 of record CM050512.1, on the reverse strand, counting down.
CCTCCATAGCCTCTGCTAGACGATTGTGACCACTTAGAACAGGGAGATGGGCAGAGACAAACACACACACAGAACACAACTCTTTATTTAGGGTTTGAGTGGAACAGGAGGGCTTCCGGGGGCTCGTCTTGGCGATGCTTCGTCATCCTGACGTTTACCTCTAAGAGTAGGACGGGGTTGGGGGGTGTTTTACAGATAGAGATGTCAGCGTGCTCTGAAGTCTGCAGCTCAAACTGAGAGGCAGTCATTTGGGGAGGGGAGCGGCAAGTGATGTGGTTTCACTCGCTGGATTCAGACCTTCGCTGCCTGATGTCGAGAACGGGTGGAGGTGGATATGGTTCTGGATCTTGTATTATTCATGGGGGAGCCTTCTCCGCTCCTCAGCCTGTGCCCTCCACTGCACAGCTGCAGTGTCTCCTTGTTTGCAAACTCTCCCCTGTGCGCACTCCCTCCCCCCCTGCGCCTCCAGGACCCCATCTTCTCCTGCAATTCCTCCTGCTGGCTCCTCTCCCTCCTGTGGGTCCTCCCTCCCTTAGGACCCTGCATTCTCCCTTCTGGTCATTGTGACTCCTGTCCTCCCGCCTCTGCGGGCGAGAACGTGATGCCACAGCCTCCACCCGGGACGCTCCCCCCGAACTGGGGGTCCGTATGGACATCTGCACTCTCAGACGGGATGGTCCCCCCATGGTCACCTTCTGTCTCAGTCTGCTGTCTCTCCTTTGCATCAGGTGGCCCTGGCTTTTCTTACCATTAAAAAAAAATTCCCCTCCCAGCTGGAGTTACATACCTGACCATTCCTTTCTCCGTGGAAATAACATTTCTGATCATCAGGGATTCTGGTGGATGTGCGAACCCTCTTCACCATTTCGCAGCTTTTGTGGGGTTCGATAGGAAAAGGCCGCTGGGTGCGGCTCTGCCTCTGTGTCCCCCGGTTGTTGGACGGACCGGAAGGACCCCTTTTCTGGCCCACCCTATCCAGCTCAAAAGACAACGTGTGCTTTGAAGGCTCCTAGAAGCACGTTGCATTTCCCGAGCACCTTGAAATGTAAGTCATAAGATGCATCATTCTCCTGGGAATGCCTTATACATCCCATGGGGACTTCCTTAGCCTTAGCCTTTTCCCTTTTTTTTAAAAAAAAAATAGGGGGGGTTAAAACTCCCTCCAAACCACCAGAAAAGCTACCTTTGGTTGGAACCCAGCCAGTTAGGGTTGCGCCTCACCCCTCCTGAGAGCAAACTAAGCAGAAAGGACCGACTTTCTTATTTGTCCAGTCCCTGCAGCCACCAACTTCTGCAGAGGAGATTTCTAACCCAAATCGTCCTCCTTTACCGAGTCTTCCCTCTCCAATGATCCACAGGCCACAGGGCGAGTCCCCTTTTCTCTGGGGGCTCCGTGGGGAGAGAGGGAGGAGGGGGAATGCTGGTGCCTTTCTTTGTAAAAAGCGTTCCTTCTGAAAGTGACCCCCCATCTCGAACCCCCCTCGTTCAGGCGGCGACAGGAAAAACTGCTCGCTGGAGCGGCCGGAGCGGCTGTTTCTAAACTGAAAACGCTGGGAGCTCCCGGCTGGCGGCCCCGTGTTTACTGATCTTCCCAGATTGTTGTTTTCTTGATAAGGGAGGAGGCCACCGCTCGGCTGTGCGCGCCCTGGCGCCGCAAACATAAACTTCGCAGCTCACCGGCCCGCCTGATGGGGGATCTCTCCACACCTCCCTCCGGGCTCTGAAGTGCACACCGAGCTGGCTCACAGGGGAGAGGGGAGGGAGGGGAGGGAGGGGAGGGGGCTGCGGATGTCTGCTGGCAGCAGCATTGTTGCCATCCCACCCTCCAGTTTCTCGGGCTGGAGAGCCAGGTTCTGAGCCCCGCGGAGCCGGTCTTCCCGGCCGCTCTCCTCTCCGGGCCAGCGGGTGCTCCGTTTGTTTTCTGGAACCGACTCTGCAGCTCTTTCTGCGCTGACCCTCTGCACGGGGAGGCCCCAGGCCAGAGCGCCCTGAAAGGAAAGCCTCCCACCCCCAAAGGGGCGCCGAGATTTGGGGGAGCCCTGTGTGTGTGTGTGTGTGTGTGTGTGTGAGTGCGTGTATGTATGCGTATGTATCTGTATGTGTGAGTGTGTGTATGTATGTGTATGAGTGTGTCTCTGTATGTGAGGGTCTGTGTATGTATGTTTATGTGTATGTGTGTGAGTATGTGTATGTGTATGTGTATGTAACGTGTGAAAATCTCTCTGTGTGAGTGTGTATGTATGTATGTGTATGTGTGTGAGTGTGTGTATGTATGTGTATGTGTGTGTGAATGTGTGTATATATGTATGTATGTGTATGAGTGTGTCTCTGTATGTGAGGGTCTGTGTATGTATGTGTATGTGTGTGTGTGTATGTGTATGTGTATGTAATGTGTGAAAATCTCTCTCTGTGTGTGAGTGTGTATGTATGTATGTGTATGTGTGTGAGTGCGTGTATGTATATGTATGTATGTGTATGTGTGTGTGAATGTGTGTATATATGTATGTGTATGAGTGTGTCTCTGTATGTGAGAGTCTGTGTATGTATGTGTATGTGTGTATGTGTATGTAATGTGTGAAAATCTGTGTGTATGTAAGTGTGTCTTTCTGTGTGTGTGAGTGTGTATATGTGTATGTGTGTGTAATGTGTGAAAGTCTCTCTGTGTATGTGCGTGTGTAATGTGTGTGTGTATGTGTATATGTGTGTGAGTGTGTATGTATGTGAGTGTATGTATGTGTGTATGTATGTGTATGAGTGTGTCTCTGCATGTGAGAGTCTGTGTATGTATGTGTATGTATGTATGTGTGTAATGTGTGAAAATCTGTGTGTGTATGTGCGTGAGTGTGCATGTATGTGTGTCTTTCTCTGTGTGTGTGAGTGTGTGTATGTGTATGTGTGTGTAATGTGTGAAAGTCTGTGTGTATGTGCGTGTGTAATGTGTGTGTGTATGTGTGTATATGTGTGTGTAAGTGTGTATGTATGTGTGTGTATGTGTGTATGTATGTATGTGTATGAGTGTGTCTCTGTATGTGAGAGTCTGTGTATGTGTGTGAGTGTGTGTATGTGTATGTGTATGTGTATGTAATGTGTGAAAATCTCTGTGTGTATGTGTGTGAGTGTGTATGTATGTGTGTCTTTCTGTGTGTATTTGTGTGAGTGTATGTGCATGTGTGTGCATATGTGTGTGTATGTGTATGTATGTATGCATGTATGTATATGAGTGTGTCTCTGTATGTGAGACTCTGTGTATGTATGTGTATGTGTGTGAGGGTGTGTATGTGTATGTGTATGTAATGTGTGAAAATCTCTGTGTGTATGTGTGTGTGTATGTATGTGTGTCTTTCTGTGTGTATGTGTGTGAGTGTGTGTATGTGTATGTGTGAAAGTCTCTCTGTATGTGCGTGTGTAATGTGCGTGTGTATGTGTGTATATGTGTATGTGTGTGAGTGTGTATGTATGTGTGAGTGTGTGTATGTGTGCATGTATGTGTATGAGTGTGTCTCTGCATGTGAGAGTCTGTGTATGTATGTGTATGTATGTGAGTGTGTGTATGTGTATGTAATGTGTGAAAATCTCTGTGTGTATGTGTGTGAGTGTGCATGTATGTGTGTCTTTCTATGTGTATGTGTGTGAGTGTGTGCATGTGTGTGTGTGTGTAATGTGTGAAAGTCTGTGTGTATGTGCGTGTGCAATGTGTGTGTATGTGTGGATATGTGTGTGAGTGTGTATGTATGTGTGAGTGTGTATGTGTGTATGCATGTATGTGTATGAGTGTGTCTCTGCATGTGAGAGTGTGTGTATGTATGTGTATGTGTGTGAGTGTGTGTATGTGTATGTGTATGTAATGTGTGAAAATCTCTGTGTGTATGTGTGTGAATGTGTATGTATGTGTGTCTTTCTGTGTGTATGTGTGTGAGTGTGTATGTGCATGTGTGTGCATATGTGTGAGTGTGTATGTGTATGTATGTATGTATGTATATTAGTGTGTCTCTGTATGTGAGAGTCTGTGTATGTATGTGTATGTGTGTGAGGGTGTGTATGTGTATGTGTATGTAATGTGTGAAAATCTCTGTGTGTATGTGTGTGAGTGTGTATGTATGTGTGTCTTTCTGTGTGTATGTGTGTGTATGTGCATGTGTGTGTAATGTGTGAAAGTCTCTGTGTGTATGTGCATGTGTAATGTGTGTATGTGTGTGAGTGTGTATGTATGTGTGAGTGTGTGTATGTGTGTATGTATGTGTATGAGTGTGTCTCTGCATGTGAGAGTCTGTGTATGTGTGTGTATGTGTGTCTCTGTGTGAGTGTGTGTGAGTGTGTGTATGTGTGTCTCTCTCTCTGTGTATGTGTGTATGTATGTATGTATATGTGTGTGAGTGTATGTGTGTATGTGTGTCTCTCTGTGTGTGAGTGTGTATGTGTGTGTGTATGTGTGTGTGAGAGTGTGTATGTGTATGTATGTGTGTATGTGTGTGTGAGAGTGTGTGTGTATGTATGTGTGTATGTGTGTGTATGTGTGTCTCTCTGTGTGTGTGTGTATGTGTGTGAGTGAGTATGTGTGAGTGTGTGAGTGAGTGTGTATGTGTGAGTATGTGTGAGTGTGTGAGTGAGTGTGTATGTGTGAGTGAGTGTGTATGTGTGAGTGTGTGTGAGTGTGTGTGTGTATGTATGTGTGTATGTGTGTGTATGTGTGTGAGTGAGTGTGTATGTGTGAGTGTGTGTGTGTGTGTGTGTGTGTATGTGTGAGTGTGTGTGTGTGTGTGTGTGTATGTGTGTGAGTGAGTGTGTATGTGTGAGTGTGTGTGTGAGTGTGTGTGTGTGAGTGTGTGTGTGTGTAATGTGTGTGCATGTGCGTGTATATGTGTGTCTCTGTGTGTGAGTGTGTGTGTGTGTGAGTGTGTGTGTCTCTCTGTGTGTGAGTGTGTATGTGTGAGTGTGTGTGTGTGTGTGTGTGTGTGTTTGGGGAAGGGGTGCCCTGAGCCCGGTGGAAAGGTGCCCGTGGCCCGGGCGCCCTGTCCAGGTGGGAGCCTCCCCCCATTCTGCTGCCAGCGCAGGTGCCTGCAGGGGGAGGTTTGGCGGAGGGGCGGCCTCCTCGCCCCTGCCGGGGCCGTGTGCAGCGGGCGGGGCCGCCTGGGACTAGGCGGTTTGGGGAGCGGGACCAGGAAGGGGCCGATCCCGGTCTCCCCAGCCCCCTGGCCCGGGGCCCTAAAGCAGGGCCGCCGGCGAGCACAGCGGGGGAGCCGGGGCGGACCGGGCCTAATCCAAACACGGCGCGGCCCGAGGGCGCGAGTCTAGACAGAGCGGGCGGCCGGCGGCTCCTTATCTGCGCCCGGGATCGGCCGGAGGCGCTGCCGGCCCGGGCGGGGCGAGGGCACCGCACACGGCACCTGAGGCCGCGCGGCCCGGGGCCCGTCCCCCCCGGGGAGCCCCCCGCGCCCCGGCCCGGCCTGCGCCCCCGCGCGGTGCACACCCGGGGCGGGGCGGCGGGGGTGGGGGATGCCCGGCGGCTCTCCTCCCTCTGGTCCCCCAGCCGGCCTGCGGGGACCCCCGCGGACACCCTCCGCGGCCCGCTCTGCAGCCGCAGCCGGAGGTGCAGGGGCCGGGGTGGGGGCGGCGGGCGCCGATCGGGGGCGGCGTGTCCAGGGGAGCCGCGTCCCCGCCCGCTGCCTGGAAATGACAGCTCCGCGCGGCCGCTGACGGTTTGGGGGTCCGGGGGCGGTGACCCAGGGCGATCCATGGAAACATGTAGAGCCCAATACGCTGCCCCCCCCATGTACCCCGAGAGATGCCCCTCTCGGACAGGGTGTCCCCGCCAGCCGCGCGCCCCGCGGCTCCCGGAGCACAAACAGAGGCGGGGCGATCGGTGTTTTCAAAACATTTCTCGGGGCTCGCGGGGGGCTCCCCGGGTTCTGCAGCGCCCCCCGCCACCCCCGTTTGGGCCCCGGCCCCAAGGGCCCAGGGACCAGCAGGGCCCTCTGTGCGGGGCGCCCCGCCGCCCGCGGAGGCTTCGGATCCGGGAAGGCGCTCGCGCTGCCAATGACCGGAGCGAAATGCAGTTGTGGTTGCGGTCCTTCCCTCTGGCCACGCTTTGTTGCTTCAAAATAAAAAAGGGGGGAGTTCCTAGCTACCTCTCGTTATTCGCGCCCGGAGTTTGCCAACAGAGCAGCGGGGCGCGGGGAGCCGCCTCTGGGAAACGCACCGGGTTGGAGGTGCCGGCAGTGCGGTGCCACCAGCTCCCGGCTCCGGGGCCTGGGAGAGCCGCAGCCCGCTTTCCTGCTGGAGCTGGGGCTCAGACAACAGGAAAACAGAATGCAAACCCGAGTCTCTGAAAGGAGATGGAAGGAAGAAAGCAAAAGCACACGAAAAACACGACCTTTCTTCCTCCAAAAAGACCCCCTCTCTCCCGGGCCGGTGGCTGTTTATTTGGGCCTGTCACACGCGGGGTGTTGTTTGAAGCCTGGTCAACCAGCAGGTACAGGAGATAGCGCCGGCCGGCCTGCAGATGCGATAAAGGAAGAGCCCGGGAGCCAGCTTTGCAGGGCTGGGGAGGGTTTTTCCCTTTATTCCGGGAGTTTTTCAGTGACTGTTTCTGCAGCGTCTCACCGTTGTTCCACATCCCGCACACATGGCGTTGGCCAACGGGCGTTGGCGCAGGTCCTCACCTGCCCGGATTGTGACCCTGCATTCTGAATCAGTTTTTAGTAAGTTCTCCTTCCCCTCCTTAGCAGGACGGCCTCCACTGCTCCACAACGAACTCTGACTTCACCCTTTCAACGCTGACTTATTGGAGTAACTTTCATTTTTCATTTTTAAGTTCATAAATATTTATTGTTCAAATTGTTGCAATTGTTTCCCCCCCCCCCCAATAGCTTCCTTCTCTATCCGGTTCCCACCCCACCCTTTGCCCTCACCCCCTCTCACCCCCCCCACTGTCCTCACCCCATAGGTGTACGATTTTTGTCCAGTCTCTTCCCACACCCCTCGCACCCATTTCCCCCTGAGAACTACAACTTTTATTTATTTAATTTTTTTTTAAAAAAAACAACTATAGGTAGGAGGTTGACTTTAAAACTAAGTTTGGCAAAGGAAAAGGTATATAGGATTTGGGGAGTAGGACTCAGAGGGAAAAAAAGAGTTAGGTTTCTGAAAACTGCATACATACTTCGAAACACTATATTCGAAGCAACAAAGGGGAACATGTATATGAGCCAAATGGTGAACGACTCATTTTAAACGCACAGAATATAACTGCTAGAAATGTATGCCAGTAACCTAGGAGTTTCTATTACGGGAGATCCATTGTCAAGAAGACACACTTGAAATAGAATAACCTGGCAACCTACCTCACATTCCGTGTTTAACTCTTACAACAAAACGAGTGACTTTGTTTGGAAAATACAGTCATGTGCCTTCACTCACAGTGAGTGCTGATGTCTAAAAGGATTACATGTGGAAAATACGGGTGTCAGTTTCTAGAGAATGAAATGCGTAGTGGGTTCTGAGATCCTTCGTTTACTTTCTTCAGTAACATCCCGGACTGCTTTGGAGATGACTACCTACCTATACAGGTCTGTGTCTGTATCAAAGTTCACTGCCTATTTTAAGGCTGCGATGGATTCTTGAAGTCCTCAAGTTCAAAGTCTAGTCACTCTTGCATTGTATGCATGGACAAATTTCTACCTACTCATCAGAAGTTGAACCGATAAAAACTCACCTCTTAATTCTCTTAGCCCTGTGGTCTGCAAACTGCAGCTCTTGAGCCACATGCAGCTCGTTGGCCCCTTGAGCGTGGCTCTTCCACAAAATACCACGGCCTGGGCGAGTCTGTGTTGAAGAAGTGGCGTTAGAAGAAGTGTAAGTTTAAGAAATGTGGCTCTCAAGAGAAATTTCAATCGTTGTCCTGTTGATAGTTGGCTCTGTTGACTAATCAGGTTGCCCACCGCTGTCTTAGCCCATCAGTGGCTTTGTAAGTCTCATTAATGTTGATGGAAAGTGTCCTTATGTGTCATGTGCAAAACAGGGCTTGGCGGTATTTCCCCAGCGATGTTTCTATTGCAAGTATGTAGGGCTGAAAACCACCTGAGAAATCATGTCAATCACATGACGTATGAGTCTCACAGGTGGAAATGAGCATATGAAGTTGTAGGATAAGAACTGGCTTTAAAAACAAATACATTAGACTTAGCTGGTTTGGCTCAGTGGATAGAGCATCAGCCTGTGGACTGAAGAATCCTGGGTTAAATTCTGACCAAGACCACCTGCCTGTGATACAGGCTTGATCCCCAGTAGGGGGCATGCAGGAGGCAGCCCATCAAGGAGTCTCATCATTGATGTTTCTATCTCTCCCTTTTCCCTCCTCTCCGAAATCAATGCAAATACATTTAAAAATAAAATAAAGCCTTAACCAGTTTGGCTCAGTGGATAGAGCATCAGCCTTCGGACTGAAGGGTCCTGGGTTCAATTCCGGTCAAGGGCATGTATCTTGATTGCAGGTATATCCCCAGTAGGGAGCGTGCAGGAGGCAGCTGAATCAATGTTTGTCTCTCATTGATGTTTCTGACTATCTATCCCTGTTCTCCCTTCCTCTCTGTAAAAAAATAAAATAAAATAAAAAAATCAATATCAATAAAATATATTTAAAAAATAAAATAAAAACTAATACATTATAGGGGGAAAAAGGCCTGAAATCATTTCTCCCCATCTTTTAGAATTTTAGGAGTGACCCTTAGTTAACTGATGGCTCAGAAACGTGCCTGCCAATAAATGGGATAGCTTGTCTACCTGCCAGTGAGCTCGAGGGCCAAGGCGGTGGGACATTGTTCCCTCCTGGCCTCTGGGACATTGTTTCCGCTGAATTATGGACTGGCATCTGAGTGATGCTTTATTTCCATTTGGCGGCGTGGGTGCCGAACTCCTCTGTGTAGATTAGTGTTTGCATGCGGAAGGCTCAGCCTGGGCCGGGCATGGGGCTTTCCCCAGGCGAAGCTCTGGTGTTGGAGTGGAAACTCAACGCTGCAGATGTGAGTGGGGGCCAACAGGGAAAATGATGACAGTCGCTCATCACGCATGCTACGTTGGTTTTTCGAGTTAAAACCTTCCAGAATCACATCCAGACCAAGAATATTTTACATCTTTTTTATAGGGAATACTAGAGGCCCGGTGCATGAAATTCGTGCATGGGGAGGGGGGGGAGGAGAACGGGGGGTGTCCCTTAGCCCAGCCTGCACCCTCTCCAATATGGGACCCCTCGAGGGATGTCTGATTGCCTAAACGGGCAGTTGGACATCCTTCTCACAATCCAGGACTGCTGGCTCCAAACTGCTCACCTGCCTGCCTCCCTGATTGCCCCTAACCACTTCTGTCTGCCAGCCTGATCACCCCCTAATCATTACCCAGCCTAATTGAAGTCTAACTGCTCTCCTGCCAGCCTGTTTGCCACCAACTTCCCTCCTCTGCTGGCCTGATCACCCCTAACTGCCCTCCCCCGCAGGCTTGATCGCCCCCAACTGCCCTCCCTTGCAGGCCTGATCTCTCCCAACTGCCCTCCCCTGCTGGCCTAATCGCCCACCACTGCCCTCCCTTGCAGGCCTGGAACCTCCCAAGCGCCCTCCCCTGCTGGCCATCTTGTGGTGGCCATCTTGTGTCTACATGGAGGCAGGATCTTTGATCACATGGGGGAAGCCCTCTTGTGTGTTGGAGTGATGGTCAATCTGAAAATTACTCTTTTATTAGGTAGGATGGCAAGGAGATGTGTTTCCCAGGGTAGGGACAGTGTGGCAGTGGCTTCCCCAGTCACAACACTGCTGCATCTGTGAAGCACTTGGCAGTCATTAGTTGTGTATGAGAGCCGGGGAGGCCCATTTTCCTAATGACCCCTGCACGCTGCTCCGTTCCCCCGTCTTTCCTTTGTGGGAAGAGCAGAACATCAAAGAGGCAGCGCTTTGTCCCTGAAGACTTCAGCCCGGATGCGGTGGGTCGGGGAGAGGAAACTCTTTCACAGACGTTTCCAGGGATGTTGCTCCCCTTACTTCCAGGACCTGAGGGCCCATGCTGAATGGTAAAGCGGGTGGCAAGTGAGCTAGCACACCTGTGCTTCATCTTCTTCTTGATTTCTTAATCTCACCTGCCAATATTTTTCCCATTGATTTTTTAGGGAAAGTGGAAGGGAGGGAGGGAGGGAGAGAGAGAGAACCATCGATGAGAAAGAGAGACACCAATTTGTTGCCTCCTGCACACCCCCTGACCAGGCCTGGGGATCGAGCCTCCAACCCAGATATGAGCCCTTGACCAGGAACCAAACCAGGAGGGGGTGTTTGGTGCGCAAGGGCCAGGGCTGCATATTGTCATCTTAAAGCAGTGACTCCCCAATGTTTTGGTTTCAGGACCCTTGATGCTCCTTAAAATTACTGAAGATCTCAAACAGCTTTTGTTTATATGCATCACATCCATCAGTGTTTGCCTTTTGATAAATTAAAACATAGGACATTAAGATATTTATTAATTATTCAAATAACATACTACATGTTTCCATAACTACTTTAAAATATATATTATATGTTTATAATATATAAAACTATATAAAATATATATTATATATATTTATAATATATACAATATTATATATATATATATTGGATTTCAGAGAGGAAGGGAGAGAGAAAGAGAAATAGAAACATCAATGATGACAGAGAATCATTGATCGGCTGCCTCCTACACGCCCCCTACCGGGGATGTAGCCCGCAACCCAGCACGTGCCCTTGACTGGAATTGAACCCGGGACTCTTTAGTCCACAGGCTGACACTCTATCCACTGAGCCAAACCAGCCAGGACACCATAACTACTTTTTAATGGAAAACAACTGTGGATTACAAAACAAAATTGTAGTGAGAAGGGCAGCATAGGGTCCCCCCGCTACCACCAAATATCCTATATAATAAAAGTCTAATATGCCAATCAACTGAAAGGTGGAAAGACCAGTTGCTATGATGTGCACTGACCACCAGGGGGCAGATGCTCAATGCAAGAGCTGTCCCTTGGTGGTCAGTGTGCTCCCACAGAGGGAGCGCTGCTCAGCCAGAGGCCAGGCTCACGGCTGGCGAGCGCAGTGGAGGTGGTGGGAGCCTCTCCTGCCTCTGCGGCAGCATCAGGATGTCTGGCTGATGGCTTAGGCCTGCTCCCCCTGGATATCCCCGGGCAGCTGGACATCCCCTGAGGGCTTCCAGACTGCAAGAGGGCTGAGGAACCCCACCCGCCGAGTGTAGAAATTTTGTGCACCGGGCCTCTAGTTTTCAATATCTGGCTTCCTAGAAGACAGTGTCATTCTCACATCTGCTCCCTTTGTCAGTCGGAGGCAATGTCACATACCATGTGGATTCTAGAAAGCTCTATGTCCACGTGTGAGAGTCTGAAGGGAAAAAGGTAAATAACGTCTTAGCATTCTTAGGAAAAGAGTTTTGGCCTCATGGGTTCCACGCTCCCGAAAAGGTTTCAGCGACACCCCCCTCGAAGGTCCCCAGAACGCATGCCTTAAGATGGGCTTTGACAAAAGGGTTGCAGAGACACTGCTGCCTAAGGCAGTTCAATTGCTTCTATTCATGCTCTGGAGGAGCGATTGCCAACCCTTTTCATCTCATGGCACACACACACACTAATTACTGAAATCCTGCAGCTCTGACACCAATGTAGGCATCATTTTGATTCATTCACACGGGACGGCTGTGGTTGTGTTGGCTGATGTCACTGTTTTATTTGACAATCGAGGGAAAGGAGGTCAGTGCCCCCGACGAAAGCGTTGGGTATTGCATGTTTCATAAATCCCTCGGCACACCGGGGTGCCGTGGCACACCGGTTGAGAACCGCTGCTCTGGAGAGTCAGTCTGTGTTTAAGTCAAGGCCAGGCCACTGTTTTATTCTGCGATTCTTCGATTTCATCGTCACACAGGGATCTGAAAATCACTTACACCCGCGGCCTTGAAGGAAAAGCGGAATTGTGTTGTGATGTGGCTGGAAACAGAAGGCTCCTTTCTGGGAAACTCTGGGAAGACAGACACAGGAGTGGGGCCCCGGGTGGGGAGAATGTGTGGGGCTCTGTTCTCTCTGAGAGACCTGTTCTTCCTTTACCCGTGCGAAGCTGGGGAGAAAGGATGAACCCTGAAATCCACAACAAATCAGCCCTAATTGACACAGGTGAGGATGGCCAGCCACATTCCTGAGGCCAGGAATGAAAAGTGACAGCTGTAATTCAGAAACATGGCTCGGCTTTTGGAATGAGATAAGCTCATGAGATGAAAGCCGGAAGGCCGGAGAAAGCAAGTCCCGGATCGTGGTGGCTGGGGCAGGGGAGGAACCTGTGTATAGTTGTGAAGAGAAGGATTTGGTCCGAGAAGGAGTCTGAGCAGCTGACTGGGGTGGAGGAGGTTGCAGTGGTCCGGGAGCCATTGCTGACTTCCTCACAAGCAGAGGGACAGATGGCGCACCTTCATTGCCTTTGCCTGTGGATTGGCCACGTGGCCACGACCTTGCCAGTAGAATCCAGGCAGAGAGCATGTGTATGACTCCGGGGTTGGGTGTGTGCTTTTTTCTGATTCTCTCTTCCCTTCCGCCTGGCTAGAGCCCCTGAGAGCCGGCCTCACCTGGGCACCTGGTGGGAGCGAGCTGAGGGTGTGGCGGAACCATGGGATGGGCATAACCAGGGTCCTGAATGACATGGGGGAACAGAGCTGGCAGCTGGCCCTCTGGGAACATCCAGATACACTGTAAGGGAGAAACGCTTCCTTATTATGATTGTGCTTATTTATCAGCCTCGCCCTGCCCTAATGCAAGAGGATAAAGACTAGAGCAGCCATTTCCAACCTTTTTCACCTCTCGGCACACCCAAATGAATTACTGAAGTTCTGAAGCACACTGGAAACTATATATGATTTTGCTGATCTGACAAAAACTGGTATTGTTTTTTGTTGATTTGCATAATATCCTATCTAATAAAAGAGTAATATGCAGATTGACCATCACTCCAACATACAAGATGGCTGCCCCCATGTGATCAAAGATCCTGCAAGGGAGAGCAGTTGGGGGTGATCTAACCTGCATGGGAGGGCAGTTAGGGGTGACCAGGCCAGCAGAGGAGGGAAGTTGGGAGCGAACAGGCTGGCGTGGGAGCAGTTAGGCATCAAACAGGCTGGCAGGGGAGTAGTTAGGGGGTGATCAGGCTGGCAGGCAGAAGCAGTTAGGAGCAATCATGAAGCAGGCAGGTGAGCAGTTGGGAGCCAGCAGTCCTGAATTGTGAGAGAGATGTCCGACTGCCCATTGAGGCCAGATCCCAGTAGGGCAGTCGGACATCCCTCAAGGGGTTCCAGGTTGGAGAGAGTAGAGGCTGGCCTGAGGGACACCACCCTCCCACCCCCATGCACAAATTTCGTACACCAGGCCTCTAGTTAATAATAATAGTAATTACCTACCATTTTGTTCCAAGGTGACTTTTTAATGTATATGTTTATTGATTTCAGAGAGGCAGGGAGAAGGAGAGAGAGATAGAAACATCAATGATGAGAAAGTACCATTGGTTCAGCTGACTTCTACATGCCCCACACTGGGGGTCAGGCCTGAATCCCAGACATGTGCCCCAACTGGGAATCAAACTGTGACATTCTGGTTTGTAGGTTGATGCTCACACATGGAACCATACCAGCTGGGCCAAAAGTGACTTTAAAAAAATATCAGGAGCCTCTACTTGTACTAATATATAAGGATTTCTGGTAGCAAGGTTTAACCAATCGGACACCACTTTTTTTATGCGACATTACCAATAAGATGCAACTCTATTTCTGTATATATTTATTTATATGTGTTGGCTATTGTCATTTTTTAAAATTTGACAACCTAATGGAAAAGGGGCCTGTGTCCCTGGCTAAATAGTCAGGTGATGCATGTTTTGGAAGTCCCGGTGGCACACCCGTTAGAAATCGCTGGACTAGAACATTGAGATAGTAAGAAGTCAGGTTGTCCCTATGTTTTTGAACTTGAATGATGGATTCTGGATGATTCATGCATTTATTCCCTCCCTCCCTTATTCATTAGCCCATTCAAACATTTATCTAATGATTACTATGTGCCATGTACTATTGTTTGTTTTGTAAGTGTACAAGTGTATGAATTTGTGCACATGGAAAGGAAATTAATTAGAAGAAATATTTTAATTTCACCCTTTCTCTGTAATAGAAGTGTCAACCAAATTTACGACCGACAACGACAGACGGAAACACACACATGCAGTTGACGCCAGCGAGAGCTTTATATGTATTGCACATGTGTGAGTCAACTTAGCCTTTTAGAGATATAGAATAAACTTGCTTAATTAGACCTGCTTTCTGCTTTAGCTACACTTTTTCCAGCCCAGTAAAGCATCCCAACTTCTATTTCAGATAATTGTCAGCAACACAGCAGTAAATATCAACACAGAGCAGATTATTATTGTAGATCACGCAGGGAGAACAAAGGGTAAAATATTTAACTGCAGCAGTGTTTGACTACGTTCTGCACAGTGAGAAAAACTGAAGTCATTTCAAGGTCCACCATTTCTTCTTTTCAGTAGGGTCAAGTTTCTAAGCTTTCTAAATGTCCGTTTTCCAGCTAATGAAAAGAAAATAGGATTCCACCAAGCCTCCTGTCTACCTACTCCAGGACTTCTGTGAGGATCAAATGAGATGCAGCATGGGAAAACACTTCACAGACATTTGGTGAAAGTGTAAAATGTTTATACCTGGCTATAAAGCAAGTCATGTTCTGGGCTGAAGAAACAGCCCAGAACATGACTTGCAAGGAGGCTAGTTGCTAGAAAGAGGAAGCTGGGTGTTGCTATGTGATGTCATTACCCAGCATCCATAGCCACCTTTTCCAGGCTGGGCTGGGCTGTGGGCCACATTTTGCACCATGGGGTCTTTGCAGCGTTGTCTGTGATTTCTTGGGGTGTCAGTCTGGGGTAGTGGCGGGGCCTGTATCCCACTTGGGGGAAGCCAAGTGTTGCTTTGTGGGAGCGAGGTCCATGGTGCCATTTCTTCGTAAATGGCCAGTGAGTGTCACAGCAGCTCCTGCGTTGAATGTCTGTCCCCTGGTGATCGGTGCGCGTCAGAGCAACTGGTTGGACAGTAGGACACTTAGCATATCAGCCTTTTATATATACAGATTTCTATTGATTTCAGAGAAGAAGGGAGAGAGATAGAAACATCAATGATGAGAAAGAATCATTGTTCAGTTGCCTGCTGCACGCCCCACACTGGGGATTGAGCCTGATACCTGGGCACGTGCCCTGACCAGAAATGGAACCGTGACCTCCTGGTTCATAGGTCAATGCTCTACCACTGAGCCTCACTGGCCATGCCATGCCATACACTGTTCTCTGTGCTGGCGGTGAGAGAAACAGAGTCCTTGCCCTCACGAAGCTTATCTTTTTGTGGCACATCCTAATCTCATACAAATACATCACACTGTACTGAAGGTAGTGATACATGTCATATGCAGTAAAAGACAAAGAACGCTCACCGTTTGCAACAGCATGGATGGGCCTGAAAAGAATTATGCTGAGGAAAGTAAGCCAGTCAGAGAGAGATAAGTATCACATGATCTCACTCATATGTAGAACCTAATGAACTAAATGAACTGATGATCACAGATAGACCCAGAGTCATGGGAGCATGGACAGACTGCTGAACCTCAGAGGGAAGGCAGGGGAGGGGACTGGGAAGAGATCAAACAATGAACTTGTATGCATATGTGCATAACCCATGGACACAGGGGTGGTAAGGGTCTGTGGCGGGAGGTTGGGGGCTGGGGAGAGATGGGAAGGGACTGGAAGAGATTTATGGGGGGGGTGGGGGAAGGAGGACCTATGTAATACTTCCAACAATAAAGTTTAAAAAGAAAAATCAAGCAGATAAAGGGGATAGAGAATTTGAGCTAGAAAGATCAAGCAAGGCTTCTCCCAGAAAGTGACTTTTAAGGAGATGGTGAGCCCTCTGCTGAGCGGAAATGAGAGTCGTGTGCATGCCACCAAAGCGATAGTGGAGCTGTATCTTTGCGTTCTGACGCATATAGAACTGTATGAAAAACAATGGCTCCGTGTTAGTAGAGACGTATCCGTATTCACTTACACAACTGAGAGAAAACAAAAGAAGCCGAGGAGAATAAAAAAAGCAGGGGAACAGCAATACGGTAATTTATAGAAGAGCCGTTGGAAGGAAAGTGACTGGAAGGGTGTAAGGGGGGCCGAGGGGGGAGCCCTATAAATGTGAGAAATAGGTGAAGAGATCAGGGTGGTGTTGAAGAAAAAGAAAAGACAATAGAAATGTCTCAGGAACTGAAGCCAGAGCCTGCAGAGGGGCAGGTATAAAAGCTGGGCCCCAAACATCAGAAAGATCAAGGAAGATAAGGGCTGAGAAAATGCCTTTGAACTTGGCTGAATGGAGATCATTGGATACCATAAAGAGGCAAAGATGGAAGCCAGATTTAGGAGGGGAATTAGGGGGACTATTTTAAATGTGGCCCATCCAACCTTCTCCATTGCTCTTGGACATTTATTGGGTGCAGCGATCCGACTGAGCCCTCCTCTGATAACCAGAGAACCGCCGAGGCCAGATGCGAGGTCTGCAGAGGAGGACGGGGGGCCACAGGCCGGTGCTCCCATCTGTCCTTTTGGGTGGGCTCTGCAGGACTGAGGTCCCTAACTTGGTTTTCATCCCCTTGGCTGCCTGGCTTTGCTGAGTTTAGAAAGACTCAAGAACCTACAGTCCATGCTGAGTGACATAAGCCAGTTGGAGAATGATAAAATATCACATGCTCTCACTCATTTGTGGAATATGACGAACACCATACACTGATGAGCAAAAATAGATCCAGAGACAGAGAAGCATCGAGCAGACCATCAAATTCCCGAGGGAAGGTTGGGTGGGGGTTAAAGATCAACTAAAGGACTTGTATGCATGCATATAAGCATAACCAATGGACACAGACATGGGGGTGTGTGTGAGGACATGTCTGGGGGGTGGTGGGGGTGGCCGGGGAGAGGTCAACGAGGGGAAAAGGAGACATATGTAACACTATATGTAATACTTTAAACAGTAAAGAATAATAACAATAAAAAAAAAGAATACAATCTAGCAGACAAACCAAGTAGATGTTAAAACCCCAGAGACTACAACTAAGTTGTCAAAAGAAGGTGAGCAGGGAGTGGTAATTACCTAGTAATTATAAGAATGAGACAAAAATCTAAGAGACCAGCCCCACCAGCCTGTTGTAAAACGGCTGAGAGGGGAGCAATTTGTTGAGCTCTGTTGACACTGGCCTCCACTCTGATGTTTCCCCAGAAGGCAGTGCCTCAGGCTCTTTGTTAGCCTGCCATTAAAAAGTTAGCAACAGACTTTGGCGGGTGGGGAGGGGTGGGAGAAAAGCAAGGTGTTTGAAAACCACAAGAAGTAAAGGGGAAAAAAAAATCAGCTAGGCCTCAAACGTTCAGGTAGCCAGAGGCCAAGTCCTCATGTGTTTCGCATTACATCCCATCGCCTGGATGCTTGGTCCGCCTGACACCCTGGGGAGGCGGAGCTCTGCGGTTCCCGTCACTGAGGTGTCCCTAGTAAGAGAATCGGGGATAATGCCCGCCATCATCTGCCTCTTCTGAGAGGATTCCTACCAAGAAGTCGCAGTTTCTCTTCATTTTGCTTTACTCTGTGCGAGATGGTAGGGTGTATACTATAGGTGTAGGGGGATAAAGACTGAATTCAGTAACACACACAAACACACCACGTGACTTACGATGTGTACTTCAAAATGATTACTTATCCCCACCAATATTTTGGGGGCGTACATGAGAGCATAAAACGTCTTTGGGGAAGAGGTAGGGATGAATAGGGGAGGAGGGGGTTTGAGAGCCAGGGCAAAGGAACGGAAAGGAAACAGGCCTCTGATGGGCCAAGGCATGAGATCCAGAGTGGAAGAGTTGGTCTAGATCAGTAGTCGGCAACCTGCTGTGTGTGGCTCGAGAGCCCTGGTTTACTGCTCTGTGGACTAATGAGTTTGCCAACCACTGGGATAGGGGCTTCATCATAAGGAACAACAACAGCCTGTAGTTACTGGAATGGAGAGTCTAGGTCAGTGGTCGGCAAACTCATTCGTCAACAGAGCCGCAGTTTGCCGACCACTGGTCTAGACAGAGCAGTTGGCTTCTGTGAGGCCAGCTGTTGGTTTTAAAAATGTTTAGTCACAGTGGTGTTTGAATGTTACTTCCCCCAGAATGATAGCAACCCCACCTTTTTCCTCCCTGAGCTCTAGTTTTGGGATTGTGTTAAAATATAGAAAGCAATACAAGGAAGACACTTCCATAATTGTAAAGTTTCGGTTATTCTCTATCTTGTGGAACCCGCAATGGGCATATAAAAGGTCTTTCTAACCTAAACTTTGATATTTTTTTCCTGATATATCAATTGTGCTCACCCCATGCATGTTCTAAAATGTGAAGCATGTACAAAGTATATTAAGACAGAAACGTAATTTGCCTCCTATACCTAGATTAATTTGATATCACCTGATAGTAGGTGTATTTTTTTTCCAAGACAAAATCTTGATTGTTAGTCTTTATGGGGGGGGGGGGGGAATGCCACCGCAATCCAAACTGCATTTGTTTTTAGAAGATCGATTTTCTTTTAGAGAGAGAGAAAAAAAACATTTTTCTTCCAATTGAACGAGGATAAATTTATTTTTACACTTGAGAGTTAATGAGAATCATTGTCTTCCCTCCCACCCTCTCTCTCCGAGCCGCAGCCTGGACCCCTCACTGCTGAGTGAAAGAGAGCAGGGGAGCAGCCTCTTCTGCGAAGCCGTGAGCAGAGGGAAGGCGATGGTCGCACAGGTACACTGGTTAACTGTCTCAGGAGGAAAGAGGCCAGATAACTTCATGCCGGGGGGGGGCGGGGGGCACTCTGAGGACTCCCCAGACCTCTTGGCAGCCACTCAGAAGCCAATAGGGTGGCTCGCAGTGAACGGGCGCTCTTGTGACCGTCTCTCTGAAGTCGAGTCAAGTCCTGTCCCCGCTGATCGGCTCAGGTGGTTGGAGCGTCCGCCCTTACACGGAAAGGTGAGGGTCCATCCCAGGTCAGGGCACACGCCCGGGGTGTGGATTGGAGCCCCTCAGGGAACGCACAGGAGGCGACTGATGGTTGTTTCTATCTCACATCGATGTTTCTCTCTAGCGTCCATGTTTTCCTCTTTTTCTCTCTCTCAAAAAAAGAAAAAAGCAATAAAAAGCATATCCTTGGGTGAGGATTAAAAAAAAAGTTTAGTGCCCTAACCGGTTTGGCTAAGTGGATAGAGCATCGGTCTGCAAACTGAAAGGTCCCAGGTTCGATTCTGGTCAAGGGCATGCACCTTGGTTGTGGGCACATCCCCAGTAGGGGGTGTGCAGGAGGCAGCTGATTGATGTTTCTCTCTCATTGATGTTTCTAACTCTCTATCCCTCTCCCTTCCTTTCTGTAAAAAATCAATAAAATATATTAAAAAGAAGTTTAGTAATGTCCTAACTTTCCCTGGAGGCCTTGTTCTGTGGTACTATTCTTATACCAGTGGGTGTGAGTGAACAGCTATGAAGCAAGGGAAAGGCAAGACAAGGCAGCTTTTGAATCACAAACACAGCTCGACGTTGCTCTTAGTAAGATAATCACACGTGTGCACAGTCAGGATTAGGGACCCAGCGTGAGGCGGATGAGAGCGTGGTTCTTCGATCTTCTTGTCACTGACGTGAGGGTTTGGGGCGTTTGGCTCTTAGACCCTCCCATGGTCACCATGTGCTGGCTCCCGCCCGCGCCCCAGGCACCAGCCCGGGCGGGTGTCTGACCTGGGCCCCCTTCTCACCTGCAAACACGGAGCGTGCGTGTGGCCCATCATGCAGACGCGGAGAGCATCCTCCAGTCAAGGTCCCTTGCCTGACGACTCAGCGAGTTCGTGATTCCAGACACAGTCCCATGTAAATGGATCACACTGGTGATTTGCATAACAACCCCATGTAGATGTACTTCTTCACACAGCGGGTTTTATTGCTCACCTGCAACCAGAGAAAGCCTAGACGCTGCTGTGTTGCCTTTTTGATCCCGTGAAAGTCCTTTCTTGAAAATCACCGTCCCCAGGGCTTCCAAAAGCGAGACTGCTCGGGTTACACCAGGTATTTATGGCTACCATTGCCTTCCAGCTCTGCTTATTTTCCGTGTCTGAAATCCACTGTTTCGTTTCGTTTTTGTCTTCTTTTTTATCTCCCCCACCCCCTTGATGCTCGGTAGGGATCATTTCCTACCCTGTTTCCCTGAATGTAAGACGTCCCCCGAAAATAAGACCTACTCGCTGTAATATAAGGCATCCCCCTGAAAATAAGATCTAGCACATCTTTGGGAGCAAAAATTAATGTAAGACACTGTCTTATTTTTGGGGAAACAGGGTAGTCCTGCACCACTCGCCCGGCTAATCCCAACTCTCTCTCCATGGCTCCCCTCAACGCCTGTGCATCAGGAAGCCCACGTCCTAGTCTCAGGCTCTTGCTCTTTTTATTTTTAAAAAATATATTTTACTGATTTTTCACAGAGAGGAAGGAAGAGGGATAGAGAGGTAGAAACATCGATGAGAGAGAAACATCCATTATCTGCCTCCTGCACACCCCGCACTGGGGATGTGCCCTCAACCAAGGTGCATGTCCTTGACCGGAATTGAACCTGGGACCCTTCCGTTCGCAGGCCGACGCTCTATCCACTGAGCCACACCAGTTTCGGCTCTGTGCTCTTACCACAGGCTGTGTTTGCAGGCTCGCATGTGTGCGTCCTCCCTGTGTGTGGCCCCCCGAGTGTCTGCTTTCCTCAGCGTTCACCCCCAGCACCGGCACCAGCATGATGCAGAGTCGGCCTCATTTCTTCCTCTTCTGGATGGAAATGAAAGTGGGGGTCAGTTCCAGACCTGCCACAGGCAAGGGAGAGCCGCCCTGCTTCACAGGGGCTCAGGGTCCCGGGAGGAACACAGTCGAGGGCCCATTTTAGAATGACGACTCCTGGAAGCTGCTGAAAATGAGAGAGAGGCGAGGGGGGCTGCAGCGTAGCGGTTAAGGGCATGGGCTCCGGACGCCTTGGATGGGAACACGCTGTTTGATTTTGGCACATTGCTTAGCTCCTCTGAACCATGCCCACGTGCTGAAGAAAGGCTTCTCCGACTAGTTTGATGTCTGCCTGTCTTTTAATAAGCCTGCGTGTGGGATTGTCGTCACGAAGAAGCATGTGGGGAAGACGTCATCCTCTTGAATGAAAACGCTTGGTTCTTTGCATCTTTTCCTCTGTTCCCCGTTGGGATGGGTGCTTAGTCTGCCTGTGTGTCTTGGTTTTAGGCGGTTGGGGGATGCTTCATGTGCTTACATTTGTTTCCTTCCTGTAATTACCGTTTTCTCTCTGAGATTGCTGGCGAACATAGACTTTCAAGGTTCCCTTTAAGTGAGTAGTATATGCAACATTAAAGAGATTTTCGCAGGTAACTACAAGACAGTTCATAGCAGCGCAATTTCCCACAGCTAAGACTTGGAAACCACCTAAGTGCCCACCAGCAGATGAGTGGATAAAAAAAATTATAGTACATCGCACAATGGAATACTACACGGCAATAAAAATAAAAAAAACTCTTACCATTCACTACAGCATGGAGGGGCACATGGAGAATATTATGCTGAGTGAAATAAGCCAGCTAGAGAAAGACAAGTATCACATGATCTCACTCATATGTGGAATCTGATGATCAAATGCACTGATGATCAAAAATAGACCCAGGGTCATGGAAGCGTGGGCAGAGTGTTGAATCTCAGAGGGAAGGCAGGAAAGGGGGTTGTGGGGAAGAGACCTCCCAGTGAATTTGTATGCATATTTGTATCACCATGGACACAAACAATGGGGTGGTGAGAGCCTGGGATAAGAGATGGGAATATGCTGGAAGAGGTTCATGGGAAAAGGAGGACCCAGGTAATACTTTCAACAATAACGATTAAAAATTAAATCAAATAAATAAATCATATCACCCTCACCAAACCCTATTCTATTTGCATGTTACTTGCACGGCACAGATTCTTACATAGTTATGATTACAATGTGTGTGTACAATATTCTTTTTTTTTTTTTTTTACTTCATGTCCTAGAACAAGTATGACCCATGTGCACTTTCAGAATCAAACACACCTTGGGAAAGTGGCTTTGGTACATCGGTTGTCCCTTAAGCATTTCTCATTGGTTATCATTGTACAGTCTCCATGCAGTGTCCCTTCTAATATTATTGTTTATATTTTACTAGAGACCTATTGGAGGTAGATTCCTGCAAGAATAGAGCTTCCTGTGGCTTGAGCAAAGCTTCCTCCCTTCTCCACTGCCTTGCTTCCTTCTCTGCTGCCTCCCTTCCTCTCATCTCCTCTGTCTTGCTCCCTCCTGTTTCCTCTGCCTCACTCCCTCCCTTCTCTCCCCCCCCCCCCCGTTTGCTTACTTCGCTGTAGCTTTGCTCCCTTCTGCAGTGCTTGGCTTCCTTCTACACCGTCTTCTGCATGTGGATATGCAAGTTAACCACCATCGTGGTTGGATTAATTTGCATACTTGCTCTGATTGGCTTGCGGGTGTAGTGAAGGTATGGTCAATTTGCATATTACTCTTTTATTAGATAGGATGTTTTACTAACAGCCCCGTGCACGAATCCATGTGCCAGTAGTCACCCTCCAATAGCTCCTGCTGCCCCCTGCCTCCCCCCTCACAGCTTGCTGCCTTGCTCCCCCCTGTAGCTCTCCCCTGTGGCTTTAGTTCACTGCCCCACCCTCCTGCTGATCTGTGATCCGTCATTACGCTGTGGGTCAGAGACTGCTTATTCGCGGATAAGATTGTTTGTCCTAGACATTGTCAAACTACAACACAGGGATCGTGAACATCTTGCATGCGTTTCAAATTACTTATGCAAATATGCATACGCACAGGTATATTTTTAAACCAGACGAATGTTTACCTGCCTTGGAGAGTGTCTGGACTTGTCTAATACAGCCTGACGTCTTTTTCTGCCTGGTGGAACTTACCGTGACATGTCTATCCTCTAGCATCCCATCATCTTGGTTTTAATGAAAATATTTTCCTTAAATATTTTGAAAGCAAAGCATCTTTGCCAAATCAAAACTGACATTTTAATTTGAACTCTCCACGTTGAAAAGAGTTTGCAGTCAAAATTCGTCATAAAAAAAAAAAAAAACCTCGATGAAACGAAAAATAACGATATGCCGACTTGCTCCTAGAAGCATCTGGAATAGAAATGTGCACGATGTCATGGTTTAATGCTCAGGCGGCTTCTCTCACCGCCAGGCAGGGAGTCAGCGGGAGGCAGAGCTTGGCGCAGAGGAAAGGGCCATGGCCTTGAACTCGGAAGAGCTGCCTCTGAGACACGCCTCTCACTGATCAGGGGGATGGCTGTGTTTAAGTAACGTAGTTTCCTCATCCTTAAAACTGGCAAGGGGATAGGCAGGTCAGAGAGGCTCAGGCAACATTCCGTGGGCAAGGCTGACAAACAAAATCTCCCAAATGTAACACCATGAAGACATACTTTGTACATTTTCTAACAAATGGCATTGTTTGTATTCAGGCTCTATAAAGTCGATAGGCATTTGATTCAGTTATCTTAGTGCTAAAGCAATATGTGGTAACGGCAAAAAAATAACAACACAGAA
Organism: Antrozous pallidus; assembly: GCA_027563665.1. Lineage (NCBI taxonomy): Eukaryota > Metazoa > Chordata > Mammalia > Chiroptera > Vespertilionidae > Antrozous > Antrozous pallidus. Next base: position 2,932,857 of record CM050512.1, on the reverse strand, counting down.
AAATTTAAAAAGCAGAAAGGAAGAACTGAGAATCACCTGTGATCATTCCACATGTTTACGTCATTTTTAGCTAAATTTTATCTTATGGATTTAGTTTTAAAAAGTATACCCTGTTATTGATTATAGTGTGCAATATATCAAACACAGAGTGTGCCTTTCTTTTTAAAAAAATATATTTTATTGACTTATTACAGAGCGGAAGGGAAAGGGATAGAAAGCTAGAAACATCGATGAGAGAGAAACACCGATGAGAGAAAAACATCCATCAGCTGCCTCCTGCACACCCCACACCAGGGATATGCCCACAACCAAGGCACATGCCCCTAACCGGAATCGAACCTGGGACCCCCCCCCCAAGTCCGCAGGCCGACGCTCTATCCACTGAGCCAAACCCGTTTCAGCCAGAGTGTGCCTTTCCCGTCACAGTATGACTAGAGGCCCGATGCACAAAGATTCGTGCTAGAATGGGCTTTCCTTTCCCTGGCTCCACAGCCTCTCTCCGCTTGGCCCTGCCTCCCCACACTGCCCAGAGGCCCTGAGACGCTGGGGGTGGGGCAGAAAGTCTATGTTGTCACCATGGTGATGACGAAAGCACCTTCCCATCACTCAGCACCTATATATGCAAATTAACCACCCTCTTTGTTGGGTTCATTTGCATACCACTCCTGATTGGATGGTGGTGTAGCAGAGGTACGGTTAATTTACATGTTTGTCTATTATTAGATAAGATCATGTTTTCATGAAAGCACATGTACTTTATAGGACTGATTATGTTACTAATATGACTTTTTAAAACATATTTTTATTGATTTCAGAGAGGAAGGGAGAGGGAGAGAGAAACAGAAACATCAATGATGAGAGAGAATCATGGATCGGCTGCTTCCTATACGCCCTACACTGGGGATCCAGCCCGCAACCCGGGCCTGTGCCCTGACCAGGAATTGAACAGCAACCTCCTACTTCAAAGATGGACCCTCAGCCACTGAGCCACGCTGACCAGGCTAATATGACTTCATACGAATGAGCCATGTGTATAATCTGCCACTTCCGTATTAGCTGAACAAAAACTTCAGGCTATTTTCAATCTCTCATCCGGATGAATACTGTTTTCTTGAATCCTTCCTTGTAGCCATTCCCTAATATTTCTGGGCGGAAGAGTAAACAGCATTTCTGTCCTGCTGTTTTTGGATGAGAGTAACATGTCAATTAGGGGACCTCGAGATTGCTTTCCATGATGTTGGTGGGCCTCGCCCAATCAGCTGTCAGCGTGGACAGAACAGAAAGCCAGCTTCCTCCAAGCTACGGAGCCTTCTCCAGCAGACGGCCTTCAGACCTCCTCTGGGACAGACTTGGCCACAGGTTAGTGAGGATTGGGCCACAAAACCTCCTGCATTTGAATGAGTAACACAAATGTCTTTCACCGATGTCAAGAAAAAAAATTAATAAATTTACAGCAGCCTTTGTAAGAAAACAAATTAGAAGCTGGTAATTTTTTAAAAAAATCGATGTGTCCCGATTTTTATGCGTGGAGAAAGAGAGTAGGAACACGGCCAGGTCAGCGTGTGGTGTGCAACTGGACGGCTGAAATGGAAACAGTATCAGACCCAGGCTGCTGTGGTTTTGTTTAAGAATTCCAATTAGAACAGAAGTGTGTTCAGATCTTTTTCTTCACCTTTGAGGAAGAAAAAGGTGAAGTCATCTTAATATTTGCATATTCATTTCTGCCGATTTCAGTGGCCGCTCCTTTTCCTGACGCAAATGTGCTGCCTCCAAGGACTATCAATCAGATGGCACTGCAGCCCACCAGGAGGTCCTGCGTTGTGCTGCAGTCAGGGTTTCTCACTGGCTGTGCGATAGCAGAGGGATAAGTTCTGAGGCAGCTTCGTTCTGACCTGCCGACCTCGGTCCCACCGACATCCCTGGAGCATGTACCTCCCACCAATGAGGACTGCACATCTTGAGCCAAATCGGATGTGGCCCTAATCAGTCACAACAAAGGCGTGTGCTTCCTTCCTCTGAGAGGTGATGCAGAGGACCAAGGTGATGGAGGATAAAGTCACCACCAACAGCTGTTGCTTCTACGGGTTTCTCCCTGCGAAAATAACGGTACCTTTCACCAGCGTGCTTGTGGGCCGGCCTGCCCCCTGCAGCGGGTGCAGAGGGCAGAAGGAATAAGCTGTTAGGTCCACACCTTTCTTCAGAAAGACGCCGTGTCTCCTTCAGCCTGTTGGTCCTGACCCAGGTGCACCATTTTCTAGAAAAATCACCATCCCTTTGTACCCAGAGACAGCGCGTGGGGAATGGCCATGAGCAGCACGGAGCTCTGTGGGAGGTGGGTGTGCTGTTCCTCCAGCTGACCTTGCACATCGGGTGGGTTATTCACTGCAAAACTCCCGGGGAGAGTTGGACGGAGAGTACAGGAAACCAAACCACTGGACCCCAATCTCCAGACTTCCCTCCTCCGGACCGCCAACGTGCCCCTGCCGGGATTCGTGTACTCAGAACATGTTTCGGTCCTAATGGAGGGTGACCTCTTCCCTCCAAAGAGCCCACCCCGTCTCCAGCCCCCTCGCAGGCTCCTCCTTCCTCGGAGGACACAGTTTTCCCGGTCCGGTTTTCCCTCACTTCCTTCTGCCATATCACCACGAGTATTCTGTCCCGTTGTGCTGTGTCCCACCTTAAAAAAGGTGAAGTCCCTCTCCTCGTCAGAGGAGACTGTCAGATGGACTCTGCATGTCTTCCCCTCCTCACGTCTCACCACCCCTCTCAGTGTTTGTCCCACGGCTGTGCGGCCCTTGTCAGTGTCGCCGACCCCCGTGCCACACCCAGCACTCTTGGTCCACGAAGTGGATGGAGGAGAAAGTGGCCACCAACGGCTCTTGCTTCTGCGTGTTTCCCTCTGTGAAAATCACTGTACCTGTCACCAGAAAACTGACGCTGTTAACAGTACCCTCTGAGAACCTGTCTCCAGCCAGCCACCCCATCAGATCCCTCTTGCTCTCTCTCTCTTCTGGGAATGTGGTCCCTCTTACTGTTCCTCTTTTAATGGCTGAAATAAAAGTCTGAGCCTCCGAGTTTATGAATAGACAGAATAACTTATGTGGTTCCTTCATATATTAGGATTTTAAAAATATGCAGTTGTCAATTTTACCCACCTGTTTTACATCAGGGATTTCTGTGGTGTTCCCTTACTTCTCTTGATGTTTAAAAGGTGAATTTTGATGGTTTTAAAAATTGCTTTTTATATAAAATTATTTTTAATCATATCACATATGCTAGAAACACGTTGCATGACCACTTACTGTTCAATGTATGACCAAATATAAAGAAATAAAGAAATAATATATTTCTACATTGTTTATCTGACATTTTTTTTCAGAGAGAGAGAGGAAGCAGAGGGAGAGTGGGAGAAACACTAATGTGAGAGAGAAACTTTGATCAGTTGCAACTGGCCATGTGCTATGTCCGGGAAGCAACCCAGCGACCTTTTGGTGCATGAGAGGACACTCAGCCAACTGAGCCACTCCCACCGGGGCTATCTTGCCACATTTTGAACAGTTAGTCTTTTGAATTTTTCCTATTTACTAAAGAGCAAACATTGGAAAGATGTTGCTTTATAAAATTCTGGTGGACTTTTAAAATATCAACCTTTTGAGATACAGACTATACTCAATGAAATGTACCTATCAAAAAATGGTTCAATGAGTTTTGAAGAACAGATCTACCCATGTAACTTCAAGGTAAAATGTCCTCCAGCCACTTTGTCTCAACCACTGACCTGCTTTCTGTCTCTATAGGCTGGCTTGCCTTTTCTAAATATCCACACAGATACAGTCATACACCACCCAATCTTTTAAATCCGGTTTCTACTACTCAGTGTAGATTTGTGTGCTTTATCCACAATATTACATGTATCGATAGTTCATTTTTGTTTTTTTGCAGTATTACATTGTATGGACATAGCACCGTGTTTATTCATTCACCTGTTGTTGGACATATTTCCAGTTTTTGACTAATATGAGTAAAAATTCTATGAATACTTGTATATAATTCTTTGTGTATTCATATTCAGAACTACTGGCTGAAGCAGTTAGAGAACAAAAGATACAAAGTGATGTTTTTGAGAGCTTCACACTCATGAAATGGAACTACGTCTATATAATAAAAGCCTAATGTGCAAATTGACCAAACAGCAGAACGATGGGTTGCTATGATGTGCACTGACCACCAGGCAGCACACGCTCAAGACAGGAGTTGCCCTCAGCCCACAGACCCCAGGCCGGCCAAGGCAGGTGTGAACAGGGGCTCCCCGATTGCCCTGCTGGTCACCCCACAAATCAGCCCTGATTGCTGGCCAGGCCTAGGGATCCTACCAGGACACAAATTTCATGCACCACGCTTCTAGCTGATAATAATTGTCAACAACATACGCTGGTGAATTCTACAACAGAGGTAACAGTAAAGTATTGCAGAAGAATAGGGAGGAAGCTGTTACATTGGGTAAAATATGTATGGTTAAGAGTGCTGGGCTGTGGGTGCCCTGAAACGGTGCTGCTCCTGTGTTTGGCCGTAGTAGACAGCTGGCGCTCTCACCCATGGTGCCCCCACCGTGTGTTCAGAGGCCATGCACCACATGGTCCTGCCACGCTTCCCAGCACATGGCTCAGCCAGCGAGGGAGCTCCAGAAGGTGCCACCTGTGAAATGGGGACCCCTCTGGTGTGTGAGCTGGCCTGGAGGATGACTGACCACACCATTCCTTGCAACGGACGTTAGCTCAAGACGCTTTCTACTCATCCTTCCTTCCTTGACATTAAGTGAAAACATCAAGATCTTATGATAAGTTAAAAGCTCCACACGAAAGGAACTCAAGGCAGCCGTCCTAGGCTATTGATATCAGATGTCTATTCTTCATTTTTTCAGCAAAATGTAGTCCCAAATGGAGACGGTGACGGTGAATTTTAAATGGTCAGGTTTCCATTTTCTCCTCCTCACAGGGGAGACCCAGGGACGCTTCCGACTGCCCCGCACCTCCTGGGAAGCTGTCCTAGGCCGACCAGCACAAGAGCATTCCTGTCTCCCTGCGAGCGTGACGCTGCGTCTTGGTGATTACCGCATAACCCAACTGCCACATAAATTATCTTCACAAATAAGACTCTGCATGCATATGCAGCGTCCAGAATGGAGCCATAAATTGGTCGTGACTCCTGTCTCCAATGGCGCCACTTCATCACTTCCTGCAGCGAGTCGGGGCCGAGGGCACGTTGGTGAACGCCTTTGTCTAATCTCCTCTCACGAGGCACCTCATATTTCAGCGCGCAACGGGGACCCCGGGCCTGGGAGGGACGGAAAGCTCAGCTTCCTGCATGCCAGTCTTCTTACCTTCCTGCCTACCGCCAACTTAAAAAAAAAAAATCACTGGAGAGAAATGTTAAGCAACCAAACCTTTTGCAAAACATGTCAAGATTAATTGCTAGGTTCACTCGCGAGCTGTGTAGACTGCTTCTTAAGATCCTCGCTGTATTAGGTACAATGATTCATTTTCCCTCTCTTGGCAAAACGTCTGCTTCTTTCGCAGATACCCCCATCAATAACGCGGCCCCGGCGGGCCCTGCCAACACAGAGCGCGCTTGGAAATGCAGAGCATGAAACCCGGCGGGAGCCTCTTGGGGACTTAAGGCTTTAAATGCTTGGTCTTTGGCAGTTCAGAACGTTGATTGCACCAAACAGCATTATAAGAAGGAGCCAAACCCCTACCCTTGGTTTATGTTCAACCAATGGGGAAGCTGTTCATCTGAGGTCCGGGCCTGGCTGCCCACATTTCCCGGCTCTGTGATCTCGCAGCGCTAATCCTACAGTTTCCTGGGCAAACTTGTGAGAGGAGGTGACAGGCCTGGGAACCGGAGGCTGATGGGTCCCGGCGGGTCTGGGCCTCTGGGCCGAAGGCTCCACCTCTGGTGGCTGCTCTCTCCTGGGCTGCTGCAGGCAGGCTGAGCTGCAAGGACAGACGTCAGCCTCGCGTTTGGGACCCGGATGCGTGGAGAGGGAATCTTCCATCTGAGAACAAGAGGGAGAGAGCAGCCAAACCATAAAGCAGGTTTTATTTTGAACCTTCTCAGACAAGATCCATGGTGGATGATGGCAGGCGGGAGCTGAAAGCAGGCCTCCCGCTAGCAATGACGGGGAAGGGTTGTCAAAATGCAAACTCGACACATTCTAGTTCCTTAGAAAAGCAGCGTGCGTTCCGGCCTCGGCCTGTTTCTCAGGACTTTCTCCAGATGGCATTTTCTCGTGTTTTCTCTCTTGGTTTCTCCCTCTGACTTGAAACCCCCATGTCCACCTTCCCTGGGGGAGACCTGGGTGGTAGGACTTAACCAGACACGCAAATCAGTGTTCACTCCCTGCCCTGATGTGCCCCGATCACCTGGCCATCGGCGTCGTACTTCCCACACCGCCTCTCTGGTGCTCTCTATTCTAGCACCTGTTTTGGATTCTCCATACGGCCCTGCTCCCGAGGGCAGAGCATGGGCTGTGCCGAGATGGCAGGAATCGTGCTGGGTCCTGGTGGACATGCGGGGGGATGCTGGTTGGGCGTCCGAGCATCGCTACAGACACGCCTGCGTCTTCCCCAGCCCAGCTCTGGGATTTAAGTCCACAGGAAGAAACTGCCCACCATGCCTCTCCCTTCTCTGGAAACCCTTCTTCCTGCGGCACCCCAAGAGCTCCACGCCCACCAGCCACAGTGGGGACACAGAGATCACCCCACCGATAACATCACGGCCTTGGTGTGATTGGCCTCGAAAAGATTGCCCTGGACTTGAACACACTTGCCATCAGCAATGGCTCCTATACGTAGGTGGAGCGTTAAGTAGGCCCTTTGGCTTTCCCTCCCAGGTGGTGCCCCTGCCTCCTGCTCATCTATCTCATGGCCCACTGACATCTCTACTGACTGTTCCCCGAATTAACCCATTCTGGTCATTGTCTGATAGAGTTTGCTAGGGGGTCGGGGGTGGCGGAATTGAGAAGGAGTGCTGCCTTACGTTTGGGGCCTATCTGTAATTTTGACATTGGCACAGGGAGCAGGCAGTAGCCCCCTAGCCCCTCCGAACAGTCCCAGGGCTGACTTTGAAGGGCTGGGAGGCATCCCACCATACAGCTCGGATGGCACCTGCGTGTTTTACAGCTCAGCAACTCCCTCAGAGGCAGCCCCGGGAGCAAGAGTACGTTAATCAGGCAGCTGTTGGTGCAGCACACAGTGTGGCCAGGTGGATTTTTTCTCTCGCTCGGTAGGGTTCAATATTATTATTATTATTTTTTAAATTATATATATATTGATTTTTTACAGAGAGGGAGGGGGATAGAAAGTTAGGAACATTGATGAGAGAGAAACATCGATCAGCTGTCTCCTGCACACCCCTTACTGGGGATGTGCCTGCAACCAAGGTCCATGCCCTTGACCGGAATCGAACCTGGGACCTTTCAGTCCGCAGGCTGACGCTCTATCCACTGAGCCACACCGGTTTTGGCGGGTTCAATATTATTTAGCGTCAGGACTTGTCCAAAGCAGACTGGCACGGAATCAGAGCTTTCCAGTTTTCAAAAAATAGGCCACACGCGTCTGAGCTCTATTTTGACTTGGACAACGGCGTTCCGGGCTTGCGCTTGGACGCCTGTCGTTAGCGTTTTCAGAGCCAGACCCTCAGCGGTCAATGCTCATGAGTCAGGTCTTCTCACCATTGATTGAACCTCACCTTCATTTGATCTCTTTACGAGCTCCATCGGCATGGAAACACGAGCGCTTACATTTGTGTATTTTTTGGTTAAAAACACACAGCACTTTATAGGACACTCTCCAAACAGAAGCCAAAGTAGCACCCCGTGTGTTCACACCCGGCTTACACGACCCCCCACCCCGACCCCACCCCCGCCATCAGGTGTCTGTTTGAATAATCGCAGTGGCTAGATATTAACAGAAAGAGTCTCATTGCTGTCTTAAAAACGCTATGAGGTTCCCTAGTGTGTACAGAACCATGCTTTGGGGTGAATCCCATTATACAAAGCGGACTATTAACGACAGCACACTCCCCAGACATGGGACACGGAAATTAAAAACGGTGCCTCCTTCTGCTCTGAGCAGCGATTAGTTAAAATCTCGGTGGCATTGGAAGTTTTGTTTCCCAAGTGTCAGCTGTCCCTCCCGTATTCCTGGTGCAGAGCCAGCGTCGTCGGGGGGGAGAGGCGCTGGCAAGCAGCCTGAGCGCCCGCCGGCGGCCGCATTGTTTCTCTGGGCCACAGTCTTAAACAACACCTTAAAGGTCTGCGGGTAATTAGCGCGGCGGCCTTGAAAATATTAATTAAGGAAGGAGCTAATCATTGCTGTGCTTGCGACGGAAAGTGATATAATTAGACTTGAACTGTGAGGTTTTTATTTGAAATTAATTAAGACCTGCACCGAATTCCTTGGCACAGAGGAACTTCCCATTTCTATGACATCTTTACTAGTTAACAGAAATAGAAACAGGAAGATATTTAATTTGTAACAGAAATAGAAATAGAACTAGAAATCTATGCGTACCTACAGATTCTCTTATCTAATTCCATCTCATGCTAATTATTGGTGGGCACCATGCTTTCGTTAGAATAACAACATTTAGCCGAGCTGGTGGAATATTCCTGACAAGAAGCAGATACGTTGGATTAAGCCATTAGAGAGCTACATACTTCAAGCTTATAGACTTTTTCTTTACTGAAGTCTTGGGGTGTTTCCTAAATCATTGTCGATGCATTGTAAGGAATGCTTTGAGTTTCTTTTTCTTTTTTCCCTTCTCAAAGCAAAGGGACCTGACATGGGGGCTCAGGAAAGGTCTCAGCTGAGTAGCGTCACTTTGCAGGCTGGTGCTGACAGCCTGGGCAACAATGGTGGGAGTAGCAGGGGAAGGATGGTGGGAGGACCAGAGGAAGGATGGTGGGAGGACCAGGGGAAGGATGGTGGGAGTACCAGGGGAAAGATGGTGGGAGAACCAGGGGAAGGATGATGGGAGTACCAGGGGAAGGAAGGTGGGAGTACCAGGGGAAGTAAGGTGGGAGTAGCAGGGGAAGGATGGTGGGAGTAGCAGGGGAAGGATGGTGGGAGTAGCAGGGGAAGGATGGTGGGAGTACAAGGGGAAGGAAGGTGGGAGTACCAGGGGAAGGAAGGTGGGAGTACCAGGGGAAGGATGGTGGGAGTAGCAGGGGAAGGATGGTGGGAGTAGCAGGGGAAGGATGGTGGGAGTAGCAGGGGAAAGATGGTGGGAGAACCAGGGGAAGGATGATGGGAGTACCAGGGGAAGGAAGGTGGGAGTAGCAGGGGAAGGAAGGTGGGAGTGCCAGGGGAAGTAAGGTGGGAGTAGCAGGGGAAGGATGGTGGGAGTAGCAGGGGAAGGATGGTGGGAGTAGCAGGGGAAGGATGGTGGGAGTACAAGGGGAAGGAAGGTGGGAGTAGCAGGGGAAGGATGGTGGGAGTAGCAGGGGAAGGATGGTGGGAGTACAAGGGGAAGGAAGGTGGGAGTGCCAGGGGAAGTAAGGTGGGAGTAGCAGGGGAAGGATGGTGGGAGTAGCAGGGGAAGGATGGTGGGAGTAGCAGGGGAAGGATGGTGGGAGTACAAGGGGAAGGAAGGTGGGAGTAGCAGGGGAAGGATGGTGGGAGTAGCAGGGGAAGGATGGTGGGAGTACAAGGGGAAGGAAGGTGGGAGTACCAGGGGAAGGAAGGTGGGAGTACCAGGGGAAGGATAGTGGGAGTACCATGGGAAGGACGGTGAGAGTACTAGGGGAAGGAAGATGGGAGTAGCAGGGGAAGGAAGATGGAATTTGGTGAGAAGAAAACAAGTTTGAAAGAGAAGTCACAGAAGTAGTTAAAAGGGGCCAGAGACTATTGACATCACTCACTCAGACAATTTATTTTAAAAAGAGTGAATTTCTACATCTTTCAAAATTGGTTAAGAATATGGGCTCTGAGTTTGAGCTCAAAGAAGTGCACCAAACACTCCCTCCTACCTGCCGGCTGAACTATTTTTGATCTTGCGTCTCTGACAGGGATGGGCACGTTTTGTTGTGAAGGGCCACGGGGAGCTGATTTTGGTTTTGGGATCCGGTGCCTCCTTCACGAGTCGTCCCCCCACCGCTGCAGCGGGAGGCGGGCACACCACACGCGTGTGCGATGGGCATGCCGAGGATCAGGGACCCTTTAGTCATGGACACTGACCTTCGGCTTTTATATAGTTGCCACGTGTCACAAAAATTCTTTAATTTTTTTTTCTATTTAAAACAAAAAGCAAGCTTAGCTTGAGGACCAGACAAGAGAAAAGCCCGGTTCCCTGGTTTGGCTCGGGCCACAGTTCTCTGAAACCGATCTGTCCAGTGGCTGTCCATTGTGGTCCACGTACCACCGCCCAGCCTCCCGGCCGCCTTCCCCGGGCCTGCTGCCATAGGCATGTGTGTGGGGTGGGGTGGGGGTGGGGACAGCAAGCGGTCCCTCAGGCATCCCGGTCACTCCGATGCACATTCAAGGCAAGAACCGCTGGTCTGTAGACCACGCCGTTTCACTCCTGCACTCCTGGGAGGATGGAGGTGATAATGTCGTGGCCCGGCTAGAATGACATCGAACCAGCGCAGGGTGCAGCACCCGAGAGCCACCCGCCCTAAGGGTGAGGCGAGCTGGCTTTAAATTTCATCGTATTTTTTATCCCTTAAAAGAAAACATGACTGCGTTTGAGAGAATTCCGTAACCAAACTAACAAGAAGGAAACTAAGGCCCTAACCGGTTTGGCTCAGTGGATAGAGCGTCGGCCTGCGGACTGAAGGGTCCCAGGTTCGATTCTGGTCAAGGGCATGCACCTTGGTTGCAGGCACATCCCCAATAGGAGGTGTGCAGGAGGCAGCTGATCGATGTTTCTCTCTCATGGATGTTTCTAACTCTCTATTCCTTTTCCTCTCTGTAAAAAAAAGAAAATCAATAAAATATATTTTTAAAAAAGAAGCAAACTAAGAGAGGTAATTCTAAGCTGGGACTAAATCGATACTACCTGAGGATTAAGAATAGGGCAGGTGTGGGTTTAGGGGGTGAATGGGGGAGGGAGGGGGACATCTATAATACTTTCAATCACAAAGATAAGTTAGAAAAAAAGAAAGTCAACTCTCCGCAGTGTAATAGACAACAGTGTTTTTTGGAAAACAGAACCCCTTCGATGCTAACACGTCCTTTGGCCTGATAGTGGTTAGAAAATGGCAGTAGAGTTTGGGATGTTGCAAATCCTATTAGCAAATTACGTTCTTGCTACAAAAAACAAGATGTGAATTTATGCTTTTACAATGAGACCATCTTCCATGCAGCAGTTCTCGGCTTTCTTGTCTCCATGACTGTGCGGCCCAAGGTCTCCCTGCCCCCCCGCCCTCCCCGACCACTGTCCTTGCTGTCTGGTGGAACTGTGTAGGTGCAAGGGCAAAGGCAAAAATAACGGTACCTCCCCCAATCCTGTCCTTGTGCCTGGTGTGGAACTGATGTCATGGAAACCTGCTTTCTTATGGGAACTCTATCATGACTGCGCTGGGCGTCGGGAAGTATAAACAACTCAAGGAAGCTGGTCCTCGCTGGAAAACACCTCTTACATTTCTTTCATGTTGAGCTCACTGCTGACCGTGAGAGTGCTAGAAACCCCGGGTGAACAGAAGACAGACGAAGTTAAGTGGACATTCTTCACGAGTCCGGACATCACAGCCAGCCCTATCCGACACCATGGCAGGAAGAATGGGAGATTGCCTCTCTTTCGCAATTATCTAGATAACTTTTAAAAATATATATACATATTATCGATTTTTCACAGAGAGGAAGGGAGAGGGATAGAGAGAAACATCGATGGGAGAGAAACATCGATCAGCTGCCTCCTGCACACCCCCCACTGGGGATGTGTCTGCAACCAAAGTACATGCCCTTGACCTGAATCAAACCTGGTACCCTTTGAGTCTGCAGGCCAACTCACTATCCACTGAGCCAAACTGGTTAGTCATAGATAAATAATAAAATATTTTTATTGGTTTCAGAGAGGAGGGGAGAGGAAGAGATAGAAGCATCAATGACAAGAGATAATAATTGTTCGACTGCCTCCTGCACGCCCCACACTGGGTATTGAGCCCACAACCTGGGCATGTGCCCTGCCTGGGAATGGATCCATGACCTCGATACTCAAGCCACCCGGCCAAACTGGCTGGGGTAGATCATGTTTTTTTATTTTAAAATTTTTGCTGTGATGTACCTGGATGGCTATGACTGTGTAGGTTTATCACAATGTTCCACACATACGTTTGCTTTTGCTTCCCTGAGCGGCGCCTCTTTATTGCGGATGCCCATGAGATTTCCTGGGCAACAGCTGGCCCCCTAACACCTTCCTCCCAACCGGGGACTCCGCAAAGGCAGACGAACTCCTCCATAAACTCAAACGAACTGAAGACCAAAACGTCACCAATGCACGGGCCAGTCCCTAGAATGGAACTGCTTTGCTGGGTTTCCCTGTGCGTTGGTGTTTTAATGAAGACCACACGATGGGAGGTTTCTCTGCTGCGGGTACGCCCTCGGTTGCTGCCCTGTGACAGCCTCGGGCTGCAGAGGCTGCTGTTGGGGACGTTTCAGCGAGGATGGCCGGGAAAGCCCACGTGTGACGTCACAGCGCACCTCTGCAGCCCGTTGACGCACCTCCCCAGGACAGGGGTGTTCCTCAGAAAGAGGACATTGGATTTCACTTTTGTATAGTGTGTAACGGTGGAAACTCGAGTGCATTTCTTTGTTAATATATTTTTATTGATTCAGAGGGAAGAGATAAAGATAGAAACATCAATGATGAGAGAGAACTATTGAGGGGCTGCCTCCTGCATGCCCCTTACTGAAGATTGAGCCTGCACTTACCCTTGACCAGAATGGAAGCTGGACCTTTCAGTCCACTGGCCGATGCTCTATCCACTGAGCTAAACCAGGTAGAGCAGTCACCAAGTTTTCATATGATAAAAACCAGACTTTCATGATTTCTTTCTTGGTATTTGTCTTTAGTGAACAACTTGGTTGGTGCATAGCAAAGGCTATTGGAACTCCATCCACTAGCACTCTTCAAGCCTTGCGTTGTAAAGATGGAATGAAATAGAGGAGAGGAAGAAAACTTGTAAACAATGTAAAAAATTCCCAAAGACAGTAACTCTGCCCACGAAGACCACTCAGAAATTAAACCCGGTTAAGAAACTTCCGGAAAGCTGTTGGTGCGGGTTTAAAACCAGGAGGAGATCTGTGGCATTCATTAAGCCCTCGGGGGAAGAAAGATATCTTCTCCCAAATCACAACAACGGAAAGGTATTTCTATTATTTTTTGCAAAGCCTCTTCAAGCACTTAAACTCCATTTCAGATGCATCAATGACTGTGGTGAGCGGTAAATGCTGTGAGGGATGAGTGTGGGAGGTGGGGAAGAGATATCGCTTTGATTTCCAGGGAGTCAAGGTGTTGTTATTCTGCAGAGTACACTTTTGGTAATGTTTCAGTGACCTTGAAAATGTAGACACATTTTCTTTTAGGCTTAAAAGAAACATTTTAAAAATCAACTTCAGGCTTAAATTTTAATAAATGGGATAAATATTTCCTTTGGAAAGAGTCGAAATTATACAAAGATAGGAGATTTTATTTTTTACTGGAGGCCCAGCACACAAAATTTGTGCAAGGGGGTGGGAGGGTCCCTTAGTCTGGCCTGAATGCTTACCAATCTGGGACCCTTTGGGGGATGTCCTACTGCCGCAGTCAGATATTCCTCTTGCAATCTGGGACAGTTGGCTCCTAACTGCTTACCTGCCTCCCTGCCTGGTCGCTCCTAACCACTCTGCCTGCCTGCCTGATCACCTCTAACTGCTCCCCTGCAGGCCTGATCACCCCTAACTGCCTCAGCCTCGGCCTTTGCCACCGTGGTTTTGTCCAGAAGGATGACCGGAAGATGTCTGGTCAACTGCGTCTAATTAGCATATTACCCTTTTATTGGTATAGATTTTATTTTTGGGTTTGTTTTCCATTGATTTTTAGAGAGAGTGGAAGGAATGGGGGGGGGGAGAGATATAAACATCAATGTGAAAGAGACATCTATTGGTTGCCTCCCCGACATCCCCGGACAGGGGCAGAGCATGGAGCCTGAAATGGACATACATGCTCTTGACCAGAATCAAACCCAAGACCTTCAGTCCACTGTCCGATGCTCTAGCCCAAAGCTAGGAGATTGGAAAGTAGGCAACCAGATTCTGTGGGTCCTGGGGAAGCTCCCCTAGACAGCTGCCCGCCGCTGCGGGCTGTGTGAGGAAGCAAGAGCCTGGGCTGCTTGTGGAGGGGTCAGAGCCTGAGCATCCAACAGGCTGTGTCACCGGGGGGAGCCCTCCTGAGTTCACCGTGTTCACCGAGTCCTCGGGGAGTGTGGGCAGAAGCCCAGACCCACTCCCCAGCAAAACACTCGAGGCCGGGGCCACCAGAGAGCCAGTGTCATTCTGACACAGACCAGCAAGCTCCGATCAGAAAGGTGGAAAGGGATTGGAAATGGTGTGGGAGGCAATGAGAAGAAAACAAGGATGGAAGCGAACCAACATCAAACTGGATTCTGCAGGAGGAGTGAAAAGGCACATCCTCCCTCTGCTAAGTCTATCCTGAACCTGCGACCACATCTCCACTCACAGGCACAGACAACCCAAACCCGTGATCCCCAGCCCTTCCCGGGCTCCACCCAACTCCAAAGCACTTCCTCCTCTTTGGATTGTTCTCCGGTTCAAACAGGATTTGGAGTTGCTTATGCCCCAGTTGTCATGCCCTAAAGCAGCTGCAGCTTTGAGGTTGTTGGTCTTCCGTGCACCCACCCAGCCCACTGTCTTCTGTGTGGACCTGGCCAGAGGCGGGCGACCGTCCACCTCTGCTCCCTCACCGTGTTTTGCTGATCAAACCAGTCTGCTGAGGCACCTCTGTGTCCTTAACTCACCGTGCAGCGAAGTCGGCGTGGCTCAGTGGTGAGCGTCGACCTATGAACCAGGAGGTCATGGTTCGATTCCCCATCAGGACACAGGCCCGGTTTATGGGCTCCATCCCCAGTGCAGGGCATGCAGGCGGCAGGGATCAGTGGTTCTCTGCCATCATTGAGGTTTCTCTCTCTCTCCCTCCCCTTTCCTCTCTCTGAAATCAATAAAAATTATATTAAAAAATAATACACACACACACACACAAATCCAATAAAAAAAAAAAGTGCCTTGTAGACATGCTGGGCTGTTCTAATGGAGAAATAATTTCATGTCCAGTGCTTTCACTTATTTATTTTTTAAAAATATATTTCATTGATTTTTTACAGAGAGGAAGGGAGAGGGATAGAAAGCCAGAAACATCAATGAGAGAGAAACATCAATCAATTGACTCCTGCACACCTCCTTCTGGGGATGTGCCAGCAATCAGGGTATAAGCCCTTGACTGGAATCGAACCCAGGATCCTTCAGTCCGCAGGCTGACGCTCCATCCACTGAGCCAAACCAGTTAGAGCACATTCAGTGCTTTTAAATCACACCACATATTTTGTTTGGTGATGTTGGTGTAGTGAACCTGCACAGAATCAAGGTAAGAAAGGTCTGGTAAAACACCCAATTTGCAGAAAAGAGAGGACACGCATAGCTTATAGTTTTAGCTCCTCAGGACTTAAATTTATCATTAAATAAGATCAACGATTTTGGAAGGTAGTCTCCTTGGAAAATAGAAATCTGCATCTAAAAATGGACAAGAAGAAAAGGAGAAGAAAAAGAAAAGAGAAAAAAATAAACAAATAAACTTGTATTAAAGATATGGAACAAGAAACCCTACTGTATTGAGAAAAATCTCACAGGAAATCAAACACTGGCTCTAGGAGTGGCAGCTTCTGAAACTTGCTCCAGGCGTTACCGAGTGGCTGTGTCCCTGGCAGGGCCTGAGTCCAGCGTGCCTGTGAGTTTCCACACCAGGACATTTCCGGGTTCCCTGCCACCGTGTTAATGGAGAACGGGAGGCCCTCTCCCCCTAAGGACCCAGACGGTCAGGTGTTTAGTTCTTCCATCTCCTGCTCTCAGAATGACCGCGTGTTTCTGCCTGATGCCGTCCCTTACAGCGGCAGAGCTATGGCTCCTCGGCCTGGCTGGGCTGCTTACGGTCCACCTTACTCTGTCAGTGTGCCTGAGCAGGAAGATCACCCTTTTTTAAATTTGGAATTTTGGTTGTTTTTATATTTCCTTAGAACACTCATTTCCAGTTTATGAATGGGGTTTTTGTGCAAAAGAAAATCGTGAATTGTTTGGTAGGAACTCACACTATACATAGCTCTCCGCAGGAGAGGAAGGGTCTAGATTGTTGGGCCAGTCTGCCCAATCCGTCATCACATTGCAACTGAAATAACGTTCATCGAGCCACAAAGGCCGACTGGGCCTGGGGTCCCATCCCTCCAATGTGACTTCCCTCTTCTTGAGCTTCTTGAGTTTGAGGGTGGCGTATCATGAAGGAGCCCGTGGCTGGACATGTTAAGCTCCCAGGCCACCAAAGGGGTCCTCCAGTGGCTCAGATGAAGTAGGGGAGGGGGGCCTGGGACAGGCCTTGGTCCAGGATACTAAGCCTAGGAAATCGAGCAGGTAGACAGAGCACCTGCAGCCGTGATGAGCACCCTTTGTCACTCAGCCCACGCCCTTCTCTGATCCACGTGGGTCTGAGGAAGTCACCACAGTCTCCCTGTCATCCACGTGAGAGTTGGGTCTGTGTGTTTACCTGTCCCCGGATCCCGGGCCCTTGACCCTGGCAGAGACCCTATTGCAATAGTCAGTGAAAATACGGCCTCTGTTCTAGCAGATGAACATCTAGTAGGAATCAGTAAATGGGGAGACAACGAAGTTAGCCACCTCTCAAAAACAGTAATTTAAGTAAAGTTGAAGGGACAAAGGAAGCTTCCCTTCGCCCCAAACTGCAAGGAGTCAAACAGCTAGCAGCACTCAGCGGATGATACCGATGGCCTGTAACTCTTGATCAAAGCAGTTCATTTTCTTATGTGTCAGTTTTCTTCTTTCCAAAATTGCTGATGAGATTTCACCATTGTTAAGCTACAGCCTGGCTACACCCCATGTGTACACACCAACGAGCTGTACACCGAGCGAGAGGTAGGAAAAAGGACGTGAACGCATTTCGCTGGCTCTTCCCGGCTTGTCTAAACCCCCAGAACACCCCCACGGGCCCGGAATCCAGCTTTATGACACATAATTGAGCCGTAAAGAGGACATCTGAGGAGCAAAGAACAAAGAAGGAGGGGAAGCTTCCAACTGGTGAGTGAGCAGAATTAAGGACGCCCCTAAGTAGATTCCTCCAGCTCTTATTTTTAGGAACTCTCTCTCCTCTCCCATTTCTGCCTCCCTCTCTAGCACTCAGTAGAAGCTCCGTTCGCGGGACAGGGAGAGCGAAATAGAATGTATCCGGTAAAAATTACAGAAACGGTTTAAGGAAGGTAAACATAAACACACCGTTTGGAATTAGGTAAGCAGACGAGAACCGAGAGCTAACCACTTCCCACGGGTGTGCGCGGTTTAGAGGGAGGTCGCCTTTACTTCGTGTGAGCAGCAGCGAGAGTCAGAGGCCGTCTCTCCCGGGAGTTACAGGGTGCTGTGAACATGGAGACACCGGCCAGCACCGCAGGGACCTGTCAAGTCCCCATGAGCAGACAAAAGGAAACCTGGGAGAAAAAGGTCAGCAGGGAAAGGACTTTTTAAGGGGCCACTAAGTAATTTTTAAAACCCCGTTTTGAAATCTATTAAATGCAAATGTAGTGCATTTGGCTTTTATAACTACGCCATGTGTACTTTTTTCTGATTTCTAGAATCAAACTGTGAAAGATAATATAATGCTGAGAGCAGTAGGAGATTGTTGCTGGTGGGGAAATGTGGTAAAGTTTTCTAACAGAGACGCTGGAGCGAAAGCAAATGCAGCCAGGTGGTTCAGCTGAGGTTTTATACTGAAGAAGGACCCAGTTAAGTGGGTGCCATTTTACTGTTTTTAATGGATGACCTGAGATGCAATCGAATGACAGAATGCAGGTAGGATAGCGGACTGTATTTGATTTAAAGAAAACTGTTATAAAATCACGATTATAATTCACTTTAGTAACTTCGATTACTCTGCAGCTGTTGGATAATTCTACGGTGATCTGCACAACAAATGGATGTAAAAATAAACCGAGATGGCTAAAGAACTCACAGCATAACCTTAAAATACTTGACTAGTAAACATTTGATTTTAACCTATCAAAAGTAACGTAAATATTATTAATTTTTGTCATACTCTACAGTGACCTATCAAAATACAAAATGCACCTTTGTGATTTTAAAATCTCGTACATTGTCATTTTCATATCTTCATTCTCTCCTCCAAGTATTTTGAAAAGGGTCAAAATAGTTGTGTGTTTAACAGTTAAGTAAAACATAAAGAAAGAACATATCGCTAAAATGTATTTTATCAGAATTTATATTTGCGCCCCTCCATAACACACAGTTTGAGCTATTTCCTTGATCCTATTAAAATGGAATGTCACAATTATATACACTGAAGCTAAGCAAGGTGAGAGTCATAGAGAGTTAAGTTTCCCATAGGATTGCTACCGATCAGGAAGTTCCATCGTTTTGAGCTTTAATATTCTGCAGACAGCACACACTAGGAAATCTTCTTGGGCTTCGGAAAACAGTTACCCTTATTTTAATAGAATTCAGTTGTAAATGATGAAAATTTCAACCAGTCATTTGGGGTAGAAACTTTATCTCACACAGCGTGTCTATGGGTAGCTAAGGTTAATTCCCCCGCTTTGAAAACCGAACATGTTTGAACAAGCTACTTTACATCTTAATTTTCAAATTACAATAATGGGATCTCTTGTCCGCCTTAATGCCCATTATTTCTGTCTGAATTAACTTGCAATCTTTCCTGACACAGGGAAAACGGGGGGTCCTCGGCGTGCTGACAATGACATTGTTCCGGCTGTCAGAGTCACAGGGCCTCTCTTTGTTCCCAACGGGCCAGGACCAGCTTTCTGAACTTGGGTTTCTTCCGACTCACTTGTCTTAAGTCTGAGACCACCTCCGGCATGGTGACCAAACTCTCCTGCTTCCCCCCGAGCTCAGGAAAAGGCCAGGGACCTGGCCACGGTGGAGGAATGTGTACTTGCACCAGAGAAACTGGGCTGGGTGGCTGCGCGCTGTTTCGGAAGAGGAGTCCCTCTCCAGCTCGCCACCCTCTGGGACGGGAGCTGGACAAGCGTGTTTCCCGGGTTTGACGATGACATGACCCCAGAGCCAGGATCAGACAAGAAGCGGAGCCTCCCTGAGCGCTGTTGCCTGTGGCTCCCCTCGCCTCTCTCCTCCCTGCATCCCCTTGTTCCCTATTGTGCCTTCACCTGTCCCCCGCACCACCCCACTCCTTCCCTTTCAAAGCGTTTTCTTCCATCAGCGCGGGAGCCGGGAGCCAGGAAGGACAGCCTGCGCCTGCTGCTCCCAGCAGGGCTTCGGCAGGGTTTCTGGAACAAAAGCAGCTCTGTACCTGCCCAGCGGCCCGGGAGGGGACAGGCGATGGCCCGATTGTGGAGGCGGTGACACAGCCCGCCCGGCCCGCCCCGGCCCGCCCGCCGGCTGTAATTCCAGCACCATCGCCGCGGACACTGCGGGGCCAGCCCGGCCAGGCCGTCAGAGTGCCCCGCACCCACAGAAACCTGATCCCCGAAGCTTCAGGCTGCACAGACATTTTGTGCAAAAAAAGAAAAGAAAAAAAAAAAAAGAAAGAAAGGGGGGGGGGGGAGAGAAAGAGAGAGAAAGAGAGAGAGAGGTCATCTCTGAAACCGCACACAGGCAAACTTGCCACATGCCCGGTTTTAGCGTTTGAAGAAGGCCTTGAATCTGAAACATCAAATCCCAAAAGGAAGCAAGAAAAGCAGCTGGAGAACACGCACAGAATCGGTGCAGTCAGTTCTGTTTCTGAGCAGCGACCCCCGGCAGGTGTCAGTCACATTGCTGGCTGGACTGTCGCGTTTTCCGACGGGAGGGAGCATCCATGTTTGTGTTTGAACCCGGGCACTCCCTGCCCTCGTTTTTCCAGCGCATAAAATCGCGCCCTTTCATTCTGTAAAAGCACCAATAAGTTGTCAGGGTTCTCTCTTTCTTCCTCTGTGCTTTGGGTAAGAATATTGACCCATTATGTGTGATATTTATCTTGGCTACAAAACACAGCTGATTATTCTTTTATGTGTGTGTCTGTGTGTACTAATATGTAAATAATAATTCAATATTTGCTGTGGTCCACTTCTAAATCAACCATCGATCTTTCTAGCTGTCATTTATCTTTCACCTATGCATCAGCTATCTACATCTCTATATTCCTTTTATAAATATAAAATACCGATTTTTAGATTCCCAGGAGGAAAGATGCTATGGGCAGCAACAAAATGTATTTGTTTGTTCATTATACAGAGGCAACTGGCTTGGCACAAGTGCTTCTTTTTTTCTTAACTTGGTGTTTTGCTGAGAGAATTCGAACTGCATTATGTCACCTTTCAGTGGAAGGGAACCCTTCTGTGAGGCGGGTGCGCTGCCTTCACCTGTCAGTTCCAGCACGCGTGTTCCTCTGGCCGCAGGCTCTTTCTGGGAGCAGGCCTGCGTGCGGGAAACAGTGGGATGTTGAAACTGGATAAAGTCTTAAGGGACTCCCTGTGAGAGGCTCGCTGATCCCCGGACCGCTGGCCCCCCCGCAGCAGGCCTTTTGGAGGCAACACGGGCACATCCGATCGGGCGCCCAGCGATGGACATGGGTGTGTTTGAGGCCCGAGCCTCCTCGTTAGCCAGGGGACGGCCTGTGGGTGCTGCTGTGGCCCGGCTTCTGGCCGGAACACCTCAAATAGTTGGGAAAATACCCCTACACCCATCGTCCCCACCCCAGCCAGCCGAACTCGGTGGTTTCCCTGGAGAGAAGAAGAGACCTTGCCTTGGGGAGTTCACAGGGTTCCGGTGAGCGAGTGTCCACCAAACAGCACCTCGTGCCATCCTCGATGGCGGTCAACTACGGATTTCTACAATCTCTTTCGGTTCCTCCCCCCTTCATCCTTCCCTGTATCCGTGTGTGTGCTCAAGTGTTCATGTGTGTTCATATGTGTGGGTGTGTTTGTGTGTGTTTATGTGTGTTTGTTCGTGTGTGTGCTCATGTGTGTGTGTGTGTGTATGTGTGTGTGTGTGTGTGTGTGTGTGTGTGTGTGTGTTCTTGTAACCAGACCTCTCAGGGCTCCTCTGTCACTTTTCTGCCCCCTCTACTCGGTCCCGGGGTGACTGGAAGGAGCAGCTACCTGTGTCCGGAGTGGGGAAACGGGCAAGATCCCTCGCCGTCTGACAGTCTCTGCCCAGGGCTCAGCAGCTTTCCTGTGTTTCTGACCCTGGCCCGTTTTCCCCAGCTGTTTGTCTTTGTCCTCTCTCCCTCCCCGCTTCCTCTCCCTCCCCTCCCCTCACATCGCTGGGGACACTGTGCAGGCTGCGGATGGAAGGGGCCATAAGCAGGATGCAGCTCCCACCCCCGGAGCTCAGGGCCTGGAGGGGGGACCCCGGCAAAGACTCAGGGTTTGCCTCCCACCTTCCCTCCCACGGGCCGATCACAGCCAGGCTGCCATCCCCCCCTGCCCCCCCGGCCCCTCTGCCAGCGGACACGCAGAAACCAAGGACGCAAAGGGAACGGATACTCTTTCAAAGGGCTGCTCGCCTCCCCGGCTCTCCCATTTTAACCCTTGTCTTCAAAAGTGGGGCGCGTTGTGAGGATTGCTGTCAGCGCAGAGCACAGATGAAAGGGAGAGAGGAGTTATGTTAGAGAACCCGGCTCAGGTCAAGCAGTGACGGCACACGTATTTACACTGAGGTTGGCCTCCTCTCCTTGGTCCGGGTTCTATACTGTGAACCCACCAGGACTCCAATGTGCAGAGATCCATTATAACTGTACAAGTTACTATGTTCCCCACGTTTATCAGTTTTATTGTTTGCTTTCTAGAAAAGAAAAGCAAGCCACATGATGATTTACATGCCAATAAAGACTCATCATAAAACAACATAAGCGTTAAAATATCGTTTTCTGTGTTACTAATATATTCTGTTTGTTTTTTTTTTTACTAATATATTCTTGTACAAATTAGAGGTGATTCCAGTTTCAGAAAATTAATACCCTGGAGCTAGCCCACCTCCTTGAGGATATTTCTGTGGGCACTAAAGCCCACCATTCAGACACGTTTGCTGATAACATCACCAGCCCCACATAAACAAAAAGAAAGAAAATAGGAAGAAAAGAATAAAAGGTCATTTTATTTCTAGCACTCAGAGATAGCCATTCTTTGATTCTTTTTTTTTTTTTAATAATCCTCACCCAAGGCATGTTTTTATTGATTTGATTTTTTTTTTGAGAGAGAGAGAGAGAAAAAGAGAGAAATATTGATGTGAGAGAGAAACGTTGATGGTTGTCTCCCGAAAGGGCCCAAATCTGGATCGAAGCCACGGCCTGGGGGTGTGGCCTGGTGGCGAATCGAACCTGCGACCTTCTGGTGCGTGCACGGGACGACATTCCACCCAGCTCGCCACGCAGCCAGGGTAGACGGTGCTTCTTCACATCTGCTTCTGACTTTTTCTAGCCAGAGTTCCTTGTTTTTCCACAACTGAGGTCAGAGTGTACACAGCAGCTTGAAACCATTTTACCTGAACTGCATGACACAAATGATTAAAATTCACTAAGAGGATGATGCTTAATGTATAGAAATAAGTTTTATTTTTAAAATTTTTTCCATTTTTTAAATTAAGGTATTACATGTATACATATCTTCCCATTGTCCCCCCACCCCATCCCATACCTGCCCTCACCCTCAGTGTCTGTGTCCATTGGTTATGCTTATATGCATGCATTCAGTTGATCGCTTATCTCCCCCACCCCTCCCTAACCTTCCCGCTGTAATTTGACAGTCCGTTCGATGCTTTACTGCCTCTGTACCTATCTTTTTGTTCATCAGTTTATAACGTTCTTTATTATCCACAAATGAGTGGCATCCTGTGGTATTTCTCTTTCGTTGACTGGCTTATTTCACTCAGCATAATACTCTCCAGGTCTATCCATGTTGTTGCAAATGGTAAGAACTCCATTTTTTTTTTTTACCGCAGTGTAGTATTCCATTGTGTAGATGGACCATAGTTTTCTGATCCACTCACCTGCTGATGGGCACCTAGGCTGTTTCCAAATCTTCGCTATGGTGAATGGTGCCGCTATGAACAGAGGGGTGCACATGTTTTTACCTTTTAGATGCCTGCTTTGCGTGGATGTATCTCGTCTCCTTTCTCCTTCTATCCTGTAATGTCTTCTCTCTGGGCGCTGGCCCCTCCAGCCCCAAGCTCCCCTTTCCCTGCCTTGTCCGTGCCTATGGAGGGCCCTCGGGAGGACACACAGGCATTTCTTTAATGATCGTCCGCTGAACTCGAGGCGGCAGGCAGAGCCGTGCCCTGGGGACACGCTTCACCAAAATGGCTGACGCCTTATCAGCTTGACCTTCTCCTTTGCCCAGGTGTCCTAGGGAGCAGGTATGGATATGTAAATCCAGTCTAGCCCCTGAAATGAGGAAATAAGACCTGGGTCCACCCAAGGTCCTTTTATGCTAAGTTTTTTTTTTAGTAACAGGACAACCCCTTTGTATTTTGGAACATAAAATAAACTTGCTGTAGGGACACCAGGTCCCTGTCCTGTCTCTCCAGGAGAGAGAAGACAGGTTCCCACCCAGCACCCAGCTGTCTTCTATCCCCTCTTCATTTTTCCTAACCCCCAGCTGCCTCCATTCCGAACCCTTTCCATCTCTCTTCCCATGCTGGACGCGGAAAAGGAAGATCCCCGCCATATTTGGGCCCCCCACCTCCGTGCCAAGCCTGGCGCCCCCGCAGCGCCCCTCGTGGGCTTGTCCGCCCTCCTCTGGGCCACTGGAGGTGTGTCCCCCGCAGACTCGGCCAGGAGGTCTCCCTTCCGACAAACTCCCCAGTGCAGTGTCCCCTCTGCTCCTGCCTGCGCTGAGTGCACATGGATGATGGATCCATCACACGCTGGGCATGGCATGGGCCCAGGTCAGAGGTCAGAGGTCAGAGGCAGGAGCACTGCCTGCGCCCCAGGTCTAAGGGGCATGTCCAGGCAGAGCGGCCTCTGGAGGCACCCCCTGTGGGGATAGTCCTTGCTGGTCCTGCGAGCAGAGGGCCCGAGGCAGCTGCCTGGCTGGATGCTCCTCTGCAGGCCGTGGGGCCACAAGTGGGGTGCAGGCAGATGCAAACCTGATGGGGGTTTCCAAAGAGACTCAGTGGGAGGAAGAGACTGTAGGCGCCCAAGAGCAAAGCACTTGTTTGTGGAGCGCCCCACTGTGTCCGGCCGCCCCTGTCCTGTCCCGGGAAGGAGACTGCTGGGCAATAGAGCGATGTGCACCCCAGAGGCCCGAGGGCCTGGCTGGGGAGGCCACCCTGCAACCAGGAGTCAGATGCAGAGGGAAACGCACCGTGGGGCCAGCCAGCGCCTGGCTGAGGTGTGGGTGCAGGTGCATGGGGAGCGGGCAGGGGCAGGGACAGCTCACATCAGCGGAGCCCAAGGCCTGGCCAGTGGGAAACCGGAGAGGGCAGCCCCCTCCCGCCAGCCCTTGAGCCCACTGCCTCCTGGGGGGTCCCCAGTGAAGGCCGCACTCCTCTGGAGAGGGCAGTAGGGGTGAGGGTGGGGACACGGGGCGACACGTGGGAACGACCTCCTTCTACCCTTGAATACCGTCCAGCACTCATGCCGGGGTCTCACAGATGCCTAATGAGTCCCTTATGTACCAAACTCAGGCTCCTGGGAGGCCCGGGCAGGCCTGGCCCACTCAGGCAAGGGACAAAACCGTCCCCGCAAAGCAGGCCGACCTCGCCCCCAGGAGCTCCGTGTCCACGGCACGAGGACTCAGGCACAGAGGCTTCCATTTCATTCGTCAGCACACCACGGCTCGCGAGCCACAGGCGGCTCTTTGGCCCCTGGAGCGTGGCTCTTCCACAAAACACCGCGGCCTGGGCGAGTCTATGTTGAAGAAGTGGCGTTAGAAGAAGTTTAAGTTTAAAAAAAATGTGGCTCTCCAAAGAAATGTCAGTCGCTGTCCTATTGCTATGTGGCTCTGTTGGCTGATGAGTTTGCCGACCACTGCCTTAGCCTGCTGTCTCAGCGTGCAGTCTGCTTTGGAATATCATAGCCCCGGTTTTGCTTTGTTTTCATAACAAGCCCTTAAAAATGTGTGTGAACGGGGTGGGGGGTGGGTGGTAGTAGTCAGTTGGGGAAAAAGAAGACACGTAAAACCTTAGGCAATAAACACAAAACAGGAGGAAAAAGAAAAGAGTAAATCCGCTCAGAAGAAAAAAACAAAACCAAAAAACGTGGACAAGCAAGCAGGTCTGTCATGTAAATAACCGAAGGTGTTACCAACGATCCTTTTTGGGTTTTGTTGTGGGAATTGATAATGGAAATGTGCAGGGACTTTTCCAAGTCGCTGGGCCAGGTGGCTTGCTCTGGAACCCCAAACCGTTCACTCACATCTGGGGTGTGCGTGTGCATTTTATAGACACGCAGTGCAACTTATTGGGAACTCCAGTCCTAATGCTCTTTACTTGTACCTGACAACGAAGCATAAAATGAAGATTGATCATTATTTTGAACTTGCTGCTTTAATAATTATTAGGAAGCTCTTAATGTATTAAAATAGCGAATAAAAGATTGTTTTCACTGACAATAAATATAAAACCTAGATTTGGTAAAAAAAAATGTAGTCTTTCAAAACTAATGAGATGCAAAATGCTACTTCTACCCTACTATTGACAGATCAGAATCTTTCTTTTTTACAACCTAGATATGTGCCAGTGACTGGGAATTGAACCCTTGACCCTTCCATGCATGGGCTGACACTAACCACTGAGCACACCAGCCAGGCCAACAGGTCAGAATCCTCATCCAGGGTGTTCAGCCTGGCTGGGACTCGCCCTCTGTGCTGGACACAGGCGGGAGAGGGGTATTATTCAGTCGACAGGAAATGGACGTGGCATTTCAGGCACTCCTGTGAGCATCATAAATGTATCCAAAGTGCTTCCATCCATTTCTCACTTCGATTCTGTGTGTGTGGGGTTTTTTTTTTTTTTTACATCCTAAAGTAGGCGAATTTTCTATAATAATAATTAGAAAATGGACAATAATTAGAAAATGAACAGCAGCCATCTCTTTTCCAATGCCGTCTTCACTCCCGAAGATGGCTTAATCACCGGAGTACCCACTGTGAGTAGCCTTTGCTGTTTCAGAAGGAACGGCCCCACATTTTATCTTTACAGCCACCCCAGGAGCCCGGCGGCATTACCTTCATTTTATAAGTAACAAAACTGGGCCAGAGATATTAGGGAACGGGTCCAATGGGAGGAAGACATGACAAGAAGTGGATCAGTCATCATAAAATGAGCACATGAAAACCATTTATTTTGCTCATTTTCTGGCCAAACGCGGTACTTCTAAGTGTTTTGGGAAAATGCCTATGACCTGTGTCCATTAATGACTCATTTGAATGACCTGTGTCCATAATGACTCATTTGAATGAAGGTAGAGAAACTGTTCATGTAATATACATCACTCATCATATTAAAAGCATAAAATAATGTAAAAGTGCAAGTGAGAGGAATGAATTAGGAGGGTCTTCGGCCGCACAATGCTCTATAGTGCCGTGATGCTACTGACGTTAACACCAGGGGTGCTGCATTCTCTGAGAGCAGGAGAGGTGTTGGGTGACTGCATTTGAGTCCCTGGAAGTTTATCCTATCTAATAAAGAGGGAATATGCTAATTGACCCTCACACCTTTGCAAAGATGGAAGTGCCCAGAGCCAATAAGGAGGGAATATGCTAATGGACCACCCTGTCCTCAAAGATGAAGGTGCCCACAACCACAAGATGGCAGCACCCAGTCCCCTCAGCCCCGCTGGGGTGGCAGGCCTCTGTGCACCTGCCTCTGGAGTCCCCCCAGTTCCCTCAGCACCCCAGCCACACATGGCCAGCCCAAGGAGCAGCCAAGCCTCAGATGGTGGCTACTCAGCTGCCTAGGGCTGCTCGAGGCTCCGGCAACCAGGGCTGGCCGAGGCTTGCGCTGTTGGCAGTGGCAGCAGCAACAGCGTTGCCTTCCTCTGATCGCCGGGTCACCTCCCGCCCCTAAGGGCTCCCAGACTGTGAGAGGGGGCAGGCTGGGCTGAGGGACCTCCCACCCCTCCACCCGCCCCCCCGGCTCCAGCGCATACATTTTCATGCACCGGGCCTCTAGTTATAAGCTAATAGTAGAAAAACCAGGAAAAAAGAGCAGATAGCAGAGGGTCTTGGAGCAGCTGGTGGGATTCACAGAGAGGCAATTTCCTTTGTAATTCCTAATTTCATCATCAATGAAATGAAAAAGACAGCCAGTGAAACACCACTACATTTGTACTAAGCAGATGATAACCCCTAAGGATAGTCTAAGTATTGGTGACTCTCAGCATCGATAATATTACGTGTCATCTTCTGGTTAATACCAAGAGCGAAACGGAGGATTTCCCAATTATACCGACGTTTCATCTTTTTTCAGAATTCTTTCACAAGAAGTATCTCATATGTTCTTTCAAATCTTGTGATTTTTAAAAAAATATAAAAATCTGTAACCATAGTTTCAAATAAGTACAAAAGATTATTTTTTAATATGTTCTTATTGATTTATGAGAGAGAGAGAAAGAGGAAGGGAGAGAGAGAGAGACACGAATTGTCTGCCTCCCACACGCACCCCGCCCAGGGACCAAACCTGACACCTGGGCATCTGTCCTGACCGGGAATCCAACCAGTGACCTTTCCAGTGCAGGGAGCACTGCTCCACCACCCTAGTCACGCTGGCCAGGGCACGAAAGACGACTTAAACACACCAGCTGTTCAGAGAACCTTTCTCAATCGGGAGTTCTCAAGCCAAGGTAGAAAAACGATTCCCTCCGCCACCCTGTTCTCTTCCCTCAGAGGGCACTGGAAACACACGGGGGGCAGACCTTGAGGAGAGGGAGAACGCGATACCTCACCGCCGTGTGATGCAAGGTGATACTTTCTAGGTTGAGGTTTTATTTTACAGCCGACCTACAGCACATATTCCCGCAGGCGTCCCGCTGACCTACCCCAGGAGGTGGGGGATATCTGCTAATGAGGTAGGAGCGGTTTCAAAGAGAGAAAGATTTAAAAAGAAAACAATTTGCCTACATCTTTCAAGCCCCAGGGCAGCCACCAGTTACAGGAATGGGGATGAGCTATGCAGGCCAAGGTGTGTCAGCTTGCTGCTAAAAATGGAAGCTCCTTTGGCTGAAATCATTTTTTTTTCTTTTCATTTAGACTTTCTTTCAGCTTTCATGGGAAGAAATCCGAATGCAAGTGTTGAGCAAGGATTTAAACTTAGACAGCCGACATGTGACTTTTTTCTTCCTTTATTTTTATAGAATGATAGTTATACAGAAAGATATTATTTAAAATGTCTATTAATTGATTTATTCTCCAGATAGTTTGTCTATGTCCTAGTTAAAAAGTAGCACAAGTGAAATAATAATTTCTCAAAACCGGAGTTTGGACCATTATTTGCTTGAATTCTACCAGTAACCTGGGTTATTACCATAGAAAATAAAGTATTTTGGAAGATGCTATAGGGTAAATTTTTCTTAAGGTTTTGAAAAAAAATTTTTTTAAACATATTTTATTGATTTTTTACAGAGGAAGGGAGAGGGAGAGAGAAACATCCATCAGCTGCCTCCTGCACACCCTCTACTGGGGCTGTGCCTGCAACCAAGGTACATGTCCTTGACCAGAATCGAACCTGGGACCCTTGAGTCCACAGGCCGATGCTCTATCCACTGAGCCAAACTGGTTAGAGCAAGTTTTTCAAATTTTAATGGCATTAATGAACGTGCCTTTTGTAATTACTCTTAGGATCCCATGATATTCAACATTATTTACAACCGGGACTTGGTCTTTAAAATGTGCTGAGACAATGTTAATTGGAAGTCACCTCTGGCCGACCTGCCCACTGGGGTAGTCTGTGAGGGACGTGACTCAGGCCATTGCAGGTCTTTGCATGTCAGTCTTCTTCACTGCCCAGTCATGTCACTAAGAGCCCTTCCCTATATCACAAAATTTGAAAGGACATATGATTTATACTACTTACGACAGAATTCTGAAAAAGGTGATGAGTTTATATATATATATATATATGATCTCATTGTGAAATCATTGATTTAGCTCTTTGTGTTAAACAGAAAATGACATATAGTATCATTGATGCTAAGTGTCAGCAATACTTAGTATTTATTTAAAACTAAACTTATACTTAGTTGTTGTGAAGGCCTGGAAACAAGGTGGTGGCGTGTGATTGATCCTCGATGTCGGGAAGAAGAGAGTTGAAATTCGGGCAGTGCTACTTGGTAGGGAAGCGATCTGGGACAGCTTTTCTCTTGACTAAGCCCCAGTTTCCTCACCCACAAGCAGGGACGGTGAAGTTTATCTAAGTGGCTTTTACACCTATTAATGAGGCTCCGTGCTGGCCATTATAAGTACCGACTACTTCCAGGATAGGTATGTTTAGGATGTTGATTTATATACATGCACAGCTATTATTTGACCAACGTCTGATAAGGTGGCTTGATTAAAAAAAAACCAACAAAACAACTATGTAATCCTCATGGTAGTCTGAACGCCCTTAGATAAAATGCCTAAAACAATGAGGATAGCAGCAGTATTTAGTTTTCTATTCCCTAAGAGAGAATGATTTAGAGTTGACATATCCCAATGTTCGCGGTACTCTGCTGTAGACTTCTACTTTATTTATTTTTTAAATAGTTTATCGATTTTTAGAGAGAGACAAAAGGAGAAGAGAGAAAAGCTGATGTGAGAGTGCAATGTGGATCAGCAGACTCCTGCACGCCCACTACCTGGGACCCACAACCGAGTCATGTGCCCTGACCAGGAATCAAGCCAGCGACCTTTGGCGCACAGGATGCCACCCAACCAATAAAGCCCTACCAGCCAGGGTGGGATGCAAACTTTAAAGCAGTCAGATACTTAGCTAGAACGTGACTATACGGAATAACCGCATTATTTTCCTGGAGATGAACTAAATAACTCTTCTATTCTGTGTCTGTGCTAATTTCTGCGCAGCATACATTTTTAGTCTCTAAGCTTTTTAGAATTGAAGTTTTTTACATGTATTTACTGTTTGTACAAACGAACAAAATTATGATCTATCTTATATCATTATTCAGGACTAGAGGCACGGTGCATGACACTGGTGCCCTGCGCGAGGGGGTCCCCTCAGCCCGGCCTGGGCCCTCTCCCAGGCTGGGATCCCTCAGGGGATGTCTGTCTGCCACCGAGGCAGGAGAGGCTCCCGCCACTGCCACTGTGCTCCCCAGCCATGAGCCCGGCTTCTGGCTGAGCAGCGCTCCCCCTGGGGCAGTGAATCATAGCCACCAGTCATTCTGCCATTCAGTCAATTTGCATATTGGCCTTTTATTATATAGGATAATAAGTAGTTGGTTTTATTCACTCATTACTTGCTAAATTTAAGAAATTTTACATTATTTAAAGTTCAGTTGAAATTGCTAAGAGCAGGATGTATTTCCTCATTGTTAGGTTTCTGAGGATATGAGGTAAAAATGTCTTGATGATCATAAAAATTGTTTGGTATGATATGTACCACTGTCGTAACGGTGGTGATACAATTCTTAAATATTTTCATTATTTTTAAATGTTTTAGGCCTTTAAAAAATTATATTGCGCTGAAACTGGTTTGGCTCAGTAGGTAGAGCGTCGGCCTGTGAACTGAAAGGTCCCAGGTTCGATTCCAGTCAAGGGCATGTACCTTGGCTGCAGGCACATCCCCAGTAGGAGGTGTGCAGGAGGCAGCTGATTGATGTTTCTCTCTCATTGATTTTCTTTTCTAAAATATATATTTTATTGATTTCTTACAGAGAGGAAGGGAGAGGGATAGAGAGTTAGAGACATCTATAAGAGAGACATATCGACCAGTTGCCTCCTACACTCCTCCCACTGGGGATGTGCCCTCAATCAAGATACATGCCCTTGACCGGAATCAAACCTGGGACCTTTCAGTCCACAGCCCGACGCTCTATCCACTGAGCCAAACTGGTCAGGGCTTATTGATGATTCTAACTCTCTATCCCTCTCCTTTCCTCTCTGTAAAAAAAAAAAAAAAATCAATAAATTTATAAAAAGTTATTAAAGGAGACTTTTATTTTTTGAAAAAAATATATTCTTATGGAACCTTCTTAGTCCTCATATATTAAACTTAAAACTGAGGTTTGTTGTTACAAAAATCCAAGACGTTTACATTTTGCAATTATAAGAGGTGAATAGGATAGGTCAGACAAATGCCTACCAATCATTGTAGAAGATTTGAGGGTTCCGACTTCTAAACCTTAGGCATTAAGAACATTTGATATATTATATGCTTAATTTTTAAACTTCAATTTTCAGAAATCAAAGAAATAACATCAAAGGGTAAAATCACTTTGAATATACAGACAAAAACAGAAACAACAACAACAAGGTAACAGCTGGTTGGATAAACATCTACACCCCCGCCCACACACACACCCCTTTGGCTAATTATGTGGATATCTAAGGTATTAATAGTTTATTTATTTATTTTTTAACCTAATCATACACATCACTTATAGAACTATTTCAACCTGGTACTAAGGTGGATACTTGTGATATAAACTATTAGCAAAACCAACCCCCCCCCCCCCCCCCGTTCTTTTCAGAACTGCTAGTTCAGGATAACCTCCCCTGGGGTAATAGCCTTCCACTGTACACTGGGAAAGTCAGAGGACAAAGCAGAGCCAGAGGAGCTCCAATGACCATCTAACTTAAGGCAACTGAGCTAGTCCCGTGGTCGGCAAATTTCGGCTCACGAGCCACATTTGGCTCTTTGGCCCCTTGAGTGTGGCTCTTCCACAAAATACCACGGCCTGGGCGAGTCTATTTTGAAGAAGTGGCATTAGAAGACGTTTAAGTTTAAAAATGTGGCTCTCCAAAGAAATCTCATTCCTTGTACTGTTGGTGTTTGGCTCTGTTGACTAAAGAGTTTGCCGACCACTGACTCACATGTGAAGTCAATAGCAGCAAAGGAGATCTTTTTAATGGAGTCACATGGTTTTCCTCCTTTCTCTTTTCACTCAGTTCATAGGTATGTAATTGTGTGTGTGTTCTACCCACTCACCTGTGTATACTAATGAAGGATGCTCATTTCCATCACACGTTTCCTCTGCCTTATATGTTTAACAAATATCTTAAGACAGTAATGCATGATGACATGCATTACTGTCTTAACCTATGCTGCTGGTCCATATTGCTTATATCCCTATTTTCAGTGGAATAAGAACTTTCGGCTTCATTCTGTCCACGCGGGAGCACCACGTCCCACAGCTCCCACCTGGTCTGTGTGCCTCCCGTGTGCCCATACCCCGAGGCTGGCAACCTGTGCCTCAGTGGTACCCACACTCCACCGTCTGTAGCATCATCACCCAGCCGAGGAGTGGGCAGGACTGACAGCACCAGGCACCCAGGGACAAGTGACTCCTTTGTCCTTGGGGATCATTTCCCAACAAAGTTATCAGGGAAACCTCTTCCATTTGCCAGCAGGGTGTTTCTCAGACCCTGAGTGGCTGCCAGCGCCGCCCCTCGAGGTGACATGTGCTCCAGCTCCGGCCCGGAGCTCCCTGTAGAGATTGTCCTTATCTGTCATCGGCCGCTTCAGGGGCCCCGGCCCACACAGCCAGAATGTGTTGGTGAAGAGGGCACTCCAGCCTGGACAAGGGGCCTGTCTGCAGGGCCAGCTGAGGAGGGAGGCCTCGAGGAGGCAGCGCCCTGACCCGGGCTGGGGGGTCCCCTTGCACCGGCCGGCTCCTGGGAGTACACCCTGGTGCTGAAGGGCCCACTTCAACCTCTCAGCTGGTGCACAAGCCTCCGGACACTGTGCTCCCCGCACGGCCAGGGGCCTCTTAGGCCTCGATTTCCACCCACAAGTAGGAGTGAGGCAGAGGACATCCTCCCCCTTAGAGCCCCCACTTTGCACAATGACTCTACTTAGCACGTGAGGAGGGGGTGCTGATGTCTGCACGCTGACCTGCTTGGGGGTCACTCCAACACGCCCTTCAATGAAGCATCCAGATGGACTTCTCCTAAGATAAACTGTCAGTGATGGCCACGGGGGTGCCCGCCTGTCAAAACTCATCGGACACTTAGAAGCGGGGCATTTTTTTTACAGTAAGTAAATGACACTTCAATGGAGTTGATTAAAAACATGTTAGGAATCTCCAAGTGTGAAGAGCTGTTTAGGTACCACGAGAAAGCTTCTGTCATGAGGGGAGGCTGATTTCTGTTATGGATACAGAAATGCACTTTGATGAGGACATGAGCCACTTATGACGAGCAGGGAAACCAGCTCAGAGGCCATGCGTTTCACGATGGTTACAGAAAGCAGCGTGCCTCCCTTTCCCGTCAATGTATTACCATGCATTTGCCCGGGGCGCAGCGCACAGTAGGTCCTCCATAAACGCTAGGGAAATGATGGACGTCTGAAACTACAGTCATTAGCATGTGGACTGTCATCATGCATTACTGTCTTAAGATATTTGTTAAACATAGAAGGCAAAGGACAAGTGTGCCGGAAATGAACATCTGTTACTAGTATATACAGGTGAGTGTGTAGAACACGCACAATGACATACCTATGAATTGAGTGAAAAGGGAAAGGGAGGCAACCGTGTAAGTGACTCCGTTAAAAAGACCTCCTTTGCTGTTGCTATTGATTTCACATGTGGACATATAATGCTGATGGGATAATTTGCCATATTCCTAACAAGAAAAATGCTATTATACAATAAAGAGTTGGAAGTCAGTGCCTAGACTCTCAGGTTGTGACTTAATCATTACGGGCCTCATTTTCAAAGTTGATTTGAGGTCTAAGATTTTACCTATCTCTGAAAGTCTAATATGCTTACTAATATTACAGTAATATAAGATTTTAAAGATAACTTCTTGATGACCCTGCATATGAAGTATTTCCAAACTTAACCACAGGGCGTGTTAGAAAGAACTAGCTTAGAGGATTCTTCTAAGACACTTGCTTAGAGGATTCTCTCCATAGGCAATCATGAACAGGTAACCTTATAATCTATTACTGAAAAAGATAAATAACAAGATTAGTAGTTATCTTAACTAGTCATTTCCCTCATGAATCTATTTTTTTATTCTCACCCCTCTATCCACCCAAGACCTTATACTAGTATAGACATAAGCAAGAGAGCAAGTAAACTTTTCCTTGTTCTTTTCTGTTTTACTATATAATTTTTTTTCACATCTGAATTGAGAATATTTATGGCACTTATGGGTTTATCAAAGATTTACATTCTTAGTTTTTAGTTTGTGCAATCCTTGCATGCCAAAATTATTATAAAAATCTATAAATATTCTAATAATTTATACAAGGAAACTGTGGTAGTTCTGTGGTCAGCACAAAGATGTTTAAGACCTGCTTTCTATCCTTAAGGCATCTACAAACTCACAAGAAAATAGAACCTGGCGCGCACACACACACACACACACACAATCAAAATGAAAGGTAATGTTACAGATGCGTCTACTTGAGGAGCTCAGGTGTGAGAGAGATACAGTGAGATGGGGAAACTGGTATATTAATAGACCATGTGGATTTGAAATGGACCTGGAGATTTGAAGCGGCCCTAGCCAAGCACCCTGAAGGTGGAGCCAGGTAGAAAGAAGGTGGAAATATCTGCGTCGCATTCACAGTAGTCTGGTGGCACTGGAGGGGTCAGCTTGGGTAGAGCATATGAGAAATCCAACTTTGGGGATTGTGTTGGGTAAAATCAACTCAATTTTTAAAAATCAGCTTGAAGAGTATGAGTATTATTCATTTTTTTAAAGGAAGGGAGTTACATGAATATCAGCTTTCTAGGAAGATAATTTCAAAGCAGTATGTCAAAGGGGATTTGAGAAGTAAACTGAAATCAGAGAATTAAATTGGGGCAAAATTGCAGTTACCCAGGCGGGGGGTGGGGGGCAGGTAGATTTAAACTAGAGAAAGTCACAGAATGCATGACTTCTAGAACACTATTCTATCGACAAAGAACTTAATGTTCTTTTCAATGTTTCCTCCACTGACCTACCTTAATTGAGAAATGCCTTTTCATTGTTAACCCTGCATCTTGATACTTCTTATTTTATTGGTCATAATACCAGTAGAGTAGTAGTAGGAGCTATCATGTGATAGCAACTTTTCTTGATCACTTACTATGGAATTAACCTCCAATACCATATGTAAATTACATGGTGAACCATATGAAAATGCCATTCTTACAGGTAAAAAACAGTTGCAGAGCAGCAATTTCATACAGTGAAGTCATAATCAACCATATCAACCTCACACTAATCCTCTAATCAACTATATGAATTGGTTACTATTGTTAGGATTTGGATTTCCATGCAAGGGCACCGAGGCATCGAGATATTGATTTGCTCAAGGTGGTAAGACCAGCCTGAGGCAGAGCTGGGCTCAACCTCAGCGGTGCGGCCAGAGCTCATGCTATCTATCAGCCACCTGTTGGCTGCCTACTCTGTGCTAATCTGTCCAATTCTGAGTAATCTTCCCACCAATCTCAGGAAACAGATACATTCCCATTTTAAAGATAAGAGAAGTGACACACAGAAAAGTCACTTTCTCCTGGTACTTCCCCGAGGAGAAGAAGCCAGGGTTCGAGGCTGGCTCTGTCTGACTCACAGTGCGAATGGTCAACCTGTGTACTTTGCTTGGAGAGAGGAGGCAAGATTGGGATCCGTCCGGGTCCCTACTCATGTTGTCAAGAGATTGTTCTAAAACCCTCTTCTGCTTAACTTACGGACTTTGTCAACAACCCAAAGCATTCCACCGCTGCACCCAGATATTTGGAAGTTCTTTCTTGGTGCTACAGCTTGCTACCATCCTAACCTGTCCACGTCTACAAAATATTGCCTTCGACGGTAAACTGACATCAGTGGTTTCACCACATTTTAGTTGACTCACTGAGGAGTCCCTTTCTTGCTTGGCTTTATACCCAAATCATAATGGCTGCTATAGCCAGTTATTTCATTTTCAATTTCCTAACATTCATTTCAGTTTACCAGTTAATCTGCAGCCTGGCTCAACCAAACTGTCAATTTTCTCTAATTCTATTCTCAGGCAATCTTTAGAGAGCTGGAGAAAATTACAGAATCAGGTGGACTGACTTCCATATAAATGTATGATTTCCAATATAAGTTTAACTCTTGATACTACCCAGTTATTTTTTTAAAAAGTCATTTCACTCGTTTATCTCCATTTTAAAGTTTCCAAATACATACGGAAATTGTCTTAAACAGTTTCTTCTGTTCTTAAACCGACAATTATTTTCTTATCCTTTTTACTCTTACTCCCTAATTCAGTGAAAAATTAAAAATTTGCTTTCCTCACCATGATTGTTTACCTCTTCTCCTATCAGAGGTCAGCAAACTGTGTCTTGCGAGCCACATGCGGCTCTTGAACCCTGATTTGCCGCTCTGTTGACCAATGCGTTTGCCTGCCACTGTCCTAACCTAATATCTCATCCTCCACGGGAGTAAAAAAAGCTGCTCCCATATACCCTCTCCCTCCAAAGAGAACCCTTCTCCCACAATTCCAGTCTTTCCCTGACTCTGAGACCTGGGTTATCTGTTTTCTTTTGAGTCATAAATCTGCTCCTCATTTTTTTAAAAAAATTTATTTAAATATATTGATTTTTTACAGAGGGATAGGAAGTCAGAAACATCGATGAGAAAGAAACATCGATCAGCTGCCTCCTGCACACCTCCTACTGGGGATGTGCCCACAGCTAAGGTACATGCCCTTGACCGGAATCGAACCTGGGACCTTTCAGTCCGCAGGCCGACGCGCTGTCCACTGAGCCACACCGGTTTCCGCTGCCCCTCATTTTTAACGACGCTCTTGTTCAGCCACTCTTTCCTGAAAGGAGAAACACACCTGCCTTTGGTCTGGAGGCCATGAAGACTGTCACTGCTAGTGGCCCGCTCTGCCCCAGAGCTTCCGTGTTCTCAGGCTTTCTCCGGACCCCGGATCTGTCTTAGCTCTTCCCACAAATGCTTCCTAAACGCCTCCAGCTCTCTCCCGGCTCTCCTGCGGGGCTCTGTTTGCTATGTACAGATCCACACTGCTCTTTGTCCCAGGAGCTCAGCATTGCCTTTGAGTTTTGTTTTTAAATACATTTTTGTTGACTTTAGAGAGATAGGAAGGGAGAGGGAGAGGGAGAGAGAAACACCTCGCGGTTGCCACCCATACACATCCTGACCAGGGATCGAACCTGCAACCTGGCTGTGTGGCCTGACTGGGAATCCAACTGGCGAACTTTCGGTGCCTGGGATGATGCTCAGCTAACTGAGCCACACAGGCCAGGGCGTCACGGCCTCTGCTTTATCCCAAGCTCCCCCCCCCCCTGGGAAAGCACAGACTCTCCAGCCATTTGACTGGGATGCAAACAACTCTTCCACTCTCTGCCCTCCTAAATCCTTTCTTCGCGAAGCTCTCAAATCTATCCCAAGAATGCTTTATTTGGGCTGCCTACTCTTAAACTGTCTTCAATGTTTCTTCCCTTGCAATTTTAGTCTCAGCACGCTGCTACTAAACCTGCTCTTAGAAACATCAGTGACCCTCAAGTTGAGTTCCCAAATCAAATTCTCTCCTATTAATGTTTTCTCTCTTTCTGTTAGGCGGTAAAATAATCTTTCTCCAACCTTTCCTTTTTCACATTTAAAAAAAAATAATACTTAACATTTATTAATTAGTTCTGAAAACTTTTGAGCATGTTTCCTATTGTTTGTTATTCCTGGCAATTATCAGGCTCCAGGAATAGGAAGATGAAGCAGAGCTGATACACCTCCTTGGTCTAAGGAGGGAGAGACACTAGAAAGTCCACTTTCATGACGTGATGTAGTAAGTGCCATAACAGAACAGGCAGAAGCCTGAAGGGGATATGGCGGTACAGAACAAATGAAAGGACAGTTTTTTGGCTTGTGAAGCTCAATTATTTTTTATTCTTGATCCTTAAATACCAGTCTCTCCAGACTTACCTTCTCACTTTTGGCCCCTCCTTTCCAATGCTACTTTCCCTTTCCACATGACGTCGTGCCCGTCGTGTCCAACCCAACATTAGTAGCTCACTTTCACCTGCCCAATTCAAGACCAGTTGTTGCCTCCTGCAATTCCTTGTTTCTCAAAAAAAAAAATCTGCTCATTTGCTTTTCTATAAAATCTATGTTTCCTCCGGAGAGTTCTTTCTTAGGGAATAGTCTTATGTAGTCCGTCCCCAAGTTAGCGACCTCGCATTAACCTGGAATACTACACATTGTTTATAATTTGGATGTCTAATCAGTAACAACAACTTACTCAAAGATGGACACTTCATTTCTTTCATTTTGGATTGAACTCTGCGTGGCATAGTCAAAACTTAATGATGTTTGTAAGTGTATATATGAAGTTTGTAAGTGAATATATGAAGATGAGGAAGTGGATTAAAATTATTAACCACATATTAGAAATGATAGGCGATGTTTGTAAGTGAATATACGAAGATGAGGAAGCAGATTAAAATTATTAACCACATATTAGGAATGGTAGGCATGTTCAGGGTTGAGTCTTGGTAATGAGGAGAAAGGTCATGTCATCAATACTGAGTGAGGGGTGGAGAAAACGTAGATTCCTGGATTGCTTTGATTTTTTTTTTTGGCGGGGGGGGGGGGGGGCGCGGGATAAGCAATCCAGGTTGTATTTGGAAATATTGCTCTGGACTTTACAACATTTGACTAGATAACGAAGTAGATGCTAGAGAGACAAACATTGCATGGAAATAGTGTCTTCTCCCAAAACCAAAGGCGATAGGAGAATGGTGCTTGGTTACCTGGGTGAATAACAGTGCTATTCTCTCCTCCCTGCTGGGGAAACAGCCACGGAGAGAGACTTTTGTAAGGAGGTGGTCGACCTCATGGAAAGACATGAGCACTCAACCTGAATGAAGCGGAGAAAGAAACTGATTGTCCCACGTGATCGGCCCTTGCAGAATGATTGGGACAGGAGCTGGGGAGCAGGTGGCTAGGCAGCGGCCCAGGATGGAGGTAGTGAACATAAAGCTTGCTTCAAGGCGTTTGGCAGAAATGGAAGGACAAATAGAAGGTACTCACTCAAGGAGCCATGAAGTAAAAGAACTTTCATTACATTTTAATTTTCATTTTCTTCGTCCCACCCCCCCCCCCCGCTTTTTAAAAATTTTTTGGGGAGGGTATCTTCATAGAGAGAGAGAAAGTAGGTAGTGTATACGGGAAGGATGAGAAGGAATAGTGGAGCACGGACCAGCTCAGTGAACAGCTATGGGAGGGGCCCGGTTAAACAGAGCCCAGCCGGTGGGGGGCAGGGGGGATGTCTAGTCGTGGCGTCAGGCTGCACGCAGCTCTCCCTGCAGGGCGTGATGCTACGTTGGTGGCCTGCCTCCGGCGGGATGCTAAGGAGACTTTTTTTTCTTAAATTGGCGATGTTCAAGCATGTAGACATCTAATCCCACCCCGACCTTTACATACTTCTCTGCGGTTTGAAGGGCTCCGGGCCAAGGCGGTGAATAGGAACACAGGGTTCAGCGTTGGGGGCTGACGGTGCACATGGTGGACACAATTTCCAAGCTTGGTCATGTTAGCATTTGCATGCTAGCCGCTCATTGGGGGAACACAAAGCTAGTATCTGTGTAGGCGGGTTCTATCAAGTGTAAAAAAATAACTAAACCTCCTCTAGAAGATGAAAGAATTACATGAATATTGTATTTAAAAAAATATATCTATTTTATTGATTTTTCACAGAGAGGAAGGGAGAGGGATAGAGAGTTAGAAACATCGATGAGAGAGAAATATCAATCAGCTGCCTCTTGCACACCCCCCACTGGGGATGTGCCCGCAGCCAAGGTACATGCCCTTGAGCAGCATCGACCTGGGACCTTTCAGTCCGGAGGCTGATGCTCTATCCACTGAGCCAAACCAGTTTCAGTTACATGTATATTCTAAATCGCCTTTGTGACTACTAATTCATGACACTACTGTTATCTACCAACCTTTCCACGCAAAGGCCTCTTACCAAACAGAGAACTGGCTGGTGCTGTGTTTGGCCGATTGGCAGCACTCCTAGACGTAGGTGACATCTTATTTCGGGTAAAGCTTTTAAAAATATTACCCATTGTTACACAACATACGTTAGTGTGTGTTTTTCTGGCTATTTCACAAATTCATTGAAGAATCCACATTGATTTTAAAATGCTCTTTGTAAAGTTATAATTTAATTTAGTGACGACTCATTCCCACGCCTAGGCTTGAAGAGCTGTGCGTATCTCTTCAAGCCTGGAACGATTTGAGCTGCTTACCATAAAAGCTATCAGGATGACGCCTCATGATAAAAGCAGTCTTTCGCTCAATACTGAAATACATTCACACCCTCAGATGAGGTTTTCTATAAGGGACCCACAAGAGTTTTTTCATTACTTAGAAATACACGCATTTCTGACCCAGAAAAAAAAAGTGCCTAGAATTTTGTAAAGACATTTGATTCTTGAGGAAAAGGCAGCTGTTTCTGGTGCTGTCATCATTTGGGAAGAGATGAATAGGAGCTGACAACACGTGCCATTGACTGTCAGGCTGGTTAGCAGAAGCCTTTGATATGCAGAGTTATTTGTCAGGTGACACAGCTCCTGTGCTCTCCCCACCCCTAAGGGGGTCTCCCCACTGCAGGCCATTCCTGCAGGCTCTCAGAGCAGAATATAGGTCCCCTCAGGCCCGCATTCCTGCTCCTCCTCCTGCTTCAAAACACTCAACTGGCCTTTTCTAGGACCCCTGAAACTCTTCTCTGGAGCCCCACAGCGGCCTGAGGTGGGACGTGGGAAAGGGTGCGGTCTAGTCTTTAGCATGAACACTCGGGACTGAAGCCCAGGGACTTGTGTAACTTTTTCAGTTTGGCATCTACCTCATTCCCATTTAAATACATGTCTAATATCAAGTATAGAACATATAGTATAATACCTACAATTTAACAGTTGATTCATCAAAAACATCAAGAGGCCGTAATTCCCCAAAAGGTAATAGGCTGTCCATGGTACGGAAAACAAAAGTAACAAAGGAACTAATGATTTACATATCTGATTAGAACGTCACTCACCGTTCTCTAAATAAACAGTTATGGCAAAGAAATATGATCCAAAAATGTGTTCTCCCCTCTGACTTCTTATCACACTCAGTATAGACGCCCACAGCTGGTGATACATTCATATAGGAATCTGACCGAAAGAGAGTTTAGCACTTCAACATTTTGACAAAAAGAAAAAAAAAATCAACAAATAAACAAGCCAACAAAAAACAAGAAGTTTTTTTTCATTAATTCCAATCTCGTATATTTTTATGATCTTAAAGGTCTTTCTGATGGCACAATTTTGTCAGAAAATACATGCATGCAATCAGCTAAGAGTTATTTTTAGATAGTCTTTTTTTTTTGGAGCATCTATGTTTTCTGGGATTTGTAATAATTAATACAATTTCTGGTCATTATCAAAGTCATTATGCTTAAATTTTGGTGAGGTATATGAATATATCACTGGTTGTGGGCGTCTATATTGAGTGTTACAAGAAGTCAGAGGGGAGAACATATTTTTGGACCATATTTCTTCGCTGTAACTGTTTATTTAGAGAACGGTGAGTGACATTCTAATCGGATACGTAAATCATTGTTCCTCTGTTATTTTATTTTTTATTTTTTTGCAAATGGACAGTCTATGACCTTTTTGGGAATTACTGCCTCTTAATATTTTTATAACCATTGGCCATGCAATGAATGGTTTCTTCCTACACCAGGAGAAATAAAATTGTACACATATGATTTCAAAACCATATGGGTTTGTGAAACAGGGCACACATTTTCACATGGAAAGGGAGGCAAATTTCAGTGTGTTCACTATTGCAATTTTTAGAGTAGTTCAGTATTTCAGGAAAGAAACTTGTACACCTTCTACCAGTGATTCAAAATACTGGCCAGCTTCTCAAACCCAACGTCCAACTTTGTTTCCTTCATCGCATGTTGCTTTAATTTAATTCGGATCTACTTCATCAAAATAAAATAATTCATTTTTTAAGTTGCCCTTTGTGTGGATAGCGTACGGAAAGCGCTTTTCAGTGACGCTGATGGGAAGACCGGTTCCGTGGTGTGGCCTGATGCGTGGCCTGGAACCGGCACAGAAAGGGTT
Source organism: Antrozous pallidus (assembly GCA_027563665.1). Taxonomy (NCBI): domain Eukaryota; kingdom Metazoa; phylum Chordata; class Mammalia; order Chiroptera; family Vespertilionidae; genus Antrozous; species Antrozous pallidus. Next base: position 2,890,341 of record CM050512.1, on the reverse strand, counting down.
ATGCCCGGGCCAGACCAGGGCCCGCCGCCCCCAGGGGCGGGATCTTCAGCAGCGAGTGTGGACGCCAACTCGGAAGGAACACGTTTGAAGTGGCAGAACTAATCATGCAGAAGGGATTTGCGATTTTCTCTCCCGGCCCGGAGGACAGCCGCGCACGGGCCCTGGGCTGCACGAAGCAGGGTCAATTTACTGTGAAAAGCCAGCTCCAGACTCCGACTTCAAACAGACTCTGATCCCGCGTGGCTAACACCCGGCTTTACTCGATCACTTACACTACAGAATGGGCAAAACCAAGTGGACAATTCAATTAGGCATTGCATCTGTATGTGTTATTACTTTAGCTTTTTTTTTTTTTTTAAAACTGTTTCAGATAATCAGCTTGTAACTAGATCTCGAGATTTTTTCCCCCCTCCCCAATAAAGTCTAAATACTTGGCTGCTCATTTTGTGTGTGTGTGTGTGTGTGTGTGTGTGTGTGTGTGTGTGTGTGTGTTTAAATATAATCTGTAAGAATCCACTGGTCACCTTTAAAAAGCTCAGTGTTGATTTTCTTTTATTCCATTTAATTATATTTCGGCTTTAAAATGAAAGCCTTCTCTCCGAAATATACGCCAACTGTCTTTGCAAAAACACAGCATATGGAAAGCATGAGAGAACTTCCCTGCTGTAGCATTTAAGTGATGTGCCCTGTGAGTGTTTATTAGCCTGAGTACAGGCGTCGCTACCTAAAGATGCCATCCCTCTGTTGGACTAGATGTAGGATCTGCATTACTCTTTGGAAATGAATGCATTTATGGGAGCAATCACATAAATTGTTTGGCTGATCGCAGTGAATAAACACGGTGCATGCTCTCAGCCTTTCTCTTGGCCCACCTTCCTTGCTGGCTGGTGTCCAGAGGAGATTACTCTTATGAAAAATGAAGCGAGAGTGTACTTTAATTAGCTGCCCAAAGGCTCAGCCATCGGGGACGGCCATGTCTTAGAGCGTTTCACTTTATTAGGTACGTCTGATGGACTCCTTCGGTCACAATTTATATTGATAATGGTGCCCGTAATCGATGACATTCACAATATCTTGGACGTGGGATGGGACTTGTTCTTGCAAGCCGAGCCAGAGAGTAGATGAAGATACGATTAAGTATTATTGTTATTTCAGTTCCTAATAACAAGAGACGTCCCTGCCCGGGGCACGGTAGGTGTACAGATTAATGTCCGTGTCAACAGCTCTCTGGGTTGTCGTCCGGGTTCCTGGAACGCTCTGACGGGAGCGGAGCTGGTGGTGCTGACACTCGGTCCCGGAACATGGCAGGAGCCGGCCTGTGAGGGCTCCCCTTGGCTTCCTGGGATGCATGGGGGGGGGCCGACCGGTGGTCTCCTGCTTCCCTTCCCCCAGCGGTGGGCAGCAATGCCATGTTCACTGAGGATTATGATGCTGGGCAAAGGACAGAGCGAAATGGGCAACTCGGTCAAAAATGAGAATGCAGCATTTTAGAGATGAGGTGTTCCTTGTCATTAAAAGTGTAGAACCATTAATTTTTAATATTGGCTTTTAAAACTCAAACTCGAGATACTTGAAAACAAAGAAGAGATTGTTTCCCCCACAGGGACGAATGTTTTTACTCTATCAGAGTAGAAGTGTTTAGAAATTTAAAGCACCTATGTGTAAATTAATTTTGATTTTCATTTTTCGAATGTTGGCATTTTAGATCGTTTCTACATTCAGCTATTTCCTTTGGGTTTTCTGGGACATGTCTCATCTTGGCTAGTCCTCCATAATTCAGGATCAATTGTGAATTTGTAAAATAGATGTGAAATATGTGATTTATATTTACGTTGGGCATTTATGAAAAATAGTTAGGGTGAGTGGGTTAAAAACTTTATGTTGCTGCCGTCCCATAGCATTGTTTAATGCCGTTCTAATATGACCAATTAGAATCTGCCCAGTGATGTGCACATGCTATGTTTTCACACAGGCACAATTTTAGAGTTTTTAAAAATGGTGGATTTTAAAATAAATATGGTATCTATTTTTAGTGTGACTTTAACAGATGAGCATTATGCTCTCAGTGTTATTGATGCACAGGAAAACAAATGATGTGAGAACCACCATCATTACGTCACATCACACTGCTCAGTCTCCACTGTGACCACTTGTCTGGCTTCAAATTATATTGTGGTTGGTCTCATCCAATGAAATTCTGATGAAGCTGGTCTGGGCGCCTGACCACACTATTTAAAAAGTAAGAGATGCCAATCATTTCTTGGTCTACATATATGGGTTGATTCATTGTAAAACTAGAGGTAAATGAAATAAGTTTTAAAGATTTTTTTTACATTATTTACTCTGATCAGTATTTCAGTTCCTATTGTTGCCTAAATAGAACATAGACTATAATAGTTTTCTTTTGTGTATGTTGGAGTACACTGAATCTCTCAGAAGTCTGTTTAATTAATTTGTTTATTTTAGGTTTTTTTTAATCTTTATTATTGAGAGTATCACAGCTGTCCCTCTCCATTCCCTCTCATTGCCCCCGTCTACCCAGTTTCTGCCCTGCCCCAGGTCATCACCGTCCTATTGTCTGTGTCTATAAGTAATGCACATATGCATATAAAATATTTGGTTACTTTCTTCCTGCCCCCTCCCACTTCACTCAGATTTGTTAGTCTGTTCCATGTTTCCATGTCTCTGATTCTATTTTATTTATCAGTTTATTTTGTTCATTAAACTCATAGTTCATTTGTTTTGATTTTTAGATTCAATATTTGATAGATATATATTTATTGCCACTTTATTGTTCATATTTTCTTCTTCTTCAGAGGAAGGAAAAAAACACTCAATCAGAAGAGCAAAAAGAAAAAAAGAATAAAAAAAGATGAGGATAGTGTAAGGCATCTCTGGGACAATCTCAAGCATACCAACATCAGAATTATGGGGTGCCATAATTGGGGAAGAGAGAGAGCAAGATATTGAAAACCTATTTGAAGAAATACTGACAGAAAACTTCCCCTAACTGGTGAAAGAAATAGACTTAGAAGTCCAGGAAGTGCACAGAGAATCTCAAACAAGAGGAACCCAAAGAGGACCACACCAAGACACATCATAATTAAAATGTCAAGAGGAAAAGACAAAGAGAGAATCTTAAAAGCAGCAAGAGAAAAACAGTTAATTACCTACAGGGAGTACCCATATGACTGTCAGCTGATTTCTCAACAGAAACTATGCAGGCCAAAAGGGAGTGGCAAGAAATATTCTAAGTAATGAATACAGATCTACAACCAAGATTAGTCTACCCAGCAAAGCTATCATTCAGAATTGGAGGTCAGATAAAGAGCTCCACAGACAAGAAAAAGTAAAAGGAGTTCATCACCGAAGCAATATTACATGAAATGGAGAAGGTCTTTGCATTACTGTTTTACTACAAGCAAATCAGTGTTTCATGTATTTACCTGTTTCTTTAAATTATTTGTCGTTTAAGAATCACCATAATGACAATTTTACATTGAATAAAAGTACAAATAAAATGATATAATAGATGTAAAAGTGCTTGTAAAAGTTCAAATTGCTAAATAAATGTGAAGTATTGATATAAAGTAGTGTTGTTACACTACTGTGTAACAACAAATTCACTTAATTGAAAAATCTTTATTGTGTAGAGTATTAGACGTGTCCTCCCTTTCCCCCATTGTGTTCATATTCAAACATAATCTGAGCATTCTCATCATGAAGAATATTTTAAGTACCTTCTTATGCAGCCTGGTTGACATTTTACATTTTCTCTCACTTTAGTCAGACTTCATAAGGCTTTGGCATTCAGTGTGTGTGTGGGTGTGCACATGCGTGTGCATGAATCTTCAAAAGGCAATCTCTACTGGAGCACATATTTTGTATTGGGATAAGCTAATCATGACAGGTTAATACTCTTGAGTGAGTGTCCAAAATAAGTTACATCTTCAGGCTTAGTAAGTATCAAACAAGTTATGAAAGTATTTCGCTTTCTAACCTGCCATGGTTAAGATGGTTGACTTACATAATACAGTTTAATTACACTTAACATCGCACACACCCCTTCCAAAGAAATGAATCCAGGAAAGAAGACAGCAGCCTGTGACAAAGCCAACTTTCTGCCCAGCGCTGGCAACCGCTGAGCCAACCACAACCACTGCTCTTGTCTTGTTTATATTTGGAGGTACAGCTTTGTCCTGGATTTCTTACAACTCAAGGGACAGCATACTGTTTGTCTACAGTAAAACGCAGCAAATGAACAAAATTGAAAGCCATAAAGTGAAGTCATCAATTCTACCTCCCTCAATCCACATCCCAGAAATATAGGTCTCTCTCGGAAACCAACGTAGTTGGTCCCTAGCTGGCGTGGCTCAGTGGATGGAGCCTTGGCCTGTGGACTGAAGGGTTGTGGGTTTGATTCTGGCCCAGGCATATGCTTGGGTTGTGAGCTCGATCCCCAGAAGGCAGTATCATTGATGTTTCTCTCTCTCTCCCTCTCCCATCCTCTTTGAAATATATCAATATATATATATAACTCCCACCACCTCCCCCCCCCCCAAAAAAAAAAACACCCAAAAGCAGTTGGGATACGTCAGATGCAGCACAGTGTTCTTTTTTCATTGTTTAAAGTATTACATATGTCTCCTTTATCCCTGGTTGACGCCCCACCCCAGGCCACTCCCACCCCCCAGGACAAGTTTCCACTGTCCCAGTGTCTTTGTCTATTGGTTATGCCAATATGTATGCATACAAGTCCTTTGGTTGATCTCTTACCGCTCCTTTCTTGCCTTCTCTCTGAGGTTGGACAGTCTGTTCAGTGTTTCTTTGTCTCTGGATCTATTTTTGTTCATCAGTAGTGTTGTTCATTAGATTCCACATATAACTGAGATCCCATGGTATTTGTCTTTCTCTGACCGGCATATTTCATTTAGCATGATAATCTCTAGATTCACCCATGCCATCGCAAAAGGTATAATTTACTTCTTTTTGACAGCCGTGTAGTATTCCACGGTGTAAATGTGCCACAGTTTTTAATTCACTCATTTACTGATGGGCACTTGTGCTGCTTTCAGATCTTGGCTATTGTAAATAATGCTTCAATGAACATAGGGGTGCATACATTCTTTTGAACTGGTGTTTCGAGATTCTTCAGATGTATTCCCAGAAGTGGGATTGCTGGATCAAAAGGCAGTTCTGTTTTCAAATTTTTGAGGAAACTCCACAGTTTTTTACAGTGTCTGCACCCTCCCACCACCACCAACACTGCACAAGGGTTCTCTATTCTCCACATCCTCAGTAACGCTTATTGTTTGTTGATTTATCGATGCTATCCATTCTGGCAGGGGTGAGGTGATTATCTTATTGTGGTTTTAATTTGCATCTCTCTGATTATTAGTGATGTTGAGCATTTGGCCATCTGTATGTCCTCTTTGGAAAAGTATCTCTTCAGGCCCTTTGCCCATTTTTAAAACAGAACTATTGTCTTCCTGGTGTTGAACTGTATAAGTTCTTTAGATAGTTTGGAAATTAACCCCTTGGAATTGAGATATTCAGCTAAGTGTGTGTGTGTGTGTGTGTGTGTGTGTGTGTGTGTGTGTGTAAGTTTATAACCAGAAGTTAGAAATAAAAGGACTGGTTGGCAAGACCCATAGCAAAGAGCATAGAAAACATTTTTGGCCCAAGATGTCTGGACTAGTAGGATATTACCCCATTGAAATGAAAATGTTGACCCTCATTTCTGAATTTCAACTCTGAGCAGCTAGAAATGGAAGCTGCTTGCTGAGGAATACTGATTTTAAGTGTCCCGTTGTCTGAGAAATCGGGATCATTCGGAGTGACGGGCCAAGAGAAATAAAGCAGAAAATGAACAAACTTGCAAACACGCAGCCCTCCTTCCATTTGCCTTCGGGCAGTTGGAGCTTACTGGGCGCTATCCACAGTGAACCCTGGAGTTTTCCCCACGTTGTGGGCATTTCTACGTCCCTGAAGGCCTATGGCCAGTGGCACACCTGTCTGCTGTGCCTATGGTGAGATGGGTGTGAGTGCTCTGTAACTCGGTGAAACAGCAGCAGGCACCGTGCCTGTGTTTTTCTCCTTTGTCCCTTTCCCATGCCGGGCTGCTGCTGTTATCACGGGCAACCGGCGTTTCCTGTGCGAGGACTGCCAGTGCCCATCTTCACTGGAAAGCAGGGGGCGCTGTCCCCTTCTCCCACCTGGAGGATATAGCAGGCTGGCTCTGCGGGGATGGGGGAGGCAGGGGGAGCAGTGCCGCAGCCCTGGACCCTGGGTGTCTGTCTACCAGAGCTGGAGGGGCGTGGGTGTGAAGGATGGAAAAATGCTGAGCGTCTCTGATCCCACACTGTGAAGTGCCACCATCAGGGTGCACAGTGGCCTATGTGGAAAGATCACCTTGGCTTTGAGGCTCCAAAGGCAGGGGAACAGGAGGGAACAGCCACTGGGTGGGGAGGCAGCAGGGGAGTGTCAGCCACCTGGATTATTCTGGCTTTGACTTTGTGATGCTACGCAAACTCACGGGTCTCCCCTGTCCAGGGTTCCTGTTCTGAGAATGCAGCTTTGTTCTTTCATGGGCTGCACAGCAGTGAGGTGAATGCGCAGGCCCTTCAGGGCCGTTTGAAGATGTTTTGCTGAGGACGATGAGGCAGCGCTGCCTCCTCCATGAAGTGTTCCGTGACTGTTGGACCTTTGCTCCTTTTCCCTCTCTGTCTTTGCTTCCTTCGTTTCTGCGGGTCCTTTTTCCAAGAGCTGAGCAGCACTGCTGACCGTGGAGTGCAGGATGGGCGGGGTGCAGGATGGGCTGGGTGCAGGATGGGCGGGGTGCAGGGGCGCCATTCACACTGGGGGTTAACTGAGACATGTGTTTGGGTATTTGCTTAAACACACTTCAGGCAGATGGCAGTAAAGTATTTGGTTCTGAAAATACCCACACAGTACAGCACGCCCTGCAGCTGGGAGGGGGGCACTGAGAGAGGCGCCCTCCTTCCCAGCCAGCACCCAACAGTGTTGGTTCAGCAGGGCCCCTCCCACTGGATGCTGATTGGACACAGCGGCCTTCCTTGGCAGCCCGGGCCTGTCCCCTTCTCTGAGGCGAGCTGAGGACACGAGACACTAATGGGACACTGCAGAGGAGACTTCTGCTTCTAGAAGAGACAAGAACTGGGGGACCTCAGAAGTGATGTCTAGTCTTAAGGGTGTCGATCTTACGGAAGTTTTTACATCCATTTAAGATGATATGACCTTTAATGCTTTCAATATCCCCCATGCCCATATGCCACACATATTTTAAAGAGATTGTTCTTTAAAATATATATATATTTTTTTCTTAGCAAGTGTGGCCATGCTTGGAGTTGGTAGTGTAGGCAGGGCATGGACATGCTGTAACCGAAATGCCTTGTGAGAATTAGAAAAGAAAGGTGCTCTCTGAGGGTAAGCCGTAAATCAAGAAATGATTCATCAGGGCAGACGTTTCTAAAAGCATCTTGGAAAGAGAGCCCGGGCAGGCCAGCCTGTAGCCTGGTGAAGACGCCAGGAGATCTGCAGGAGGAATGTGTCCACCAGGAGGCCCGGCCACTGCGGGAGGCGGGACAAAGCCTCTTGGGAAAGGACCCACCTGGTCCCTCCTGGGTCACCGCAGTTCCTTGAAGGCGTCTTCCAGGCCCCTGCGCCCTGTCCCCAAAATCCACAGTGACCCTTTACAAACGAACACAGGGTCATGCCATGCCCCTGTGAGAGCTCTCGGGGCTTTTAAAAAGTTATGTATTTTATCGATTTTTTACAGAGAGGAAGGGAGAGGGATAGAGAATCAGAAACATCGATGGGAGAGAAAGATCGATCAGCTGCTTCCTGCATGCCCCCCACTGGGAATGTGCCCACAACCAAGGTACATGCCCTTGGCCAGAATCAAACCTGGGACCTTTCAGTCCACAGGACAATGCTCTATCCACTGAGCCACACCAGTTTCAGCTCCCGTGGCTCTCTTTCTACTGGGGGTAGAACTCCATACACTGGCCCGCCAAGTTCCATGTCCTAGGCTCCTGCACACATCTCTCAGCACCCTGCCCCCTCCCACTCCTCTCCAGGCACCCTGCCCCTCTGTGTTCTCTAACCTTCCCCCTGGCCACCAGGGGCCTGTCCTAGCTGTCCCGCCTCCTGGAATGCTCCCTCCCAACAGACGCTTTCCTGAGCTGTCGGTTTGAAAGTCATTTCCTCAAAGACAGCGTCTACACACCACCTACGCAGAAACTCAGTTATTCTCTAGTAGCAGTGGTCAGCCAACTGCGGCTCGCGAGCCACATGCGGCTCTTTGGCAACCTTGAGTGTGGCTCTTCCACAAAACACCGCGGCCTGGGCGAGTCTGTGTTGAAGAAGTGGCGTTAGAAGAAGTTGAAGTTTAAAAAATGTGGCTCTCCGAAGAAATGTCAATCGTTGTCCTGTTGCTATTGGGCTCTGTGATGCATGAGTTTGCCGACCAGCACTCTAGTACACTGATGTAGTGTAATCTTCTCCATCATTTTCGGGCCTTTGTTGCTATCTGGTCTTCGATGTGTGTGTTTCCTTGGGGTGGCCACTGGCCAGTCATGAGAGTGTGGGAGCAGAGCCATGGCGGGCACCGGTGGGATGGGCTCGTGGGGCTCCAGGAGGCTGAATGTGAGGGCGGAGGCGGGGCCTGCTCTGAGGCGGAGCAGAGCCCAAGGTGGGCCCCGGCCAGGGCACTGCCAGGCGCGCTTGGCAGAGGAGGCTGAGGCAGATGCCTTGGCAGGGCCCTGAGCGGAGGCACGCTCCAGCTCTCAGACATGTCCTGAGAGGACAAAAGCAAAGCCCCGGAAGTGGCTGCCTTTGGCAGGTGAGCAAACATGGCACTAAGAGCCCAACTACACGTTGTCACTCGAACAGCCTCCTCTGGCCACGCCCTGGGGCGAATCCTTCCTCTGTCTCCCGTCTCCAGGGACCCGGACCGGGTTTCAAACACATCTGAACCCACTCCAAACGTCTTCGCTTGGACCCCATCCCTTAGGCCAGTGGTCGCCAAACTCATCAGTCCACAGAGCCAAATAGCAACAGGATAACGACTGAAATTTCTTCTGAGAGCCAAACTTTTTAAACTTAAACTTCTTCTAACACCACTTCTTCAACATGGACCCGCCCAGGCCGTGGTATTTTGTGGAAGAGCCACACTCAAGGGGCCAAAGAGCCACTTGTGGCTGGAGAGCTGTGGTTTGCTGACCACTGCCCTAGGCAGGTCTTGGATCCCACCCTGCAGCGCTGGGTGGCGGGGTTGGGGGGGGCCTCCTGGTGGGCCTGCAGGCCTCCCTCCTCCCATCTCCAAACCCTGGCGTCTAGGGACAGAGGAGGTGCTTTTCAAGTTTAGTTCAAAACCTGTCTTGTCTTCTTTTGAATTTTGACCACTGTGAATTCCATCTTAACTGAGATTAAAGATAGCAATAGGCAAAAGTTAACATTACAAGCCACTGGACTTAAAACTCAGGAGCCGACATAGAAGAAAGGTGGTAATTGCTGGCTAATCCGCGTGTCTGCCCCGCCGGCTCCCCGCAGGGACTCGGGAGGCAGCGGCTTCAGCTGGGCCGGGAGTCAGGATCGGCCTGTGATTTATGCAGCCACCCATGACTCAAAGCACATCCATTCTTCCCTGACAGCTCTTCCCGTTTAAAGCGTCCGCATGAAAAGGAACATGCCTTTCGCTGGTGCATCATTGTTCCTGCGGTTTAACTTCTTAACCCCGCTTCCTGCTGGCGATGCCTCCACATGGAAGACTGTCTGCCACCATTCCCCCCGCCCCGACTCCCAAAAGCGAAATGTAGGGAGACCGTCTCCTGATCGGCCTGCGTTCAAATCACTTGAAACAAATTCCTATTTCGGAAAAAAAAAAAAAAAAGCTTTTTGTTTTCTGAAAAGCTGTGTAATTCACCCAACATTAATCATTTCTTGGTGAACTTTATTTTTCCTTCTTAAAGTCAACATGTATTTCAAAGTCACCATGATTCTAACTACACGTCTGCACCCCTAAACTTGTTCCTTTGAACAATTTAGTATTACACAGCAGAAAAGTATCGTTGCTCAGAAAATGTAGAGCTGTGTTGGCATTTACAATTTTATTTCATGTGTTGTGTTTAAGTCAATAGATGTTACGGCTGCCTTCAAGAGGAATTTTAAGGAGAAATCTATCTGATTTTATGTCTTTTCACACAGTGGAGAAAGCACCCAAGAGCCTGATCTTATTTGTTTGTTTACTACATCTTTATACCTTCATTCTATCAACCCTTTCCTCCATGTCTCCTAGTGGTAACGTCTTCCACACCATGGAGCATTAGTCACAATTAAGAAATCTTCACTGGTACAATTCTACGAATTGACTGCAGACTTTATTGGGACTGACGGAGTCTTTCCACATGTCATTATACATCTGTCCAAACCCATAGGTTGGGCGACACCAAAGTGACCATCATGGGAGCTATGAATGCTGGGTGGTGACTACAGTCCATGGAGGCTCATCATTGTAGCAAACGCATTACTTGGTGAGGTGTTGACTGTGGGGCAGGTGATGTGGGGGCCATCTCCGTCCTGTCCCCTAAATGTTGCCAGCAATCTGAAGCTGCTCAAGAAAATTAAAGTCTGGTTTTTAGAACATTAGTTGACTGTATTCACATATGTCAATTTCCAAGTTCCCAATAATGTCCTATTTGATATCTGCACCTGTCCTTTTGTTCATACCCCGGTGTCATAATTATTAAAGTTTTAGAGTAGACCTTGAAATTGCATAGCATGAATTCTCCAGTGTTGTTCAGCTTTTAAATAATTGTTTCAGCTCTTTGATTTCCCCTGCGTTTCCATATAAAGTTTAGAATCAGCTCTTCTGAATCTGCAGAAACACCTGCTTGGATTGTGCTTGTATTGCGCCGGCTCTACAGATCAAGTCTGGAAAAATTGACATCTTAATAACATTGCTTTTCCCCCCAAAATACAAAAAGTCTATTTTTCCTCATTTAGGTCTCTAAATAGGACCGTTAGTTTTCATTGTAAACATTTTGCACCTATTTTGTTAGATGTATATGGAGGTGTTTTTTCCCCAAATTTCTTTATTGATTAAAGTATTAGGTATGTATCCTTATCCCTCTATTAACCTTTCCCCCACTCCTGCCCTCACCCCCCTAGTATTCATGTCCATTGGTTTGGCTTATATTCACACATACAAGTCCTTTAGTTGATCTCTTATATGGAGGTATTTTATTTGGGTGGGGCTGCTGTAAAATTTAGAAAATTTCTAACTTCCAGTATTCGTTGCTGACTTGGTAAGGATGCAATGGACTTGCTTCCTGACCTCTCAGGCAGCAACCTTGTTAAAGATATTCATTTGTTCCAGGAGGTTTTTAGCAGATTCTTTGAGATTTTCTATGTAGGAGATTATGTCATGGGTAAATAGAGATAGTTTTATGGCTTCCTTTCTAATCTGCATGACTTTCCCCCTATTTTTCTCCCCTGTTGAACTGTTAGAAACGTGTGATGTTGACTAGGCGCGTCGCGAGAGTTCAACCTTGCCTTGTTCCTGGAACTAGGAGAAAAGCATTCAGCCTCCCACCATTAAGTATAATGTCTACTGTAGTTTTTTGGTAGATGTTCTTCAATAGTTTAAGGAAGTTCCTGTCGATCATACATTTGCTGAGAGTATCATGCATGAACGCTAAGCTTTCAAATGCATTTTCTGCATGTATTGAAAAGGTCATGTGATTTTTCTTAAGCCTGTTAATATGATGAGTTACACATTGATTTTTAAAAATATTAATCAACCTGACATGCTTGAGACAAAACCCCAAATGGTTATGGTATATTTTAGTACAATTTTCCAACTAGCAAACTTCACCAATCTACATAGAGTATATATAGTTGTAGCAAAAATCAATATTGTCCTTCAAATCTCTAGGTACACATTTTTTTTCCCGTTATAGATAAGGTATAAGCCATGCGACCAAGTAGAGATTCAGAACCAGAAGGGCGGTGATACGGACTCCATACTTTTAAAGGTTTTGGAATAAAAAATTTCCCGTGTTTAACTTAGCCGCTCACCCCTCGGTTGACTCCCTAACTTCTTTCAGCTTCCATTTCTCACTTTAAAAATGGGAATAGTAATATCTGACTCAGAGAGTTACTGTGAAAATGAGGAGAGATATGCACAGGATTAGCCGTGCGTGCAGCGAGGAATGGTCCTCAGAGTAGCACCCTTACTCTGCAGAGGGCTGGGGAGTCTGGGGATCCAGGGAGATGGGTTCCAGAGCAGGGTATGGAGGACACCCTCGTTTGGTTACTCCCTGGTGGCATGGGCTGCTGGAAGGGCCAGTAGCTTTCTGTTTCTGGAGATGTTCCAGCCAAGGAAGGGCCTTCTTGGGAGGAAGAGTTTGGATCGGGTGAGAGTTAACTAAGTGACCTGTCAGAGCCCATACGACTATGCGTGTCTGATTTAATGAGAAAACGCTATCGTTAGTGTTCTGTTTACATCTGAGTAGTCAAATGTAATGACTGGCTTCACAAATGGTCTCCTCACCTCCTTAAAGTTATTAGTGCGTGCCACGCCTATCAGGGAACATTAATCGACTTGACTTTTACACGTAAGTATCCCCTAAACTCATCATATCATTGTCTAGCCTACGGCTTTCTTTAAAGTGAGAAATGCTTCTGACTCAGAGGTGTCAGAACGCAATTGCCCACACAAGTTTCCCCCTCTTAAATGAGCTGCGACTTTTAAGGACCGTGAGTCTAGTGGTTTGGGACGGATGTAACTAAAATTAGTTGGTGGGGAGTGAGTCTCACAGCAGCTCTCTGGACAGAACCTGTGCTCTCCAGCGAGCCACAGTCCCCGCCGCTGCCCGGTGCCCCAGACACAGCCTGCTTTGCTGGTTGTTGGGCCTTGCTTGTTCTCTCTAGGCATTTGTGTTTGTAACCTCTATGCGGATCCTTTTACTGTTGGACCCTATCCATTCTTTCCAGGTGCTCCAACTAACCCCTCGATTTTTGAACTTGGTTAACTAAGTTGAGGAAAGGGAAAGGTTGCTTACATCAAACATTGCTGGATTTCCAGGAGTGTGTTCTGGTCGAATGTTGTATCGATCGGTGAGATAGGAGGAGGAGTGGGGCCAAGTGCTCCGAGAAGGAAGGTGGCGGCTAGGAGGTTGGAAGTATCTAGAAGATGGAACATATAAGTAGGAGCATGAGGCAACAGAAGCTCAGAGGAAGTTTTACAAGGAAAAATCAGACTGACAGGTCAAAATCTGTCCTCATCTGTCGATCAAGGTGGCAGAGTTTGGCATGAAAATGATTTGGGAGAGGAGAAATGTACTTGTGTGTGCTGCCAGGTAAATTCGTGTAGACGAATGTGAATAAAAGTTAAAGTTGTAGATTAAAAACAGAAACATCTGGCTTTTGTGATTGAATTGCAATATAAGTGTACTAGTTGCATGTTTTTTTAAAAAGTCTTTTTAAAAACGTATTTAGATGCATGCTTTAAGAACAAAACAAGATAGTTGTGAAGATCTTGTTCCCAAGGCCTACTATGGTAAAATGTATCTACCTTGCTATGTTTCAAATTTATTAATATTCCAAAATGCCATTTACTCTCCTTTGTTCATTTGCTTGACATTTGGGTTAGTTACTAGTGGACACATTTATGAATTCTATAATCTTTGCTCAAAACCTTATACTCTACTATAATTCCGAATATTTACTTACTTATTAGTATTCATATAGCTTCTAAAAAATGGTTTCCTCAGTAACAGATAAAAGTGTATACAAAATAACGACATTATAAAATATCGGTGAAAATCTGGAGTCATATTCTAACTATAACGTAATTCAAATTGGCTAAAAACGAATTGACTCCTTTGTCCTTGTAAGTACATTTTACACAAACCATGTATGAAGCATGAACTAAAACAGCCATAGCTGGGCTGCAGTAAGAACTGTATTTTTTATTACTACATGTCATGCCATCAATAGTCACATTAAACCCTATTTAAGAGGCTAGTTCTAGTGTACGTACCTATTTTAAAGGTAGCTTCTTAAAATTTTATAGGCAAAGTCCAATGAGCAATGAAAAGATGATTAAAAAAAGACGGTTGAATAGAAAAACAGCTGGTAACAGTAACTCATTTTAAACACAGTTTTACTCTGTATGAATAAGTCTGCAGAATGTCAACATAAAGCGCGGACTTTTTATTGTGAATACAGCCCTCCTCCCGAGAGTGGGTTCAAATAGTGAACAGTCAGAAACGCTCTGACGTGGGAATGCACACGGGCGCCCGCTGCATTTTACTGCCCCACGAAGGAGCGGGCCCAGGGCACATGATTTGGGTTCTTGACAAAGCATCCATGTCATTTTATTTTTCCATGCCATTTAGGGAGCGCCAAGAGGAAGGCCCTGCCAAAGTGGCATCTGTCTTTACGGGCATTTCAGATTTCATGTGTATTAAAATGCCATCATCGTTGCTACATGCTCACTTTATAGGAGGTTCTACCCAGAGCCGCTCCTGGAAAACAGGACAGTCGGCCTCAGAGTGCGTTGTGATGAAAGCAGGGACGTTAGGAGGGGTATTTACTGGCTCACATAAACATTTTACCGGCGCGCTCGGCCGGGGGAGCCCCAGGGAGAAGAATCAGCATTGGGGACCGATGTCTATGTCGGTGGCTGCGCAAGAATGAGGTAGGCAGGTAGCTTGTTTTTCTCAGCTTCGGAAAACAGAGCGCATGACAGACGTCAGGACTCTGCCCGCTTCCTCACATCCTCAGGCCCAGGAGGTTCAAAATGGTGGAGAATCCTCCTTGTCCCATAAGTTAGCCAATCAAATAAACATGCAATCTAAAAACACTGAAAAAAATAACCCCCAAACAAAAACTTCAAGGTATATTCTGCCGTTTTATTTTATTTTTTTCTATAAAGAAATTTCAGAGGCATTCCTAACCCCTGGAAAGAAAAGAAGTAGAATCAGAAGGTGCTATATTCCTTCCTTATGTCTTATATCCAACACTTGGACTAAAATACCTAAATTTGTCATATCTAGCTTTGTTCCTAAATTAAAAAATTTAAAGTCATTAATGTTGTGCCATTAAAGATGAGATCAGCTAGTAGCTTAGGCTAAATATTTTTGATTATAGTAAGGAAATAAGTTTTTTTTTCAACACTTACTAAGTTTCCTTTGTTTTGTTCTTGGGAAAAAATTATGCAAAATTAATTTTTTTGCCTTCAATCTCTATTGAGTTTCCCCTCTCTTTAACTAATTGATATATTATACGGACAGGTTGGGTCCTACTAGGGAGGAGGTATTTCTTTGACAGTAGCGTATCATTGAAAGTTGTGGGGTCAGAGAGAGTCAGCCATAATCAAATTACTATTCAAAACTCCTGTCTGGAAGTCATGTGTAAAATTAAGTATAGGAGGGAGAGCAGTAACCCAGTTGAAAAGCTACTTTAAAAATGTATGTTCATTGATATCAGAGAGGAAGGGAGTGGGGGAGAGAGAAGGAAACATCAGTGATGAGAGAGCATCATTGATTGGCTGCCTCCTGCAATCCCCCTCCCCTCCCAATCCCCCGTCCCAATGGAATTAAGCCTTCATGCGGGCAGTTGCCCTGACTGGGAATTGAACTGGAGACCTCTTGGGACCTGGGTCAACAATCTATCACTAAGCCACCTGGCTGGGTGAAAAGCTGCTTTCAGAGTCTAGGTGGGTGATTTGCAGAGCTAACTTGTGGTGGCTGCTCATTTGAATGGCCCCATTGAATAACTGAAGAATGGAAAGAAGAACCAAGAAAAGCCAGTGGGTGATATTTAAGAGCAACTTCCCACTTACGGTGGAAAGCTTTGCGGTAGAATACCAAGTTCAGGTTCTGTTGAGTCAGGATGTCTAAGACGCTCCATGATGCCCACTCTTTGCTCATTTGTGAAATGTAGAGTTCGGATGATCTGGAAGTCATTTTCCACTCCTAAAGCATGAGGGTGCATGGCTCAGCTGTCAGTCCTTCTGCTGACTGGCCACTGGGAAGCAATGGCGGAAAACAGTCATTTCTAGCCTCTTGCCCCCTGGCGCGTTGGGCTAGACCTGTGGTCGGCAAACTGCGGCTCTCGAGCCACTTGCGGCTCTTTGGCCCCTTGAGTGTGGCTCTTCCACAAAATATCTTGGCTTGGGCAAGTCTATGTTGAAGAAGTGGTGTTAGAAGAAGTTTCAATTTAAAAAATGTGGCTCTCCAAAAAAATTCCAATTGTACTGTTGATAACTGGCTCTGTGGACTGTGAGTTTGCCCACCACTGGGCTAGACCTTTGGTCTTAGTCTCTGTCAACAAGAGTCCCAAGTCGTCAGCTCCAATGACCAGTTCAGACAGAGCTTGAAGCAGTCATGGAGGAAGGGCAAGAAATGGAGCTCCGATCTGCCCGGTCCTGGTAATTACCATCATCCAGGAGAAGGCCTTACACGCTCCCGAGTGTTGCTGGAAGGATGTTTACATAGGACGTTCATTTCTGGATTCTGAAGACGTTTTTATCCCTACCTCAGACGTTAACTAGAATTTAGACAGTAAGGGTTTGGATTCCAGGAACTAGAGCTACACAACAACTATAATTTAAAAAACCATTTTTGATGTATTGTGTCTTCTCCCACTGGGAATTCCATGCCTGGCACCCCACCTTCTACCTTAAGTGGCCTCAGCATTGGAAGGAACAAATGAAAGCAGTAGAGACTGATACCCTCGCTGTCCAGGACGGAGATGCAAATCAGATCCGGTAAAAGCAAGTGCCTAAAGAGAAGCAAGATGCCACGTGACAGGGATTCTCCCTTAGTGCCTCTTATCCCTCTCCTGCACATCACACGCATTATATTTTCTGCTCAAACCACAAGAAATGTTACCATAATGGAAACAGAAATCAATTCTTTGAAGACCTTTTAAAAATTACAATGCATCCGGCCTGAGAGACAGACTGATTGACAAAGGTTTCCGGGAGCGAGGAGGAATTTCCTGGAAACATTACCCATTTTGGGCAGAAGTATCAGCTTCTGCTCATCCCAGAGAGAGGAGGTGTAGTGTCCATGAACATTAGAAAACAAAACAAAAAAAAAGGAAATGTTTTTAATGGACAGATTGGTTGGAAAATATCAAGAATGACTTTTCAGCCAGGCTAACTTTTATTCCTGTATATTTATAAAAAATCTGACTTGCAATCACCTGCCCAATCCAACCTTGGGACATGGCAGAAATGGAGCCCCACACTGTCTGGTGTAGGGACGCCCCAGAACCGGATTTCGGCAGTGCACTGATGTTCGTAGTTTCCCTGACACGATGCAGTTAGACCGAAGGCCGCGGTGGGTCCTTGGGAAAAAGCAGACTCAGTCCCAGAGGAGCAGGACTGGCGTCCTCAAGCCCAAAGAATGATGGGAGACTCCCACTGCACTAAGATGTAGCTTCGAAGAGGCTCTGACATAGACAATGGAATGTGGGGAGGTTAACTTGAAAGACAGGCAGAACTTGGAGACCACGATAAAATACAATTAAATATGGCAAGTTTTTTCACCCAGTTTTCCCAAAGGTTACATTTAATCCCCAAATGTCACCCTTGATGTTTTGAAATTCTTTGGCATCAAAATCAGTGACAGCACGGGATGAGTCAACAGATGCAACATTAACATAGTAGGCTGTTTCGCTTACACTTCTTTGTATTAGGTTATCGATACAGTCGATTTAACCGTCCACTCCATGAAATCCATAAACACTTAGCTGTCACTAGATACTAAATTTGTTATTTCAGCACACATTTACCCTTATTTTAAAAAGGGTCCTTTTTATTTTTTTATTTTTGCCAGCTTCATATAAAGTTTTAATAACGTGAAACTCGTTCTGAGTCTGAAGTGGGGCTAGTTCAAAGGGTTTTGGAAAGTTGAAGGGCTCTTTGAAGTCTCTCAAAGACCCTGAAAAGCATCTTTCACAAACAAACTTGCTTTTTACAGACTCTCTGCTCCCGGACACACCAAGCCACCGCTTTCAAAGGCACGTGGGTCAGGCACCGGCAGGAAGCCTTATGGCACCGGGCAGACCTGACAGCCTGAACCCGGGCCCTGGAAAAAAGAAATCCCAGGAACCTCTCCAACTGGAGCGGAGCTCAGCCACGGCCCCGGCTTCGGCAGGTCCCAACCTGAGTGACAGTCTTGGTGAGAGGCAGCGCTGCCACACCACCTCCGCACCAGGGCGCTCCAGCAGAACACGGGGCCAGCAGTGTCCTTGAACTTGGGCACCAGCAATAGCTCTGCTCGTCAGCAAAGATCTCTTTTCAGGTACATTTCTGGTGGCAACAATGCAAACTTTAAGTATGTGCTCCCACACTTTCCAAATAAAAATACCTCTTGGGGAATAATAATTTCTACAAACCCCTCTTGATCCTGCGATTTTGCCTGTCCATATTGATGGCGAACGCGTATAAAAAGCTCTAGCCATGAAGAGTGTCTAAATTCTTCAATCCACTCCAGGTTTATTAATCAGGAGAGTGCTAATAGTCCTTTGGAATTTGATCCACACGTTTAAAATTATAGCTTATTTGAGCTCTGCTTAGCGCTTAGGAACTCCTGAAATGACCCGGGTGGTCCAGGACAAGGGGTCAAGCCCACTGCTCTTTGTTCCCTAAGATTTTCTTCTTGGCCTTTTACACTCAAGCTTATCTACTGGAATGTTCAGCCAGGGGTATAGTTCCATTGACAAGTTTCTGAAAAGTGGTTTTAAAAATTGAGGAAGCTATGATTAAAGTGCAATAGGCGAGTTTATTACTAGGAATTGGTAAACGCGTTGGAAAATGAAGACTTATTTTATAAAGTTAAGTAAAGTGCGTCTCCAGTGATTAGAATGTTGTGTATTGGGCGACAGACAACTTACGGATTGGTCTGTCTATGAAGACGTTAGACACTCAGAATATGAAAGAAAGATCTTTAAATAAGCAATAATTTACTGTCTGGCTGGTAGGGGAATAAATATAACAAACAGGATAAAGTGATTAAAGATTAAATGCCAATTTAGATATTGTTACCACGCCTGTAATTATCATATTTGAGAAAAGCACACACAAAAGCTAAGGTGGCATTTGGGATAAAAAGGATTGGGGATCAGACACGAAGACTGGATCACAGAAGTGGTTCTATCACAGGAGAGGAAATTATGACACGTATTAATGACTGGAAGAGGTAGACAGGAAAGGCTGGGCAAATACCGTATGGCATATCCGAGTCACTTAGGAAGAGTCAGGCAGGATTCAGTGTTAAATTAACCCGTGGCAAGATATATATATATATATCGAATGCAAGAATAAGAATGACAAAGCTTGAAGTAAACGTATGTCTGTTCTCCTAAAAAAACCCCCAAAAAACCCAAGAACAAAAAGCCCACAAATTTATTGAGAACTCCTTTAGTTAACTCACTGACGTATAATAATTTGTGACTTAAAAATTAAATGACCTGAAACGTAAAAATTTAGCCCTTCAAAACTAGAAAACAGTAACTTGATTCGATTCCTTAGCAGAAGTACAAATAGCAATCCAAGGCAGCCATCAACACTCCCCAGATTCCTGGCTTTAACCCTGAGGGGAAAAGCAACCGAGGAATGTTGGCTGTGACCTGCCACAAAAACAAAGTCTTTGTTCTATTTATACTCAGAATGGGAAGGCTTCCTTACTTGGTGCTAGTTCTGAAAGCGCTGTGATAGTGCTGGGATGCTCAAGAGTGGAAGTACAGTATCTTTCTGCGTCTTTTCATTAGTTGTGACCAGATGCGTTAGAGGAAGATACATCTTTGCACGAACCCTTCTCTCAGCGTCCATCCCTCCCTCGCTCAGTAACCGCGGACTCAGGCATTTTGTGTGGTCTTGGCCCTGGATGGTGCTCCAGGAAAACAGCCTTCTTTGTGGCTGGTTGCGGCAGTGTCACCGGAATAAACCACCTTCCGTTTCCACCGCCGTGCTCCTCCGAACGCCTGTGCCTACTGAACGCCTGGGTCTACTGAGAAAAAGACGTCGGCATGATATTGACCTTCATCGACCACATGGCTGGACTCTTGTGTCTGATGTTTCCATGTCGGGTCTCTTATCTGCATTTTCTGCTCCTACTAACACGTATATAGAGGTCCCCACCACCTCTGGTCGGCTTTCTTGGCGTTGATGTCACGGTAATCCAAACTGCCCCCAGCAGAGAAAGATCGCCTGGAAGAAGAGGCAATGAACCCACTGGGTGTGACAGCCCAGCAGGTACTGATTTTTAAAACACAAGCCGGAGAGTTACTCTTTAAAAGACGGAGGCATTCGTAAACCAAACAAGACCTCGTTTTCATCTTGAACACCAGGAGCGAGTTGGCTTTCCTCCTTCGGAATGGATTCCTGTCCCTGGAAGCGATGCCCGCAGCTCGCATGGCCCACAGCCCGCGGTGCCCACAGCCCGCGGCGCCCTGGGAGTGACGGATGGCTTTTTTCCACATCCATTCCTAACAATGGCTATCAGCACAGGCAGTGCCCCGGCTCTGGGCGGGGGGTTCTGTTTATTTTGGTTACTAAGGAGAGGGGGGTGGAAGCAGGCAGGGATGTAAACAGCCGACGCTCAAGTTGAACTTGAGATCTTGGGTGAAACTCACACCACGCATCCCCACAGAGGGGCAAAGGGGGCAACTAGAAATGCGAGGGACACGCAGGGAATGCTTCCTTTGCTGAACCCATCCGTGGGGTTTGCCGTGAGGAGAGGTGGCCTAGAAGGAAAAGTCTGGGTAAAAATTTCAGGATTTAAGAGACTACCAATAAAGTGAAGATTGACATGAACCAGACCAGGCTATAAATACCACACAGAGAGACCAAACCAGTCCGCCTGACAGGCCTGGCCACCTCTCCCCTCGGAACAAACCTATAATGAACAAGCCTGGAATGAAACCTGTTGTCCCGCGAGGACCGGGCAGACAAGAAGCCGATGCGCTTTTGTTTTGGGATGAGCTCAGTTCAGGGGGTGCATTTCCCTGATGCTGAGATAAGCGCCCGTCCCCTCGGGCCTCAGCGCAGTGCAGTGCCGTCTCCACAAGTGTCACCCTTTAATCATCTCTATTATCTTCCTTGTCTTATCATTCAAACTAATAGGACTTCTCTTCTCTCAACGGCATTTTGATGTGGAGGAGGAAACCACTTTCATGTTTAAGAAAAACCCCCGATTCCCTGCCCGGAGAAAAAGGAAAATATTAGCACGGAGGTAGACAGGCCCCACGCCCTGGGAAATACTGCCGCGCAGGCTTGTTTTATGTCACGCGTACTGGCTTCTCTGCATGCGCTTCCTGTTTAGCCTTTGAAAATATGCGTGTGCCTGTTAGGTTCTTACAGGCATATCACACCCTGCGGTGAGGTGTTACACACGCCGACTGATTTTTCTGGTGACATAACGTGGAACAATAAATGTGTTTCATTATTGACCATTCAATAGTCTAACAATGATTTTAAGTGTACAGATTTCCAGTAGAATCCTTAATGACATATACCTTTTAGGAGTTTCTCTCTAAATGATCAATATATGTGAGCGATATGTAAAGGCATTGACACTCTATTTCAGTGTGAACTGTGATGAACAATTATTGTCTAACATATTTATTGGCTCAACGGTCTCCATTTTATTTTAAATTATAGGTTGATAGGAAACAGTCAACAAGTAGCTGTCGACGAGTTGCCCTGGAAGGGCGGTCTGCTGGTTACTGAAGGTGTCACGTGGTCAGACACAGTCGTGATGCTGTGATATGTAACTTTCCGCTGAAATAAATAGTCTGTGAAATGAATATCTGTAAGGAAAACGTTGAATGACTATGTCTATTTTACTAGAGGCTCAAAGGGCAGATGTAGTTTTGCGAAGAAAAAGCAGCATGGAAAGGATCTGTGAAGAGTGAGGATGCTGGATGTACTTGTTTTTGAAATAGATGAGGGAGTCCAGTCCCCGTGTGGGTAAGACGATCTATCCAAAACAGGGGTTTGCCCATTGTGTCCCGGGCTCCCCAGGGTTTTGGAATATTGTTAGAGGGGAGGGGGCTATAGATTAGAGGATCTAATTTGCATGTTGGTATGGCAAGTTTTCTTTGGAGAAGGAGTTGTGCTTAAGAACACCCCTGTTCAGTAACGTGGGGCCACATTTCAGAGGGCACGCATGCGCTGGGTTTTCTCTAAAAAATCATTAGGATAAGACCCTAGACTGTTCTTTTTTGTTTCCTGTTCTATCTCCAGCATTAAGCACAGTCCTGGCACAGGGCAGGGGCTCAGGATGTAGCTGTTTTTGTCAGTGACGACGATCACACGCTGGCCAATGCCCAGACTAACCCACCAACAGACATCCGAGATGTTCCTACAGTCCCACGTCACATCAAATCTCACCAAGATCATAGGGGAAGGGGCGGATGTGGCAGATGTCCCCTGAAGAGCTAGTAGAACTCATTACATGAGCCTCTACACAGAAACCATCTGACTTGTGAAACATCAGAGAAGGGCTTGGTAGGAAAGACTATTTCAAGCTTTGTCACATGATTAGAAAGTTGGCAGAGATCTGCTGATGGCTGTAGTGACTGAGAACAATAGCGAAGAATGCCCTTTCTTCTTTTTTTCCATTTAAAAAATTAAGTTTATGGGTGTGATATTGGCTGATAATTACACAGGTTTCAAGAACATAATTCTGTGGCCCATCATCTGTATATTGTACCGTATGCCCCCCCCCCCCATCAGATCATCTTCTGTCACCATATGTTCAGCCCCTTTCCCTTCAGTCCCCTCCCGACCCCTTCCCCTCAGGGGACCACTACTGCTGTCTGTGTCTAGGAGTTGTTGTTGTTTTTTCCTTGTTTGTTCACTTGTAGCTTTCAGTTTTGTATTCTGTATACGAGTGAAATCATCTTAAAGAGCTGGCAAAGAAGAACAAAAGCAGCTCAAACTCAGCAGGAGAAGGGGAATAATAAAAATTAGAGCAGAATTCAATGAAATGGAGAACAAAAGGACAATTCCGAAAACGAAGCAACCAAGAGCAGCTTCTTTGAAAAGATGGCTAAACTGACACCTCTTGGCTGGGAAGAGTGGTTTCCCAAAAGCCGTGGCAGGAAAATGGATTTAGTTTTATACCATTTGGTGCACAAGTTCAGAGAACAGTTCTGAATGTGCATCGCCTTCCCTAACAGTGATAGATACGTCACAAAGCCATACACCTTATGAAGGTCTCCTCATGCATGGCAGACATTTTCAGAGCTCTCTGCAGTAGGAGAGCAATGAGTTTTGAAACTTCCATTTTATAAGAAGGGGGTGTGCTGACTGTCCGATAGCAAAATATTAGTGCAAATAATCCAAATGAGGCAAGAAACACTTCTGTTCCCAATGAAGAAATGCCATTCGCTAAAAGTAGGTCAGACATAACCCCGCCTCCCATCACGTGTATCTCACTGATACTCGGGGGAAGCGAAGAAGGCATGTCTATCCGCACTTCCATGTCTTTGGACACCCGGGAAACTGCAGATAAGGTGTCCGCCACGAGGACACAGCCTGGAAGTTTTGATTGCAGATGGAAACACGATGTATTTGCTGATTGGAGCTGCGGCAGCGAGGGAGTCTTGGGCGGCCTTTTCAGACGGGCGTTGCTGAGACCCAGCAGCTAGAAGAGCCACGGGGAAATTCCTTCCCAGAGAATGATCCTTTATTTTTTTTAATAATTTTTTTTATTGTTTAAAGTATTACAAATACCCTGTTTCCCTGAAAAATAAGACAGTGTCTTATATTAATTTGTGCTGCAGGACACTCGCATCTCCTGTGGATGGATAGCTTCCGGTTGGAAGATCTTATTTTCGGCGGGATGCCTTATATTACAGCGAGTAGGTCTTATTTTCAGGGGATGTCTTACTTTTGGGGAAACAGGGTAGTGCTACATATGTTTCCTTTTTTTCCTCCATTGACCTCCCCCTGGCCTCCCCTACCCCCCAGCACATGCCCTCACCTGCCCCCCCAATGTCCTGTATCCATTGGTCATGCTTATATGCATGCGTACACGTTCCAGAGAACGATCCTTTAAAATGGACGCGAGCCTGTTCACCCGCCAATTCCAACACGAACATCGAAGCGTTCAGGACGGAGAGCAAATGTTGGAAGATGTTCGCGATTTGACCCCGAAATCCCTCCCTGCTCCTCCTGCCCAGTCTCCCGGAGGAGGGACAGGGAAGAGCTCACAGCATTGCAGGACGAGCTGTGCAGACTCTGTGGCGATTTGCAGTTGCTCTAGGCCATGCGGCACCGTCTTTACATCATGCCCCCACACGCAAACACAGACATGACGGGGATGCTCACGCTGCTGCAGGACGCTCGCTCTCCTTCACAATCGCCGCTCACAGGTGTTGGTGTTGGCAAGAACCTTTGCACGACCAGCGGCTGCCTTCGGGGTGAATCTTGGACAGGAAGACGCAAACGGTGGCATGCAGATCAGTTCCCATTTGGTGCACCGACCTCGGCTCTCGGCTGCTTTTCACTTGGAGAGGAAGGTTCATCGGCCGAGGGCGAAAAGTCGGGTCTAGATGCCTTATTCACGCAGTCGTGTGAAGGTCCCCCCTCTCAGGTCCTCTTTGAAAGTGTGGTGAGCACACTCCACCGCTGTCAGGGCTGGTGCAAGGAGGGAGATCACAGGGGGCTTGTCTAGAGGCCATTGATGGAGCTGGATTTGAGCGCCTAGCACCGTGTCCAGCCTCAGATCGTCAGCTGTCCATTCTGCTACTGTTTTTTTTTTACATGAAATCTTTTTTATTCTTTTTTGCTTTTTAAAAAAGTTTTACAAATAGTAGTACATATGTTTCCTTTTTTTACCCCATTGTCCTCCCCGCGGCCTTCTCTACCCCCCAGCACATGCCCTCACCTGCTCCCCCCACCCCCAGTGTCTTGTATCCATTGGTGATGCTTATATGCATGTGCACAAGTCCTTCTGTTGATCTCTTACAGCCCCACCCCCAGCCTTCCCCCTATAGTTTGACAGTCTGTTCAATGCTTCTTTGCCTCTGTATCAATCTTATTCCCCTGTTTTTTTTTTTTATTTAAAAAGATCTTGCATCTGCCTACTGGAAATAAATGTATAAGAACAAAAAAAGTGTTTGAGTCTCAGTTTCAATGTCCAACAGTTCTGAGTCCCAGTCTCAATGTCAAATAGTTCCTTATGTGTGCATGTCAGTAATGGTATCTGGATGGTGGACATAGGTGGCAATGCAGGTTCCACCCTCTCTGGTTTGGTCCTGGACTGCCTGCTATCACCGAGGTGTCCACAGTCGGCAAGACTGAGAAGGGCGCCCGGGCCACACGCTGGGCTGTTCGGAGCAGCGGCTGATACTTCTAAGGGGGTTTGTCACCGCTCCTTCTGAGGATCTGACCGAGCTCTGGACTTGCTCCCACTCCTGGGAACGTGTTCCAGGCCCCCAGCTTCCCGTCAGGGACTGATTGCAGATGCCCCCCCCCCCCTCCTCCCCAGAGAGGGCCCTTTCTCCCAACCCCCAGCCTGGTCCTGAGAAACTGCAGGAATGCGGCTGGTGCTTCAGGAAAACAGCCCCGGAAAGCGTCTCTCAGCTCTACCTCCACCGGCCAGGACGAGGACAGACGTCCAATCCACCTTGTGGATGGATAGCTTCCGGTTGGTGAAGCTACCCCTCGGCCGCTCCGTCTGAGACTCACTCAGCCCAGCTGGACTGCAGCCCTGGCCCAACAGCGAGGGCGCTTCCCAGGAGGGGCAGGCTGGCTCCCCTTCCTTCCAGCAAAATTTGGAATTCTCCAGAAAGCTCTCCTCCAGCTGCCCTCGCCCTCCTGGACCAGAGGCCAGCGCATCCCGCCGGCCAGAGCTGCCGGAGCCTGGCGCACCCCCTTTGGATTGCAAAGCTCCTTTACCCGCCTGGCACATGCCGCTTAGTGAGCCACAGGGAACGCACTCGTCCTTCCATACGTCCCGCGTTTAAAACAGCGGTTAAGATCCAAACAGAAACCATCTCCCCTTTCTTCTAGAGAAAGAGGAGACGTGGGGGACCAGTGGTCCAGGACATCGGTTAGTGTCTGTTCTCTTCCTAATAAATCACATGTCATTGCCCCCCTCTTTAGAATAACACAGATGACCTCGGGGGCCCCACGCCCCACTGGCCTTTGGCAGCTGTAACAGTGGCACCCAAACAATACAGACACGCTGGCCATGGGCGCTCGCCCGGGGGACCAGGGCTCTGGGGGGGGGGGGGGAGGGATGGCGCCCCTCACTCGGCCGGGAAGGCGAACAAAAGGGGCCTCTATCTGGGGACCCCGTCCTGACCCCAGGCGGCATGTCAGCCTCCGGGGACGTAGAGCTCACAGCGGTCTGCACTTCAGGGAAAGTGCCCTTCTCAGAACCCACGCTCGGGAGTGATGTCAATATCAACATCTGGAAAGCTGCAGGCAGAGCCGAAAGCGCGCGTGTTAATGGAAAAGGCCGTTTAAACACAAGGCGAGTGTGGCCCGATGGAGCAAGATTTAATAGAGAATGATCGCCTTTTATTTGACTTCTCGCCATTAATTAAAATGTTAACATCAGCTTGTCAGGGAGGGACCGCTTCTCTCAAAGGCCTCGGAGCCACACGCGGCTGATGTTTGAAATCTGTATCTCCGTGATTTATCTGCGGGGCACCACGTGAACTTTTATGATCTTCGCTGCCCAGAGTTCCTAATTTTGTTTATGTTTTTCACCAAGTGTGGAATCACAATTATGAATTTATAGAAACCCGCGCTCCCTGGCAAAGGAGACGAAAGCTCTGAGTTCCTGCAGGACATTCCAGCCTGCAAATGGGGACTCCGGTTACCCCGAAATCCGGGCCTCCAGTGAGAGTCTCCAGTGGGGGAGGGGAGGGTGGCTTCACCAAAGGGAGCCTGCCCCTTTAAGAGAATTTGGCCTCCAAAGAACAATGCATCCAGCCCCTCTGACATGGCTCCTGCAGTTACTTATTTGTATGATGTTATCTGTTCATTGATCCACACCTGGGATCATCTTTCTCTTGGTTATTTTTTGTTATCGCCTTTCTAGGTTTTTTGTTCTCCTGTTTATCAGTGTTTAACAAAAACCCCATAACCGATCTTAAAGTCTATAGCAAAATAATTGGGAAACTCTCTTTAACAAACAAACAAACAAAAACACAACAACACACAACTTTATTGTTGAAAGTATGAAATCCCCCTTTTCACTCACTGACCCCTTCCAGCAGCCCCTGCCCCCCGCCCCCCTCCCCCCGGCCCTCACCACCCCACTGTCCGTGCCCATGGCTGATGCACAGATGCACACAAGTTCATCGGTCTATCTCTTGCCACCCGCCCTCCCCGGCCCTAAGACAGCGGATTCACAGTTTGATCTTCTCTTGGGTGTTCGTACTTGAAGTCTCTTTCAAAGCCAGTTGTTCTCCCTGGCAGATATTTCCATCATCGGAGTAAAACTGGGATGGACACGTAGAGTAAGGGGCATCGCATGTTGTGAATGACTCTCAGCTTCCTTCCCGGAGCCCACGGCGTTCCGCTGACCGTCCCCTGGGCGCCGGGCTCCGGTCCGAGCCCCAGGACACACGGATGCCCAGAAGGAAGACAAGCCCAGAAGGAACCACTCCTGTGGGATTGCGGGCATCTCCGTCTCCTCCCAGGCGGCTCTGTTCTGCTAGACAGGTGGAGGGTCTCAGAGAATCTGTCCTTCCAAGCTCATCCGTGGTGGTGGTGGTGGTGGGGGGCAGGGGGTGGGAGAGGGAGCAGCATCGGCCACATATTCAGTGGGTTTGAGCAGCAGTGCTTGGAAGGTGCAAGTGGTCTCTCCTTGAGGGGTGCCTCCCCCTGCTGTCACCCACAGTGGCCCCTGCTCTGTCGCCTGGCTTCCTTTCAGGGTCTGGGCGGGGACCATATCTCGCCACAGCTTCCCGCCTCGCTCATCGCTCCTCCCTGTCAGCATGGGCGTGTGAGCAGGCACTCACTGCTGGGCCACTCGCGAGATAGCAGATTATGTCTACTATGAACTCTGTTGATTTCCTGTTCCCGCTAAGTTTGGGAAGAAGGAGCCCCAGCTCCGGGGGAGTTTCCCAGGGAGGTGCCCTATTGCGATGGGGCCCTGTGGAAGTCATTATGATGATTTTTTTTCATTACATGTAGCCAAACACAGCACCTCACGTAATGCTGGTTATTGACAGCTATTATTCTACTTTAGTAAGTTACACTCATGAGGATCAGAGAGAGCGAGATGAGTCGATATCAAAATCTTGGTGAGCCGTAAGTGCCAAAACCAATGATAGCTTTTGCCGCCCAGGAATCCTAAGTGTGACGCAGAGGGCAGAGTGGTGCGTTTCTGGCATCCAGAAGAGAACGTGTCTTATTCCTCTGAAATTAGGACGGGCTAAGACATCCATGGTGCTACCGTCGCGAAAGTCTTCTAGTCTGTTTGCCAAATGGCCGCTGTTGTGAGCAGAAGTCTGAGACTCCGGCCTCACAATCGCTGGGGGAGCCCCAGGCACTCGCCCCGAGGCTCAGCCCCCTCAACAGCGGCTGCAGGCTTCTCCTCATGGCCGTCTCCTCAGCAGCTCCAGGTCTTAGAAAAATTAAATTTATTGAGATAACATACGGTAATAATACCACGTAAGCTTCAGGTGCTCAGCTTTGTAACAGGACATCTGCATGCTCCCTTGTGGCCTACCTAGGCCAGGGATCAGCAAACTCATCCGTCCACAGAGCCAAATATCAACAGCACAACGACTGACGTTTCTTTGGAGAGCCACATTTTTAAAACTGAAACTTTTTCTAATGCCACTTCTTCAACATAGACTCGCCCAGGCCATGGTATGTTGTGGAAGAGCCACACTCCAGGGGCCAAAGAGCCGCATGTGGCTCTCGAGCCGCAGTTTGCCGACCACGGGCCTAGGCTTTAGATGCGCATTCCTCTCCCGGTCACCGTCATGTTGATAGGCACCCTGAATCACTGGCACCCCCCTGGTGAGGATGCCTCTTTCTCCCCAGGCCTCTGTAAGGGGTCCTTTATTTGGAACAACCTTCCTCTTTCTGCAGCCTTGAGGGCCTAATCCCTTAGGTCTCCTCTGGGGTTCCTCCCCTCCCTGCTCTCGGGGCCCGTGTAGTCCCTGGCAGAGCTTGCCCAGCGCCACTCAGCTCCTCAGCTCCAGGCCCGCCGCTCCCATTTCAGGCTGTACAAACTGTGCAGGGGGGAGCTACTTGCCAAGAACAAGGTGTGAGTGTTCTAAAGCTCTAAGATACTCTCTGTGTCATAGTTGTAGCTTACTGTTTAGTTTGTGTGTGTGTGTGTGTGTGTTTTCTTTACTGGTTTTCCCTCTCCCCTGTCAGAGACCAGTGTTTCTAGAAGGATGGTCTTGGTAAGCCAGGCATCAGAGCCTGCAGGTGTCCTAAAGAACTGAAGGCTGCCCATCGGCTCTCCACACTCAGAGTTGCTTGTCCTGGGTCTGGCATTTGTTTTTAAAGTCAGCAAAGATTCTGTTGGCACCTGTAGTTTGATAACTAGTATCGTTGACTTTGAAACAGCTTGAGGGTGGCCAGTGTGTCCGAACCACCTCTATATTCAACACGTATTTGGAATGCAGCAGCATTGAACATTTTTAAGCTAATTTATAGTCAGTCTTACATATGGAAATAACCCTGAATCCTGAAACCTTGCTTTATTCACATACTAGTGACAAAAGGCTCTTTATTCCATCTTTGGGATTTTTCTAAACATTATTATAATGTCTGGAAACAAAGTTTTATTTCTTCCTTCCCAGTCTGTATCATTTTCTTTTTCTTTTCTTGTCATATTGCATTGGCCAGGATTTCCAGTGTGATGCTGAATAAAAGAGAGGACATCTTGCCTGGTTCTCCATCTCAGGGGGAAAGAATCTAGTTTCTCACCATGAAGTATGACGGTGTCGGATTTTTCTAGATGTCCCTGACCACGTTGAAGAGGTTCCTTTCTATTTCTAGTTTGCTGAGTGTTTTTTAATCCCTAATAGGTGCTGAATTTATAGCAAATACTTTTTTGACTCGATTGATAGGATTATATTATTATTTTTTCTTTGAATGCTTTATTTCACATGCATCAATCTTGCAAATCTGAAATATATCCCACTTGGTTATGGTGTATAATTATTTCGATACATTGTTGAGTTCAATTTGTTACTATTTTTGAGGACTTTAGCATTCATACATACATCATGAGCACTTTGATCTGTAGTTTCCATTTCTTTTAGTGGCCTCATTTGGTTTTGACATTAGGATAATGTTGGTCTCATTGAATAAGTTAGAAAGTGCTTCTTCCCCCTCTATTTCCTGGAACCAGTTGTAGAGAATTGCTATCGTTACTCAGGACATCTAAAATGTGGTTTGCAACAATATGGATAGTTGGGGGGACATTGTGATATCCTAAACAATACTTTATTCACCACATAAAGTTGTGTGCAGTCATTAAAAATAAAGTTACCAAAGATGTCAAAAGTTGTGAAAAATCAAGATAAAATCAGATGCACAGTGTAATTCCAAGTTTCAGAAAATAAATATATATTTATGTGTCTGTATACATTTCTGAATATAATTTAAATGTGCGTTAAACATACACCATATGTTTACCTTGCATTTGTAAATCCAGAGTGTATAGTGTGAGGTAAAGCTACAGGATAAAACATATCATTTGAATAATAATAACAATTACTGACTAACCAATACCAATCATTTAATTCTCACTTCACTTATCCTCCTATTCAGGGGTTTTGCCAATGTCGATGTCCTGTTTGAGCAACTGAACATAATGAAACAAGCAGCTTTTCTGACTGCCTCATAAAAAAAGCATTTTAAGATGAGGATTTCAGCAACGGACTGCATGGCGAAGCAAGGCATTATACAGCACACACTGTTGGAGAGAAGCGTAATTCTATAAAGAGGCAATTTTTATAGCGTTCCATGAACTCCATTTATAATTAAAATCGCATTTCTAAATGTCTCTTTCGTGACCAACTATGAGATAGAGGAGGCAAAGTAAAATCATTTTAGAAAAACAGACTTGAGCACTTACGGGAAATTCTGAATGAAGTTCATAATTTTATCGTTTGCTCATAACGATCGCACAGAAACCAGGACAGGAAGGAACTGGACTTGTTAAAGGAGGTATTAAACCTGGCACTAAACCAATAGGCTCGCCAACTCCTGAACCTAGAAGCCCTGAGCCCCTGTGGACCTGCCAGAGAAACCCCTGAAACAGGAGGGAATGTTGATGATATGGAAGTAAGAAACCAGACATCCCACGTAGAGCTGTTTTCTCAAGTTCGTTGGGCGTTGCTACTCCCTTAGAAGGTGCTCGCAGTCTTCTAACAGGTCCACGCAGCCTGGGACTTCCGCGTGGGGGCTTCCTGTTTTCGTTTTCTTCTGATGGCCCAGGTCCGAATGGCATCCCCTTTCAGGAGTTCAACGGCACTTCGGGTTTGGACCAAATATTTAGAACTTGGTTTTGTTTGGTGACATGCTGTCCCCTTTAATTGGAGCAAGATGTGTTTCTTACTTGAGACAACGTCCCTCCCAGGAGGGAGCTGAGTGTCTCACGCAGCGACGTGTGTATTTTCTCCAGGACCCAGGCCTCTGCTGGGCACCGCCTAATAAATATATGACCTAATTGTGTGTGTGTGTGGGGGGTTACTTTTTTTAAACTGGAAAACCTTAGCCGAATTGGACCCAGATTCAGATCTGAGCTCTACATCATGTCACACCATCAGATCAAATCCCCTTTATGCTTGTTCCTTCTTCGCCCCCCATCTGTAGGACAATCTGCATCTCACTGGCTTTCCCCTCTTCAGTCCGGGCTCGGGACCCTTTCCTTTAGAGGCACAGGAAGTAAATATTTTGGACCTTGTGGGCTATAATGTTTCTGTTCCAATTACTCAACTCTGCCCTGGTAGCGCGGAAGCAGCCAAGACAATTCATAAGCGAATGAGCATGGCTGGGTTCCAATAAAACTTCATGAAAACCTGCCAAGGGCTGAGTTTGACCATTGGCCACCGTTGGCAGATTTCTGCTCTGGTCCATCTTCTCACTTGAGTGTCTCCCAATAACCACAGACAGAATCTTCTAGAGATCAGAGCACTCCATTCCTGCTACGTCTTCAGGGAAAGTACCACTCAGCCTGGTTTTCAAAAGCTCAAGCCTGCTTTCTAACACCCCTGCCCACCTGCTGTTACAGCTGACTCCCTGGCTCCCCAGAGTCCAGAAGGAGCCTGAGCTTCTCGGGACGTCGTGTTTGCACAATGGTGACAAGCTTCTGCTGCATTGTGACGGCGGCTGAGGTTTCGGGACTCTGTGTGTGTGATGACGTGGGTAGAGCTGTGCAGCCAAGTGTTCCCAGGCAATGTACTGGTTTTCCTATCGCCCTGTGGTTCCGGAAAGCTGACCATCAGGGGACCCTGGGAGACAGGAACCTGGGATGTCCTAGACCAGTGGTCGGCAAACTCACTAGTCAACAGAGCCAGATCTCAACAGCACAACAATTGAAATTTCTTTGGAGAGCCACATTTTTTAAACTTAAACTTCTTCTAATGCCACTCCTTCAACACAGACTCACCCAGGCCGTGGTATTTTGTGGAAGGGCCACCCTCAAGGGGCCAAAGAGACGCTATGTGGCTCGGGAGCAGCAGTTTGCTGACCACTATCCTATGCCATGTTTGCCCTTCCAGGGAATGCTGATCTTTCAAAATAAAAAAATTGGAAGGAGGCCCGAGAAATGAATGTGCTCTTTCATGACAGTTTGGTGCCTGGTGACACGGCTGCTCAATGACTGAAGCGAAGCCCCACGCCAGAGAGGACGGCTCCACGGTGTGGGGAGTTTTGGCCTCACTCACTGAAGGTCCCAGATAATTTGGTGTTTAGACAGCACATTCGTTTGGTGAAATTTGTAAATTGTCCTTTTATGGCAAATCGAAGCTCAGCACATAAGGGAGTTTTGTTGTGAAAAGCATGAACCTGTGCCTGGTGCCAAATAAACTTTAAAACTAGCTTCTTGACATCCTACGGCTCCGAGTGAAAACTGCACCGTGAGAAACAGGTGGGGGGCCTTATTTTTTTTTCAGGATCGTAGAGTCTAAGGCTCTGAAGGAATTTGCACTTTTTCTAGCCGGGTGTTGTGAGTATATCGGGCGCCAGGTGACTGGGAGAGAAGATGGGCTGAGGGCCTGCGGGGATGGGGAGAGTGGGGGGGAGTGGGGAGGAATGGGTGGGGCGTGGGGGGTGTGTGGGGGGGCGTAGGGGGGAGTGGGGGGCGTGGGGAGGCATGGGGAGGACTGGGGGGAGTGGGGGGGAGTGGGAAGTGTATGGGGCGGGGAGCACAGATTGGAATCAGAGTGGGAGCATTACTCCCAGACCCGCCGGCATGCATGCACTGGCCACTTCCTCCCTGCGCCTCATCCTCCCCACGTGCAGGCTGGGGGGACTTCCCCCTGACGATAAGACTCACGGCTAACTGACTAGGAATGAATCTTGCTCTCACAGAAGGAGGTTTTAAGGCTTGTGCTTATGTTATATTTTTCTCATTAAAATGTGAGTAGCGCTGAAACCGCTTTGGCTCAGTGGATAGAGCGTCGACCTGCGGACTGAAGGGTCCCAGGTTCAATTCTGATCAAGGGCATGTGCCTTGGCTGTGGGCACATCCCCAGTAGGAGGCAGCTGATGGATGTTTCTCTCTCATGGATGTTTCTGACTTTCTATCCCTCTCCTTTCCTCTCTGTGAAAAATCAATAAAAAAAAAAAAAATATATATATATATGGGAATAACTTTATTAGCACACAAACAACGGGATGGAAGTAGGAAGTCTTCCCCAGTGTGGCACAATGTGCTCCCTCAGCAAGGTGGCTCTCAGACACTGATCCCAACATCTCCCAAGTCGAGGCCACGCAGCCTCCCAGCTGCACCTGCCCCTCAGACCCATCCTCCCGGGGAACCACCTCTAACCAGCGCCGCCCTGTGTCTCATGCAAATGGGCCTGGAGGGAGGCTCCGGCAATCTTATTATCCTTAGGAATAAAAACGTCCATCACGAAATGGCACAGAAGCAAGTGGCCACCCCAGCTGGGCAGATCTGTCATCGGGGGCGGGGGCGGGGCGGGCACTTTTAATTAGCTGAGTGCGTGCCGTTTGCCCAACACGGAGAGCACAGCCCCCGGCCTATTAAAATGCGCCTAATTTTCTGTGAAAAAGGCCCATCTGAGTGGGCCTGACCACAGTCAATCACACTAAAAGCCACCGGTGCCTAATTTGATTTACCAATATAAAATGCAAATGAGGTCATTAAGTGGAGTGCCCGCCCGAGAGGGCCCCTTTCAAACCATCACGCTAAATGCGAGCAGACAGCCGACGGGCTGTGCAAAGAAAACCTTAGCATATTCGTTTGATTAGCGCTACAAAAATTTAATTAGGTTGGCTAATTACTTGACAAATTGCTCTACACAAGAGAACAGGCAGAGGAGTAATTTTTTTTATCTTTCCCCTTCGCCGTGGCAGCTATCCTGCGCGTCTTTCAGCCCAAATGCTATCTGCCAATTTGCAAAAGCATTATTAAATGGATAGAAGGTGGCCCCCTACAATAGCAAATTGCAGAATGCGGATAATCAGGCAAGCCCCACACAGCTGGATCCATATGTCCCTATGTTCTCATGACCAACAATATTGCACACAATATTTCTATGGAACTACTGTCAACACAGAGTATTCCAAGCCAGCCAGTTGTCCTCCAGAAAGAAAACACGACGCACGCTGTAGAAGAGACGCTGGTGAAACCCCTGTCCCCGGGACAGGTTTGCGAACTAGTCAATGGAGCCATGGTGACAGGTCGAGTTCATTGGCACAGCATGGCCACCAGCCAAAACATGGCTTTCTGAGGCCCCGGTTGAGGCAGAGGGGGGAAAACTGTCTCCTGGGGATACATCCAAAATATAAAACATTCATAATTCCCAACGAGGGCCGGTGACATCTTATAAAACACATTTCTTTCTTTTTAGATGCTCTCCAGGAGTCTGTGCCTCCTCTATCTCTCTCCAATCACGACCTAAGACAGAGCCGGCCGCCAACACTCACCTGGGAGGAAAGGCTGCAGGCTGGGTGAGCACAGGATGGAGGGGCGACTCTGGCTGTAGGCTGGGTGAGCACAGGATGAGGAGCGACTCTGGCTGTAGGCTGGGTGAGCACAGGTTGGAGGAGCGACTCTGGCTGTAGGCTGGGTGAGCACAGGATGAGGAGCGACTCTGGCTGTAGGCTGGGTGAGCA